>ML780907.1:159138-177349 GCA_009831015.1 Picea engelmannii | reverse complement strand
CTGCGGAGTATAGGGAACCGTGTGTTGCAACTGAATCCCTGCCTCATGAAAAATATTATGTATCTCATGGCTGACATACTCTCCCCATTATCTCTTCGGAAGACTTTGATTTTCTTTCCTGACTGTGTCTCAACAAGGGCTTTGAAATCTTTGAGGTGTTGAAAGACCTCTGATTTTTGCATGAGAAAGAAAATCCATGTGAAGAGTTAGAAATCATCAACAAAAATGAGAACATACCTCGATTTACTGATTGATGGATGTAGAAAAGGGCACATGAGGTCACTATGGATCATGTCTAAAGGAAAGGAAGCCTTCTGAGTCTTTCCTTTGTCGAATTTCTCTTGAGGGTGTTTTCCAAGAAACATTCCTCACAAATTCCTTTGGAGAAGTGGATGTCGGGTAGACCATCAACCATTCCTTGCTTGCTAAGTTGTTGCATATATCTGAAATTTAAATGCCCAAAAATTTCGTGCCATATCCTACTGCTTTCATCAGCATGGGTAAGCAGTAATGCAGAATCCGGTTCAATAAATTCAAAAAATGTGTAGAGTCTAGATTGATGGTTTACCTCACTGGTAGAAACCCTGAAATTGGTTTACATGTCATAGATATCCACTGCATCAGGTGTGAATATGACTCTCTTTCTAGTGCCAAAGTTAGTCATCTGATACACAGAGAGAATATTGACAGAAATTTTGGGGACGTGCAACACATTCTCGAAGCTTTTGTTTATGAGTTCAATCCTTCCTTTGTTGGTGACCTTGACTGGAGAGTTGTCCTCCATCAAAATAGGAGGAACTTTGCATGCATCCAATGAAGAATATACTTCTTTTGTGACATCCATGTGGTGTGATGCTCTTGAATCTACAATCCAAGCATTGAGAGAGGAGTCGATGACAATCAAAGCATGGCTAAAATTGCCTTTCTTGGGATTCTGATCTCCTGGCTTCTTCTTCTTGGCACCCTCAGAGATGAGATATCCAAGGTTGTTTTGATAAAATATTTCGGTAATTAGATATGTATGTTTCTACATACATGTGTATTATGGATGGAATCCTTTATGGAAGTAAGAGCATTTCTCCCCTTTTCTTCCCTTTCCCCAGGCATCGTGGAAGGGTTTTGAGTACCCGTCCTTCTTTGGATTTGCATGTGATTTCATTTTTTCTTTGTCTTTAGATTTCTGATATTGATGACCACTACCATCTTTCACAATAAGTGCATGCACTTTTGGGCCTTTGATTTTTCCCATATTGATGAGCTTGCTCTGCTCTTGTATTAGAGACTCGATAAAGTCCTCAAGAGAGGGAATCTTCCAGGTAGATCCAGATGGGAATCTAACTGAATGAAATGTGGATACAAACACTTATTATTCTGGACCAAGTTTGGAGAGACTGGTGACAACCATTTGTTTCTCCTCCTTAGATTTATCAACCCCGCAAGCTTTGATTTGCGACAACAAATCCTTATATTTGGTAAATAAATCTTGGAGATTGTTGAAGTTTTTTGGATCCAATGTGAGAAATTCCACCTCGAGAAAGTGTCCCCTCTTCTCATATTGTTTTCCAAAAATCCCTTCCATGGTGGTCCAAGCTTCATTTGGGGTTTTACAGGAGGATATGTGAAAGAGGAGTTCATGAGAAATGAGACTGCAAATTGTTCCAAACACTTCACCCATTTGATTTAGATACTTGGATTTTTCTATGGCTGATGTTGGTTATGTCTCTATGTTCATGGTTAAACTGTACAATCCTCTGCTTCGAAGATGAATGATCATATTATCCTTCCATGCAAATAAATTGTATGGTGTAAGAATGAATTCTTTTGAAAATTCCATTTTTCCACTGTCTTCAATCTTCGGTACCTACAAAAATAATTTGGTGTGTCTTTTCCCTAGCAATTTGTCATCTTTGATACCATGTAAATGTGTTGAACCTACATAGAATAGATCTAGCTAGGAATTGACATAAACAGTTGCAGAGAAATATGATAAAAGAGAAGCAGGAGAGAAAGAGTGGAAGAATTCTCATTAACCAAATGAATGAATGATAATTTACACATGATATACTCTGTATAACTCATCTAATGCACACTAGAGGAGAATTCAATGCACCATAGTGGTGGTCTAGAGGGATCTGGACACACACCAATAGTTACGGGAGTAAACTACCACCTAGTCTAGTCTCTCGAGCAATTACAGGAGTGAAATGCCACCTAGTTGAGTTAACTAGTCTATCAGTCTTCAGTTAACTGAATGAAACAAAGTGAAGTGAGGAGGAGATCAGGGAATCATGAGTAATGTGTTAGTCTGTTGATGATCCCAAGGACAATGTGCATTAGTTGGTGATGATCCCAATGCTGCATGGTGATAATCCCAATGTCGCATCTAGACTCCACTCAACTAATCAAATTGAAGTGAAAATTGAAGAGAATATTCTCCCCTAAACTTTATGAGACTGGATAATGACTAATAAACATAGGGAAAAACTTAGGAAAAATAAATCCTAGGTGTGTGTGAAGTACTCCAACATTTTCCAATGACCTATTGCAATAAAAAATGTCATCTCTAACCATGAGATGGAAAACATGCTTATGCCAAAGGCAATCCCTATTCATCCCCTATATTTTGTTATGTAGTGCAGGCTACACCCTTTCTTGGAGATTTGTTGGAGGATGCTTGAAGATAGATAATAACAAGAATGAAGGGAGTTGAATCTTTTGGGGACGAGCAACCTACAAATGGGGAGGTGTGATTTGAATTGGATCCTCATCAAAATATCTTTCTAAATTTTTTAATAATCATTTAAATGTTTGTTTGGAAAAGTAGAGGAAATGTTGAAAAAATTACTTAGAAGTTGAAATGAACCATTGTGATGGTTGGTCTTCCACGACAACTCATTAAAAATGAAGGTTGTGATGAAGAAGTGATTCAATGGAATTGAACAAAGAGGAGAGAAGGGGTGGAAATGAAGAAGGGAAGTAGTACAGATGAGAGCTCAAAGAAGTAAACTACTTGATTATCAAAGGAGAAGGGGACATTGATTATATCCTATGATGAGTGAAGATTGTTGTTATTCTATGGCCATATGAAAATTTCCTACCAATAAGTAACAATACACTAAATATGTGTATAGCTCACCCTTTTGTAATCAATTTCCTACTTAATAAAATATCCAATCAATCTGGTTTTCCCATTTGGGTTCCAAGGTAAAATTTATTGTGTTAATGGTTGGTGCTTCAATGTTTTCTTTGGTTGTTGAAAGTGAATGTCACAACAACACTTGGATTAATTTGCTACGGTGACTAATTTATTTTTGATTTCTTCACCATGTGGTAGTTGTAATGTTTCACCCTATTGGCCTATTCATTAATGGCTCTCATGGTGTAAATCATAAACTATAGTGATTTATAGTTTAGTAACTTAGTGATTCTAGTTGTAGACTGGGTGTTTACATAATTTTTCGTTGTGTGGCAACATATTACAACACATTTTCCCCCCTCATTGGTAACGTGGATTGTTAATATAGTTAGCATGCAATTTTTTTAGTCGTTAATTAGCCTCATAATTTGGTTGGGCATTCCAGTTATTGATTCAATTACTTTCTAGTCACCCTCGCACTTCCATCGTTTTCATTCATTCATGGTGTGTTGGTTAATGAAAATAAGGGTATTGTTTAAACATTGCTATCCATTTATTTCCCCATTCAAACTTAAAAAAAAACAATATTATGAATCTGTGGTTGCAAGTTGGTTTTACTTTAGCTAATTAGATCGTTGGTTAATTAATTTGCACATTAAGTGGTGGAATCGTGACTCACCGTTATAGCATTGTGTAGACATTGGGAGTACACCGAAAATCAACTCTTTATTCAATTGATGATTGGTGGGTACCCATAGCCCAAGTGGAAATTAAATTTGTGTTAGTATTATTGTTGGGCATTCGACTCCATCGCAAACCACAACCCAATAACTCACAAAAAGCATGTGTAAGCATGGTGACTTCTAGCCATATGCTTGAGTGAGAACCCACAACACCCTTTGACTACCTCAAGGCTATGAACATAGTCAATAAAAACACTGGAACTCAGTTAGAAGACTTATAGGGTTTGGCAGAGTATCGTCACACTCCATTAAAAAAACAAGCAACAAACTAGATCTGAATCCATCTCAAAATATAGAGAAAAAAATCCATTTCTTCAGAGGGTCTGTGTTGAAGAAACAAACAAACTATAGTAATATCATTTATTGATCACTTAATATGCAAGGGTCCTTATATTGAAATGTTAAACCATGCAAACTCAAGAACACCAAAATATTTTATCAACCAACTCAACCATTCAACTTCTGTTTTTTTAAACTCATATAAGTTGTTCTAAATTTTACATAGAAAATCATTCTATTTATAGTCTTTTGAGAGTAGATTACTTGGTTAACCAAAATTGGGCCTTTAATTGTAGTTAGTAATGAAGTCAAGGGTCAAGCAAAATCTCTGTTTTTTTAAACTCATATAAGTTGTTCTAAATTTTACATAGAAGATCATTCTATTTATAGTCTTTTGAGAGTAGATTACTTGGTTAACCAAAATTGGGCCTTTAATTGTAGTTAGTAATGAAGTCAAGGGTCAAGCAAAATCATAAAAACATTAATAGCCTTTCCCCTGGGAGGTGCAATTCAATAAGAGATATAGTATCACCCTTTATTTTCTTCAAACATATCAAGTCACATCCCTTCAAGAGAGCCTACAAGTTACAATATATTCTATGCATCTATTATATAGTGGGATTATGTGATCCTTAACCCCATTTCTATTAAATGCATTCAATCATTTAGGTTGTTTGTATGTGATTTGTCTTTTTAGCATTGAATTATATTTTATTCGTAAAGCACTTTTAAGCACAAAAAGTGACATATTTGAGTCTTAAACACAAATCAATTTCTTTCATTTTATAATTGTTCTCATTATGTTGGAGACTCAATTAGATTCGAAATATTAAAATATCGTGTTTTCATGATCTCCAACTCATCATCTTTATTAACAATCTAGTTTTTTTTTACTTTTAAAATCATAAGCATGCATATTTGCACACCAAGTCTGCTACATCAGAGATTCAATCAATTCCACACATTAGATAGTCAAATTCATAGGTGATCAATATTAATTTGCATGTAATTGTCAAAATCAATGTCATTGTAATATAATATATCAATGGTTAGTTTATTTTGTGGTTCATTTCATCAATACTTTAATGATATTATAAATTTGTATTAAATTATACATTACATAATATTGTAGGGGTATAGATTCATTTTTTTCTTTAGAAAGATATCAATGTCATTGATGCTAAGGTTGTTAGTGAAGATCCAGATGAAGTGTGACATAATTTGGAAATTCGATAAGGCTTTTATAAAGTAAAATTCATGAACCACATGGTCTCCATTATGACATTACCTAAATCGATCGAGAAGAAGGAAATACTTAAGGATGTAGGGGAAGGTTGTTAGGGTCCTACCCTAACCTCATTAATTATGGGTACTTATGAGTTAGTTAATTAATGTATGAGGCCATGCTCTTTGAATAAGATCCACTAGGTACATGGTGCATGGTTAATTAATGTGAGGGGCCATCCTTATGGAATAAGGCTCACTTATAATTTGTACTCATAAATGTTGGGACCCCTATTGGTTAAGGTTTGGGTAGTAAAAAACTATTTACAAAGGTATGAAGTTATGGAGTGATTTGTTAAGGATTATCATTGTATTGGAGCACTAATCGTTTGGAGGATACCCCCTCGAAAAAGCAAGTGAACATTGCTCACCTTTTGGATTATCAATAAAGGGTTATATTTCTATAGGTGCTATATTATGATTTTGTCTCTTTCATTTCCTATAGTTTGAATTCCTTCATATATCACCCTTAAATTTTCTATATATATTCTATGAGTAAACTATAAGTGGTATCAGAGCATTTTCTTGTGCCAACACATGTCCAAATTTCATAGATTTTTTGTAGTCATGTTCTAACATTTATATACATAGATATTTGTTGTTCAATAGGTAAAATTATAATTGAGAAGATTAAACGTAGGGAATAAAAGTAGGTTCACCTAGTTCGATTCCTTTTTACACCTCTATTAATACCTAGCGAGTAGTACCGCATTAGAAAAAAAATGATTCACGAATTTGATCTTCCATGTACTTTCAAGTAGATAGGAAGCCCACTATGCGTACTTAAGATAATACCTAGAAAATCATTTCAATCATTTGTTACTATAGAACGTCAAACACAACACTCAAGGAGATCACTCTCGCATACTTGGGAATCAAATAATATGGCTAAGGGTACAATTGATCCTCCTTAGTTAGCATCATGAAATATCAACCAAGTACTATTGTTGGAAACCTCATGATATATTAGAGAGATATAGCTCTTAACATTCATCAACTCTTAGGGGTGGCAGGTGCAGGGGGGATGATATGTAATCTCAGGGGAAATCCTTTGATCCAATATGCTTGGGGACTTGGTCAAGTCACTAACAATGCTACGAAATCTTATACTATATGGTTGGGTGTTAAGCTAGCTAAGGAGCATATGTTTCAAAAGTTAGTCATTGTTGGAGATTCTATGTTAGTGATCAAGGCCTTAATCAATCACACCAATCCAAATTTGAAGGACTTTCCTTTAGTTCTATCTCGTGTCCACTGTGCTTCGATTGGATTGGTAGAGTTTCAAGCCTTCCACATCCTTTGGGATTTGAATAGATCTGTAGAAAAGATGGTGAACCAAGGGACATCCCTAGAGGTGGGTGAATTAAAGGTCAATGGACATATGGATTTCTTATTCATACCATAGTCCATGAACCCTTGTATTTTCATTAGGAGTAGGAGGCATCTAGAACCTTGGTTCATGTACACCCTTCCCTATTCTATCCCTTCCATCAATTTGACAATAATTGTTTTTATAATGGTGGATATGTGTGAACAGGAGTATCAATGGGAAATGGTTTGTATTGTGAATACAATGTGGTTGGGTCCAATACGATTCTAGTGCAAGAAATTGACTTTGAATAGGTAGAGGTTGGTAATTTTTCATGGTTTCTTTTGTTCGATGGTGGATGTCCATTTCAAACTGGCCAAACATCCTCTGGTCTCCAGGTTTCACAAGCTCAAACTTTGGCCTTTTATTTTGAATTCCAATCAAATTTCTATTTATTGGAATGATAATGTGGTCAATATAGGCTTGAGTGGGGATTTTTTCATAGTATTTTATTTTATCTAGAATGGGGAGGTTATGAGTAGTGGTGTGCTTAGGCTCCCTTCGGTTTGTTTTTCTTTTTGGTGGTGGTTTTTCTTGCCTCTATTGTTTTGATCTTGGAAGGCCTCCTTTTTTCTCTATCTAGGGGTTTGGGTTTGGGGCTTGGCATTTTTGACATCCCAAATTGCAATTCCTACTACATTACCATGATAACAAGGAGGGTTTGTCTTCTTAATGGAATATTGTTTTGTCATGGGAAGAGGATGAGCTAGGTGGTTTCAGCTTCTCTATTTTGGAGCTCTTGTTTTGAGAATACAACAAACTGTAATATCCCTTTTTTTAAAGGGATCTACTCTTCTCTTAGTATCGTTCATATCATTATTATTGATTCCAATAGGCGAAAAATTATTGTAGGGAGATGGGATTTTAATTTGGTTATCCATGTTATTCGATACTTTGTCCCTACCTCGATTTCATTCATCAACAATCCCTCATGAGGAGTGGGAACCGATCACATCGGGAATAGGATTTATAATTTTTTTATAGCCATGGATATTGTAGGTAGAAAAATCCATCAAATCCTTAGACACCATGAGAAAATTACCGAGGCCAAACATTATTCCTTTCAATAGCTCTTAGTCCAAGTCAGAGATATGGGACAATCCTTTTCACGAAGAATATAAAGTGTGGAAACTGAATTTATTTTGTTGCGAAGTTTAATGATGTCTTACCCCTCTCAGACAATTTCTATTACTTAAGGTTATGTTGCAACTCAACATGGGAATTCAAAGTTTAGACAAAGGACCCCTGAAGCTTCGCCAATGGAGATTGAGGAAGATACTATACAACATATCAAAGTGTAGGAAATCAAAGACATTGAATCAGTTGCCTAATGTATTTCAAAGTTGTTTTTTTCTCGAACAATATATCAAGGAATATTGTAATCAATTAATATATTTTTTAGTTAGACTTATATATAAGTCATATAGGCTAGTAAGAGATAAAGACATTTGGACAATTGAAATTGTTTTGTATAATTTCTTTTTGGCTTTGGTTGTTTGCTTTGGAATAGAAGATTATATATAATAGAAATATTCAATTCCTTTAAAAAAAAAAAGCATTCCTCTACTCTTTGTTCCCTACCAAATCTCTATAGCCTAGCTAAAGAAATTCCTACAAAACTTGGGATATCTAAAATTTGAAAATTTCACCGGTACAATTATCCTAGGGCAGTAAAAGAAAACTCTGAAAGTGGTCTTAGGATTGATAGGACCATTGTGGGTGACCTATCTCAAAATAATTCTCTCGTGATGTTGATTGCATTAACATTTCTCATTGGTAACCCTACCCATATACCCATGTGGTCCCATGACTACAACTAGAATGGAGACTAGGATCATCAAATTAGAAGACAAGATATAGGCCCTCATTGAATCACAGAAAGAAATCCAAGACAACATGTTCACCTTCCAAGAAAACATCGCTAGTCAATTGAAAATTTGGAATGATAGGTTGGGTTCGAAGGATAGTGGGGAATCTTTTGCAGAGAGGGGCACTGTACCTGACCACCTTTTCATGGAACTCAACCCATATGATGCACATATTTCCTAAGGTGGATGTAAAAAAATTTGATTGCTCCAATCCAATAGGATGGGTGGGTTAGATGGAGCATTATTTTCCCTCCAGAACACCAATTTCATTAAATTTGAACTAATTCTAGTATAAGCCCCTTTGAAGATAGGCCGAAATTGGGGTTTCCAAAGTGAAAAATTGGGGTTTCTAAATTGCAAAATATGGTTTTAAATGTGATGACATAAGATTCAAAATTGTAAAATTAGATTTATAAAGTGCAAAAAAAGAGTTTGAAAATGTGAAATAAGATTCCAAAAATTCAAGTATCAATTCCAATTTTGGAATTTGATATTAGCACATTAATAACTGAACTTTGAACTTTACAACCCTGAATTTCCCACTTAATTTTCGATCACATTTTTTAAAACAGAAATAGGTACTTTTTTTTAAAAGATGGCTATCGTCAAACCATATAGCAGTTTAATACAAAATTTAAAAGGGAGGACATGCCTTGCATTTATTTCATCCTCCCATCTAATTACTAAGAGGAATGAAACCAATTATTGTTCCTACTAATACTCTTTGCAACATGGCCTTGAGTGCATGGATAAATTCTTACAAATGAGTTACATAAAAATATGTAGAAACAATACATATCACCATTTTGAGCATTATTGAAGAATTCTTCAATCCCAAATTGATTTCCTTCCTCGAGTGAGAGGATGGGAGGAGTGAGTGACTTTTTTCAATATTCCAACCAAAGAAAGAGATTCAATTGTCTCAATCGAAGGAGCATGTTGCACTGGAGGTGGATTAGCATAAGATTCAATTCCTTTTTCTTGTTCTTCCTCCTCTATTTCTCAATCTTTTGTTTTTGCTTCCTATTCTTCCTCATATTATTCCTCTACATCCTCCTCTGCTTCCTCCACTTCCTTTTCTTCTTCCCTTTCCCTATTGCTTCCTCCTCCTTTTTCCCTGTTGGGGAAAAAATATCTTGATCTACATGAGACTTGGGTGGATCTCCACCACCTTTAGGAACTAATCCAGATTTAGGATATTCTAGTGGTTTCTCTTCCCCTTCATTTGGCTTCTCTAAATCTTCTAAATTTTCGAGAACTTCAAACTCATTTTTGCTCAATTTGATTGGTCCCTCTTGGGATGGCTTTGAATGTTGTTTCTCCTTACACTGAGAATTATTGTGCCTACTAAGGACCTTCTTAAACTCAGATTTCTTAGTTGGAAATTACTTTGAGGTGAGTTGCTCCTCTTGGATTTTTGGGTAGTTTTTGGGAAAATGCCCATAAACAATTTTCAATCACATTTAATCTATATAATTCATAGAATTTAAAATGGGTTACACATCATCTATAAGTACTCATCATTCATGTCTTCATAATTATAAGTCTTTGGAATAATATAGGTGTTTTCATCATTGCATAGATTACTTTCGTTGGAGTCATCCACAAAAATTGTGTTTCTACAATCATAAATATGATTAAATACAATATTCCAAAACATTTACCCAAACTATTTAATATTAGGCACAATTCCATAAATGAATTTGTCATGATTTAGTTTTTGATAAATCCCATTGTAATTCTAACAAAAAAATATTTCAACACAATAAAAGCTAACATTTAATTCATAACATTCATATATATTGGATTTTTATAATTAGATTTACAAATCGATACTTATAAAATTTTCCATTAATTAATTTTTGTTTAGATGGAAACACTATAGAAAGATTAGAAGCACTGTTAAATTTATCAAACATGATTGAATATGAAAAATAAGAAGATCTTATAACCATATAAGACATTATTACACATAGAGAAAATATTAGCAAAATTTACTACTTACATTGTTTAACATAGTTTCAAGTTTCTTACAATATAACTCACATCACTAACATCGTTCACAGGTAGTAAGGATGACCACGATTGATGTAACAAGTATGTGTCATTCACATCATCACAATTATAATATTTTGTAATTACATGATTCCTTTCATCATTACAAATATATATTTATTTTGAATTGTCTACAATCACTATGTTTCTAGCATCATAAGCACCCTTAAAGATCCCCCAAGCTTTATTTAAAGATTTGAGATATACATTTTGATTCCCAACACCAACATGACCCTTTGTATGTATCATATCAATATTGCTCCATTTCAATCCGTCCGTCTCACATAACAATGACAAAAACTCATTCACATTTTCATGTTGCATAGATGTCTATAGACCAACCGAAAAAATACTAAAGAATCATTTAAAGAATTCTCTAACCCCTCGACGGAAAAAATAAATCTTTGTAGTTGTATTCATGTCTATATTTCTTGGCAATGACTTGTTTTGTAACTATTTTTATGAATTGCATGTAACAAGGCTCCATTTATATTGAATACAATCATTAGTTTATTTAATAAATGTCTTGTATCTACAAGCAAAGAAATGCAACACACTGATCAATATTGTTATTTGTGCATTGCAAAATTATTAAGTAAATTTAGCACAAATATAATACATAATTGTGCAAAAACAACATCATCATTTACATACCATTCATATTTTTTTGTCAATAACTAATTTCTAAAACAAATACAATTATTATCATCATTCTTACATCAAAAATATTGAAATAAAGTTATGTCAATATAGTAATACTAAAACACTAGATATGTTATTTACCAGTCCCAACAATTAAATTACAACATCAGGAGTAGTGGGTTTGAATAGTTTTAACCACCACCTCATCTTTGGATGAGGCCCAAAATATTCAAAAAAGAACACAAGTTTATTTTTATATTTCTCTCTCTTTCATATGAACCATCAAATGTCCAACTTGATGGAAATATGAAGCAAATGTCATTGTTATTTCCTTTTGAATAGTATTAACCTTCATCTATAAACAATATGTTTGTTTTTTTTATCTAGGTTCATTTCAAATAAATACACATAGTTTCTTGTAAATATGTAATACAACCCCCATATATGCATACATTGGTGAATTGTACAAAGTATATATGCATTGTTGGTGACCCCGAATAAATATGATTTTTTCATCCTTTAACCAATTAAAGTAACTCATGAATTATTTTACTTCCATGCAATTTAAATATGAAAACCATAAGGCAATGCCAAAATGCTCTCATGCAACATTGACAACATTAGGACTAAACATGCATGTGTAATAATGGTAATAATTATGCACAAAATTAGTTTTACATCTGTACTATCATATTTTTCCGACGAATTCTGGAACTCCAAACAACTTCCAAGAATCCTTGTACCAATAATTTATTTGCATTGAAGTTTAGATTGCATACAAAACCACAACAAAAAATTTAGCTACAAAAATATATATAAATAATTAACTTAAATAAGTTAGTCATCAAGAATATATAATTAAAGTGTTATTGAAGATGATGAATACACAATTAAAACAAAAATGAATCAACAACACATAAAATATTCAATTAAAAACAAAAATATTCACAATGAATCAAAATTATGTAATTAATGTAAACCATCATAGATCCATTTTAAACTCGGATCTATCAAGCGAGGGATCAAATTTCTTAATGTGTAAAATTCAATTTATATGTTGTTATGCAAATATGTATGTAGGTAGTTATTTGACTTTTTTTTTTTTTAATTCGGTGCATAATATTTGTTTCGATAAATATAGTAATAGAATTAATATAATAATTGAAAACTTGAAATTAAAAATTAAAAATTAAAAATTACATAATAAAAATTAAAAAACAATAATCACAATTTCAAAAGTACATCTTTTAGTATGATACAATGATGTTTGAAGTCTATTGCATATTTCATTCAATCAGATCTTTTAATACCATGCAATGGTGTTTGAAGTCTATTACATATTTCATTCAAGTTCCATGAAAATATATGCATGGGAAATAACCTTAAGTGGGCTTAATGGTTAAGAACATGTGTTTCCTCCTAAGAGGTCACAGGTTCAAATCCAGAGGGGGGTAGGGTATGTATACCTCCATAGACTTTAGCAATCAAATCCTTGCGTGGAGGGGGTCCCTTGTCCCACAAACAAGGTGGTCTCATAGTCCAATTCAGTGTCTGGCTTCGTCGTGACCTTAAAATTATATTATTATTATTATCAGATTTTGGATTTATTTTCATGAGACACTATGAGAGTCCAAGTATTAGAGTATTCTCATCTTTAGAGAATAGATTGTGAGGCTTATGTAGAATGTAAAATGACTTCCCTTCAATTTAAACACCCTCTGAAACAACCATTTTTATGTTTTTTCTCAAAAAATTTATCCCCAAACTCATCCTATATTGTTTGCAAGTTTTTTAACATATTTACCTTCACCATCTTTAGTGCATTTATCAACAAAACACATAAATTTAATTTTATTCTCATATTTTTTTTTCTTTAAACCAAGAAATTTCCTAAACAAATCTCTCCCATCTCTTTCACTTTTGGTTGGCCAAATTCCAACTTAGAATTTACAAGAACATAGTTCTAATAAATCTAATGCATGAGGTCAGGATTGATACAATTTTGACTTGTATTTAAATTTATTGTCTTGGTCAACATTTTAAGATCCTTCCTTTCCCTTTTGGGAGGTTTTATTGACTAAATAAATAAATAAAAATTTATATTATCAACAACACATTCTTATGTGAATCTACACTTTGATGGTGGTTGATAGGGATTGATAATAAATGATGGTGTCATTGAAGACAAATAAAGGCACTCGACATTAACATACTTTCGTTACATGTGTAATGAAAAGTAACAATGTGGCTAAGTTCAAAGTCAATTGAAGGATTTCAACTTAGCAAGGGATAATCTACAAATACAATATGATATAGAAACACTTGATTGTTAAGTGTTTATGGGGTCAATAATGTTTTCTATTTATGCTACTATTGATCTAATGACTTAAGTAAGTGAGCCAAAATATTAGTGGGATAAACAAAAACATTGATCTTGCACTTTTACATGCTAACCCAACTCTAACATATTGGTTCGTATCATTTCAGTAACTATAGAGATAATAAAGAGAAAACAATGTCTGGAGGTGGAAGGCAATTCTAATATTTTCATTGACCTCCTAAGAAGACCATCAAGCAAAAAAAACATTTATTGGGTATTAAATGCCTTGATTAAACTCATTGAGCTTCTCGCTTGACCATCATGAATCATTATTTTCTTTATTTGAACTATAAATACGGCTACATATTAGTCTCTCATTATGTGGCAAATAATGGTCACAATGAGGTGAGTTACAAATCACCAAGGCCCGAGGTGAGTTACAAAAAAGCCAAAATAATCCCTAAACCTCTACATTCTAACAATAGAGAAGTAATACATATAAAATGAAAGGGGCATGCTAAGATCTTGTGCTTCAAGTAAGAAAGTATTGAATCAAGAGTAATCATTCAAAAATGATTAAGGAGATTAAAAGTGAATAAAAAACAACATTTTCCCATATGAGACAAGCAATTCATAAAAATGAAGGAATTAGCCAAAAATTAGCATTGCTCATCAAAGAATTTTGAGGAAGAAAATTCTTGGTTTTTGTTTTTGGATAGGGATACTATCCATGTACATAGAACTGGAAAACGATCTAGCAATTTATAGTTTTATTTGTTGGCAACCTAAAGAAATGTGAATTTATGTTTGATGCTTATTATAAAACTATGGAATCCATCCTCAATATAGTTAGACTTGTCAATGCTTTGATGATTAACTAACTGAGATTCATCATGCTCTTATTCCAGTATGGAGAATGATTTCAGAGACATGGGTCAACATATTTCAAACAAAAAAGATTAATCAAAAATCTTATTTTAGTATGGGGTAAGATTTCAAAGACATGGCTTAACATATTTATCATGATCAATGAAATATAATATAACTAGTAGACATTGGGGAGTGTTACAACAAAATTTAGCACTCACAAAAGTGTAAAGTCCCAAGCACCTAGGTGGTAGCTTTGTGTAAATCATGAAGGTTGTCGACTATCACCTCAACAACTCTTCTCCACACTTTAGGTTGGATGTTCTCTGACACAGGGGTTTTCCCTAAGGTAGTATTGTTAAGTCTGTGGAATGGAGGTTCAAGATGAAGTTTGAAGAGTAATCCTTAACAAAAAACATGTTGTATTATATGAAAGGAAATGGAAACAGAGAAAGAGTTATGGGAAAGAAAGGAGCGGGAAGGAGACAGATACAAGGAAATGAAATAATATGATAAGGGACCAATGCCTATCAACTTATTCAATGCAATCGATCAAGATCAAAATGTGGTGAATGCATAAGGATGAATTCAATCACAATGAAAAATAATCAATTTGTATGCTCAATCCTTATACTCAAAGGCATTCATCAAAGGTAAGATAAATCAGTGAACACATCTTTGTGGAAAAATATTAACGTAAAAAAAAATTAGAAAAAAGGGGGGTCCCCAAATCTACCAACTTGGGGCTAGTTGAGGCCTCAACATAATTTATTTGACCCTCTTTAGCATATCAAAGCCAACAAGTAGGATGTTGGGGAACCACGTTCAGATCATAGTGTTAAGAAGATGATGGGAATTGACGTTAATTAATTTCCTTGGATGTGTACCAATGACATGTAGGGGTAATGACTATCTAAAGGTAGTCATGGATGGCTTTAGCAAAACAACTATGATGATCCTTTGAAGAAAAATGGCTCCAATGCAACATGATGTGTAGTTTTCTTTGGTTTTCCATTATCAACAATTTTCACTATTGGCATTAAATTTATCAACTACTTTTGGTTCACATAGTGGGGATTAATGAACACCAAACTTAGAGGAGTAATACCTTCAATATTAACACCAATGCTTAGATAGAGGTAGTAAATCCTATTGTAGTTCATTTGTTGTGAATTTTCAATCACAAATATCTAAAGACATGATATATCAACATTCCATATATGTAGCATAGTCATAATCACATAGTGCAAATCATGATGAGCACCTCACCTTTTGAAGTGTGCTTTGGATTTTTGTGAAAGGATCAATGATTCATTTTGGATCCTATGCCCAAGGTGATATAAGTGGAGGAGACCACTACACATGGGTGAGACTTATTGTTTATTAACCACATCCAAAATATACATGATAAAGTTCAAGAATCCTTGCACAAGGGTTAGAAAAATATCAAGGCCATGCATGTTCAACATTGCGGAGATCACACATTTCACGTGGAAGAGAGTCTAACATTACATTCAAAAAGAACAATTCAAGAAGAAATCTTGAAAACATTAAGTTACTCATATGTGACCCTTACATCATCATCAAGTAAATTAAAGAGACAAGTTCAACTTGGACTTACAAGTCGGTATCGTCATTCAACCAATCTTCAATGTAGATTGCTTAGAGCTCTATAATCCCATCTATGTGGGAAGATAATGATACAAGAATTTGACTTGTCATTATTGAAAATATTTTCGCTGAAGTTGGCATGAAGATAGGAGAAGATACATTTTTATAGTGCAAAGAGAAAACAACAAGAGATTGAACCTTTAAATTTTATCAAGTTGAGTTGAAAGGGTAGACATTCAAGCCAAAAAGTTGTACAACTTGGAGCAGTTGTAGGGTAATTTTCCCCAATCGACATGCAATGGTTGAGGACCAAAAATTTTTAAGAAGAGGCATTTGAATTTCCTAGAAGGAGCTAGAGATTTACTAAGTCCATGATTGCAATACTTTCTCTAAAGAGAATCTTGCTGATTGATTTTCTAGTCAACACCAAAGTGATCACCAAGTATTGTGATCAATTATATGCCTTAATTTAATCATCTGGGGACATCACCCTAATTGTCGAACCTCACCAATTAGTTTCCCTAGATATGATACTAATGGGACCATGAACTAATGTGCACTGGAGTAATAAGAATGTTAATGTGTTTTTTTTATGGAAACATTCTCTAACTTATTTTAGTGGATATGATGATTGTTCATGGATACTACTATCCATTTTTATATTGAATGCAATGGATATAGTTGATGTAACGATACATTTATGATGTTGGCATATTGTTATGATGTTGATATATGATGCAATTGTGATATTATTTTTCTCATGGGTACCTACAAATAATTTGATTAGAAAATGTTGAACTCAATGGTTTATGGTTGTTATTGCACTTACCCAATGCTTGTAATTTGATCTCTATACCTGGAAAAAAATTAGTGTGCATGCAAGGACAAATGGAAATAAGGACTAGGCTAAAACCAACCCACTAAGTGCTCTAATCTATGCATAGTGTTCAAATTTGATGGTAGATGGTTGTTTTGGAATTGGTCATAGGTGATATAAACCAAGGTTGTGACCCCATGTGTTAAGAACCAAATATCAAAATAGCATAAAAAACTCAGAATAAGTACTCCACACCTTGACAAAGAGACAAATTCATATAATAAGCCTCTTTGAAAGGGAGAACCTCTTTATACATCACATGAGTTCATAAATACAAGATTATTCCAAACGAAAAGGTCTCCTTGGTATATATATGAGACTATGATGTACAATTAAAATTAATGGACCCAAGCTGACATAAATAAAATAACAATACTAATGTAATATGCTCCAATTAAGGGGTAATGTGCCATGATTTAGGGCTTAACATGCATGTCCCATTTAGACAAGTGTTTTCCTCAATGCTTGAGTAGTTCTGGATGCTTATGTATAAAAGACTCATCTTCCCACATGGAACCTTCAGCAGGTAGTTTCTTCCACTTAATGAGATACTCTGAAATTGATATATTTCTCAACTAGCTAATTCTTGTGTCAGTGATAGCTTCAGGATCCAATATGATTTTCCCTTCCTCATCAATTTTTGGAAATATAGTTTGAACTGGGATCTTGTCACTTATAACCTTCTTTAAGCATGAAACATTGAAAACTAGGTGTACTCGCGAAGATGCAGGCAGCTCCAATTTGTATTCCATAGTACCAATATGTTGCAACACCTTATAAGGGCCATATTACTTCAGTGATAATTTATTATCCTTATTAGCTTTCTTGAGGGGCATATGTTTGTATGGTTGTAGTCTTAAAAATACCTAATCCCCTATTTCAAAACTTCTTTCACTACAATATTGATCTACCTGTTCTTTCATGCGGTTTTGTGCCATGGTCAGGTTTTCCTTTAAGAGTTGGAGAACTTGTTGTTGATGCTCGATGTGATATTCCACTACTTGAACCTTATATTTTTCCTTTAGAGAAGAAGTGATGGACGGTGGGTAATATCCATAAAGCACCATAAATGGTGTCATTTTTGTTGCAGTATGAAAGGAAGTGTTATACCACCATTCTTCCAAGGGTAACCACTTGAACCATTGTGTTTGTTTATCAGA
>ML780907.1:119165-159088 GCA_009831015.1 Picea engelmannii | reverse complement strand
CTTCCAGAAATTTTTTCACTATCTCAGTTTGTCCATCAGATTGAGGATGATAAGATGAGCTATGAGACAATTGAGTACCCAAGCAAGAAAATAATTTTGTCCAAAAATGTCTAGTGAATATGGGATCTATGTCACTTACAATAATATTTGGGCATCCATGTAGCTTTTGAACTATCTCCTTGAATGCGGTAGCAACTATACTGGCTTTGAAAGGATGAGAGAGTGCACAAAAGTGTGTGTAATTGGTAAGTCTATCAACAATCACCATGATGACACTCTTTCCTTCAGACTTCGGTAACCCTATGATGAAATCCATGGAAACCTCGTCCCAGCGCTGACTTGGAATGGATAATGGTAGTAAAATACCTGGGGTCTTAATTGTTTCCACCTTATTTTGTTGGAAAACCAAATATTCTGCCACAAAACTTTGAACATCAGTTTTAAGGCCATCCCAAAAAAAATCCCTCTTCACCATGTGATAGGTTTTCAAAAATCCCGAGTGCCCTCCTACTAGAGAGGTGTGCAATTCCAAAAGTACCTTTTGTTTGAGTTGGGATTTCTTACATAAATATAAGTGATTTTTGTACCATACCGAATCATTTTTCCATGTAAATGTATCAGATGCACTTGAATCATGTTGCAACTTTTGAATGAGAGTCCACACTTCTTTGTCATTCTTCCATTCATCCCTTGCTTCTGTTATCCTATCAAATTGGATGATAGAGATAACACAAAGAAATTCCTCAACATCTTCATCCTTTTGTTGGAGATACTTCACACACACCTAATATTTCTTTTTCCTAAGGTTTTCCCTATGTTTATTAGTCATTATTCAGTCTCCAATAGTTTAGGGAGAATACTCATTTTCCTACATTCTAGGAGAATATTCTCTTTAGTTCACACTTCAGTTCGATCATTTGAGTGGATTCTTGATGCCACATTGGTTCCATCACCATGAAACATTGGGATCATCACTACTAATGCACATTGTCCTTGGGATTATCACCAGACTAGTGCATTACCCTCACTTCACTTTGTTTTAGTCAGTTACTGAAGACCGGGAGGCAAGTTAACTCAAACTAGGTGGCACCTAACTCATGTAACCGTCGATGTGTGTCTATATCACTCTATAACACCACTATGGTGCACTGGATTCTCTTATAGTGCACATTATTTTATTTATACAAAGTATATAATGTGTAATTTATCATTGATTCATTCAGTTAATACAATTCTTTGATTCTCTCTCTCTCATTTCCGCCTTTTCTCATTTTTATGCAAATTGTTTATGTCCTTTGCTAGCTAGATATTATATGTGTAGGTTCATCCACATTTACATGGTATCAGATCCGATGGATTGCTAGGAAAAAGACACACTGGAATCTTTTTGCAGGTACCGAAGATTGAAGACAACGAGAAAATGGAATTTTCAAAAGAGTTGATTCTTACACCGTACAATTTCTTTACATGGAAGGAAAAGATGCTAATGCATCTTAAAAGAAGAGGATTATACAGGATAACCATGGACATGGAGACTGAACCTACATCAACCATAGAAAAATCCAAGTATCTAAATCGTATGGATGAAGCGTATGGAACTATTTTCAGTCTCATTTCTCCTAAGCTCCTCTTTCACATATCCTCTTGTAAAACCCCCAATGAAGTATGGACCACCATGGAAGGAATTTTTGGAAAATAGGATAGGATGCAGGGACATATACTCGAGGTGGAATTTCTCACTTTGGATCCATAAAACTTCGACAATATCCAAGATTGTTTTACCAAATATAAGGATTTGTTGTTGCAACTCAAGGCTTGCGGGTTGATAAATCTAAGGAGGAGAAACAAAGGGTTCTTACCATTCTTTCCAAACTAGGTCCGGAATACTCATTGTTTGTATCCACATTTCATTCAACTAGGCTCGCCTATGGAGCTACCTGGAAAATTCCTTCTCTTGAGGCCTTCATCAAGTCTCTGATGCAAGAGTAGAACAAGCTCATCAATATGGGAAAAATCAAAGGCTAAAAGGCACATGCACTTGTTGTGCAAGATGGTAGCAGTCACCAAAATCAGAAATATAAACACAAAGACAAAGGGAAGGGACATGCAAATCCAAAGAAGGAAGGGTACTCAAAACCCTTCAATGGTTCCTCCAGATCCAAAGGTGGAAAGGGAAGAAAAGGGAGAAACGCACCTACTGCAAACAATGATTCCATCCAGAATTTGCATGCATGCAAAAACATATAGATCAAATGGCACAAATACTAGTTCAGCAAAAAACCTTGGAGATCGCATCCCTGAGGGTGCCAAGAAGAAGAATCCAGAAGATCTAAACCCCAAAAAAGGTAATTCTAGCCATGCTTTGATTACCATTAACTTCTCTCTCGATGCTTGGATTGTAGATTCATGTGCATTAAACCACATGGAATCCACAAAGGAAGTATACTCTTCATTGGATGCATGCAAAGGTCCTCCTATTATGATGGGGGACAACTCTCCATTCTAAGTCACCGACAAAGGAAGAGTTGAACTCACAAGTAGGAGCTTCGAGAATGTGATGCACGCTCCCAAACTCTACGTCAATCTTCTCTTTGTGTATCAGATGAAAAAATACAGCACCAGAAAGAAAGTAATATTCACACCTGATGTAGTGGATATCTATGACATGCAAACCAATTCCAAAGTTGTTACTGGTGAGGTAAATCACCAATCTAGACTCTACACATTTGTTGAATTTATTGAACTAGATTCTTCATTACTGCTTACGCATGTTGATGAAAGCAGTAGGATATGGCACGAAAGGTTCAGGAATTTAAATTTTAGATACATGCAATAGATTAGAAAGCATGGAATGGTTGAATTTCTACCTGACATCCACTTCTCCAAAGGAATTTGTGAGGGATGTGTTCTTGGAAAACAACCTCAAGAGAAATTCGACAAAGGAAAGACTCAGAAGGCCTCCTCTCCTTTGGATCTGAATTTAAATTTCAAATACATGCAACATATTAGAAAGCATGGAATGGTTGAAGTTCTACCTGACATCCACTTCTCAAAAGGAATTTGTGAGGGATGTGTTCTTAGAAAACACCCTCAAGATAAATTCAACAAAGGAAAGACTTAGAAGGCCTCCTCTCATTTGGATCTGATCCAAAACAATATCATGGGCCATTTTCCACATCCATCAATCAGTAAAGCATGGTACATGCTCATTTTTGTTGATGATTTCTCACGTTACACCTGGAATTTCTTTCTTAGACACAAATCTGAAGTCTTTCACCGTCTCAAAGATTTCAAGGCCCTTGTTGAGACACAGTCAGGAAGGAAGATCAAATTCCTTCGAAGAGATAACGGGGGGAGTATGTCAACCATGAGGTATAGAATATTTTTCTCTAGGCCAAGATTCAGTTGAAGCACACGATTCCCTATACTCTACAACAAAACAGAGTTGTTGAGTGGAAGAATAGATCCCTGAAAGAAATGGCATCTTGCTTGTTGCATGCAAATTCACTTCCATGGAGATTATGGGTTGAAGCACTTAATTGTGTGAATTACATCCAAAACGTATCTCCCCATATATCTTTCAAGGATAAGACCCCCTTCAAGGTTTGGAGTGGCCTCAAAATGGAAGTGACCCACTTCTGTATTTTCGGTTCACATGCATGGGCTAGGATTCCCTCTGAGAAGAGGAAGGCACTTGATCCACAGAGTACAAAGTGTATATTTGTTGGATACCTCGATGGTGTGAAGGGATACAGACTCATTGATCCCTCTACAGATCGGCTCACCATTGAGTGTAGTTTCCAATTCGAGGAAAGTATCTTGCATGCACCACAAGCGCCGCATGTAGACACTTTTGTTCTTCCACCTGTCAGAGATGATGAGCATGCACATGCCGAATATTCTTCAGATGAGAGTTCTGATTCAGAGGATTCACATGATTCAGATACAGTGTCAGTACAGTCAGATGCAGATTCATTGTATGCAGATGCATATGCAGAGCTAGATTCGAGGCCCAAGTGGACCAAGACTACTCTTCAGAATGCAAGAGATCTTTTTGGGGATCCATCTAATACCAGGAGAACTTGATTTGATTTCGAGGAGCCTCCTCTTGCACTCACCGCCACTAAACTAATGCCACCCAGAAATATTTTCTTGGTTCAGTATTCAGATTCACAATCCTATGGTGAGGATGTTGGGAATCCCTTTTGGGAATCCACCATGCATGAGGAGTACAACTCCCTCCTGGAGAACCAGACCTGAGATCTGGTTCCCCTTCCTTCAGGAAGGAAACTTGTCAAGTGAAAATGGGTCTACAGGACCAAGAGCACAACAGATGGACAGGTTAGTAGATACAAATCTAGGCTAGTTGCCAAAGGCTTTCAATAGGTGCACGACATTGACTATGACAAGATCTTCTCTCCAGTAGCGAAGATGGATTCCATACACTTGGAACTTTCCATTGCAACAACTAAGGGATGGGAATTTCATCAGATGGATGTGAAGAATTCATTTCTTCACAGAGATCTCTTTGAGGAGATCTATATGGAGCATCCCTAGGGATTCATGTAGGATTCTTCTTTGGTATGTCGACTGAAGAAGTCACTTTATGGCCTCAATAAATCCCCTAGAGCATGGTATGCCAAGATGGACTCCTACCTGCTGTCACACAATTTTGTATGTTGTAAGTCAGACTTGAACGTTTACATGCTCAAGACGACTGATTCACTTCTACTCATAGCTCTGTATGTTGATGATTTTTTTATCATCGCTTGCTTGACTTCGACAATTTCTATAGTTAAGAGGATTCTACATGACAGGTTCTTGATGAAGAACATGGGTTCGCTACATTTATTCCTTGGTCTCGAGATCAGTCAGGATGCAACAGGCATCAAACTATCTCAATCCAAGTATGCACGAGATCTCCTTGAGGGATTCCACATGACATGCTCCAAGTTTTCCTCGACTCCTTTCCTATCAGGAGTCAGACTTGAGGATGGCTGGGACACTCCACTAGTGGAAAACACATTGTACAGACAACTAGTGGGGAGCTTGTTGTATCTCACACACTCCAGACCATAGTTCTCCTCTGCAGTTGGAGCAGTCTCTCAGTTCATGAAATCATGAAAGAGACAAATGAGAAACATTGGAAGGTTACAAAGCACATCCTTCGATACGTATAGGACACCATCACCTTTGGGATTCACTATGCAACAAAATATACATTGGACCTCATCGGGTTCACTAATTCTGACTGGGTTGACAACAACATTGATCACAAGTCCACATCTGGTTACTCACTGAGTTTGGGTTCTGGGTCCATCTGTTGGTCGAGCAAGAAGCAAGCTTCTATTTCTCTATTTCCAGTCAAGGAAGAGTACATAGGGGTAGTTAACATAACTATTCAGGCTATGTGGCTACAACATTTTCTCACTGAGTTGGGCATTCATTTTCACCAACCAATTGTCATCTGGTGTGACAACCAGAGCACTATGAAGTTCTACAGAGAGCCAGTTCAGAGGCAATGGATGAAGCACATCGATATCCACATGAACTACATCTGAGACTTAGTACACAAGGGGGTCATCGACCTACAGTTCTATCCTTTAGCAGAACATATTGTAGATATCTTCACCAAGGCCTTCACTGAGCAGAAGTTCGATTATTTGCGTAGTCATCTTGGAGTGAAGGACACAGTTTCCTAGAAACTATCAGTTCTTTTTTTGATACATTGTACCTTGAGGGGGGAGTTTCCCATGAGGTTTTCCCTCTTTCCTCATTTATTTCAGTGTGTATTTTGTATTTGGTTACCTAACATGGCCTCGTTGTCGGGACCCATTTTTTATTTTCACCATAGTGATGTTCAGGGCGGGGGGAGGGGGGTTGGAGATACTTCAAACACACCTAGGAATTTTTTTTCCTAAGGTTTTCCCTATGTTTATTATTCATTATTCAGTCTCCTATAGTTTAGGGAGAATATTCCTTTTCCTACATTCTAGGAGAATATTCTCTTCAATTCACACTTCAGTTGGATCAGTTGAGTGGAGTCTTTATGCCACATTGGTTCCATCACCATGTAGGATTGGGATCATCACTGCTAATGCACATTTTCCTTGGGATCATCACTAGACTAGTGCATTACCCTCACTTCACTATGTTTCAGTCAGTTAACTAAAGACTGAGAGGCTAGTTAACTCAGACTAGGTGGTAGTTAACTCATGTAACTTCCGGTGTGTGTTTTTATCACTTTAGACCTCCACTATGGCATATTGGCTTCTCTTCCAGTGTGCATTAGTTGATTTATAAAGAGTATATCATGTGTAATTTATCATTCATTCATTTAGTTAATACAATTCTTTGATTCCCTCTCTCTCGTTTCCGTCTTTTCTCATTTTTTTGCAAACTGTGTATGGCCTTTTATAGCTAGATCTTATCTATGCAGGTTCATCCACATTTACACATTTTCAGTGTTTGGAGATTCCATAGTGTTATCGATTGATTGTCGACATTTTGAATCCATATCATGATCCATCTTCAGAATGCATAGCCAAGGAGAAAATACGAGATAAGTAGCAATAAATATTAGATTTTTTAAAGAAAAAGGTTAGGAAACCTAAGAAGTCGACTCTTTTGGGGAGAAACCCTAAAATTATCTTTTTAGAGATAAGGTAAAACTACAAAATAATTTAATATTAATAATTATTTAAGGTGCCCAAAGGATCAAATTAATCTTAAGTTAAAAAATATCAAAATTTTAAGAAAACCTAAAATTAATTTAAGGAAAGAAAAACCTTCAATTTATTAAGGTAAGGTTAATACTAAAATTAATGTTAATGTTAATCAACCTTGCTAATGATATAAGTGTTAATGCAGAAACTTTAGTATAAGTTTTTGTAATAATAGTATTAATGCTATGGTTTAAAAATATTATGATTTATTAATTTACTAAAATTGGATTATTTGCTAGTAGAGTAAATATTTTTAGGAGGGTACTATTTAGTATGAGGACCACTATTAATGATTTGAAAGGATTTGTGTTAGTATTTTAAAAGTAGAGTTTAATATAGTCAGTACTAGAATTTTTAATTAATAATGGGTATTAATGAAATAATTAAAAACATTAAAATTAATATTGATAAAGAACTAAAAGTAAGGTTGGTGGTACTAGAAAGGAGAAACAAAGGACTAAAAACCCTAAAAAGGAAGGGCATCAAGGGAAAACCTGATTTTTATTTACCTCTTACTTGTTTGGTGAATTAAGGGGATCCAACTTTCACTAATTTCTATAACATTGTCTCTATTAAGGTTGTTTGGATGCTCGATGATTTGAATTGCTTCTCTAATTCAATGTTTGAAGAAGTGATCTTCTTTTGCTAGAATTTTGGTGTCTTCTAAGTGTATGTGTTGTTTTGTTGAAGGAGAGTGCTTAACTAATTCTGAGGTTTGAGTATGTTCATTCTTGATGTCAGCTCTATGTTCTTTAATCCTGACTTGAAAGGAGCGGCCAATTTCTCCAATGTAACATTTTCCGCATGAGCACTCAACTTCGTATACTCCTTTTCTTTTGTGTTAGTCAAGTTTGTCTTTAACATATCTCATTTCTTGTTCAATGGTTTCTAGTGGCTTGAAATAGGTCTTGATCTTTTTTTTACTTAATACTTTTGCAATCCTATTAGTAACTCCTTTCTTGGGAATGCATCTACCACAACATTTTGCTTCCATTTTTTGTAGATGATTTCAAAGTCATAACCCAACATATTGGTCACCCATTTGTGTTTCTCTTCTGAAGATAGTCTTTGTTGCAAGGATTATTTAAGACTGTCGTGATCTATTTTGACCTTGAAGTGCCTACCTATTAGTAAGGGCGTCATTGCTTCAATGCATGTAGTATTGCCATCATTTCCTTCTCATAAATCGATTAATGTAAGTCCTTTCCATTGAGTGGTCGACTTTCAAAAGAAAGGGGCCTTCCTTCTTGCATTAGAATAGAACCAATGCCATTTCTCGAGGCACCACATTCCACAATAAAGGTTTTTGTGAAGTCTAGTGTGGTCAAGACATGAGCTTTGCACATTGCCTCTTTAAGTTGTTTAAAATCTTGAGTTGCCTCTGGAGTCCATGAAAATGCATCCTTCTTAGTTAATGTAGTTAAAGGTGTTGTTATTATTCCATAGTTCCGAACAAACTTGTGATAGTAACATGTCAAACCCAAAAATCCTCAAAGATTCTTCAATGTTTTGGGAATCGGCCAGTCCATCATGGCTTTAATCTTGTTAGGGTCTACCTTGACACCTTCATGAGATACAATATGATCCAAATACTATACCTCCTTCACCCCAAAGAAACATTTGGATGGTTTTGAATATAGTTGTTTCTCCTTTAGTAGTTGTAGCACCCTGTCAACATGTCAAACATGATCTTCCCAAGACTTGATATAGATTAGTATATCATAAAAATATACTAACACAAATTTTCGAAGGAAGGGATTGAAAATGGAATTCATCAACCCTTGGAATGTGGAAGGTGCATTCATAAGGCCAAAAGGCATGACCAAAAATTTATAATAGCCTTCATGAATTCTGAATGTTGTTTTTGAGATATCTTCTTCCTTCATTCTAATCTGATGATACCCTGAGCGAAGATCCAACTTTGTGTAGTAGATTGATCCATGTATTTTATCTAACAATTCATCAATGACGGGAATGGAAAACTTATCTTTAATGGTGATCTTATTGAGCTCTCTATAATCCAGACACATACGCCATGAGCCATATTTCTTGAGTACCATTACCACTAGTGCAGAGTAAGAACTTTGGCTAGGTCTAATATTGTCATCCTCTAACATTTCTTCAACCATACGCTCAATTTCACTCTTCTAGGCATAAGGGTATATGTTAGGCGTGATTTTAGGAGGAACACTCCAGGAATTAAGTGAATATCATGATCACGGTCACGAGTGGGTGGAAGACCTCTAGGAATATCTTCAAATACTTTGGAATGCTTATCAACGATCCCTTGGAGATCTATAGGAATATATGAATTAGATGTTTGAACATCTAGTGAGCATAGTTGTACAATTACACCCTGATGCCCCTTTTTCAATAATTTTTTCATGTCATTAGAGCTTAACACCTTACTGGGTTTCCCTGTGATACCCGTTAACTCAAATTCCTTTCCTTCCAATGAAAATTTCATGAAAAGTTATTGAAAATTAAAATCCATTGTTCCCAATGATTGTAACCATTGGACCCCTAGTGCAACATCAGGACCACCCATGGGTATAGAAATCATTGGACTATTCATTACATATTCCCCTATAGTAAGATTGATCTTATGGAATTTTCTTGAGAAATTGATAGTTCCTCCATTTTCAATCATTACTTGAAACTCTGGTGCTAGATATATAAATAAATTGAGAGCTTTGGTTAATTTACAGTGAATGAAATTATGAGTACTACCATAATCAACTAGCATTATTACCTTTTTATTTTTGATATATCCTTCTATCTTGAGGGTTTGAGGATTCCTAATTCTAGCCAATGCATGGCATGCTATGGTGGTAGTCATCTCTTCCGAAGAAATATCTCCTACATCTTCATATTTATATGGTTCGTGTTCTTGTTCTTCTTCCTCTTCACAATCTATGTAGAATATTTTTTTCTCACCACACTTATGTCCCTTACTGTACTTGTTCTCACAATTAAAGCATAAAACTTTTTCTTTTCTTTCCTACAATTGTTGGTGTGTCAACCTTGTAGGTTGAGGTGGTTTAGATGAAGAAACATTATTCTCCCAATAGATGTTAGGAGTGGTCCTTCTAGTATCCATAGTCGGATTTTTGCTTTCAACATTTCTCGCCACCCTGAATGCATTCTCCAATTATTTGGGTTCCCAAAGGTGAACCTCATTTTGAATGTTATCCTTTAAATTTCCTATGGATGCATCAATAAGGTGTTCATCTAGAATATATGTTACCTTTATATTCAATCTTTGGAATTTCTCAATGTGCTCCGCAACTGAACCCTTTTTTTTGAGATTTATCAATTGGTTGAAGAAGGTATTGCTCCTTGTATCCTCATAGTGTGCTATCATTTCTTCCATGAAAATTGTCCAAATGGCAAGTGATTTGCGAGAACAAAGCCATCGATAACACACAAACTTATTAGTTTCTAAATATAAGGTCGCAATTCATACCTTTTGTGTGTGTGGCACATCATGTAGATCAAAGAACTACTCCATCTGGAGTATCCATGTGATTGGATCCTTCCCTTCAAACTTCCTCGTATCAATCTTAAGAAAGTGTTTGGTATTCAACCCAAAGATGGAGTTTCTCCAATATTGATTCATCTTCCTTGTGTCTTCATCATGAATTTCATGGGATACATTGTCACTTTTAGGTGGCCTCTCTATTAGCAACTTTTTCAACCCTTCCATAATCTCCCCCTTTAATCCATCTATCTTAGTATCCATCATCACTTCCAACTTAGATTCAGTTGAATCCAACATCCTTTTTTGTTCATGTTTTGTTACTTCATTCTTTTGTAAATCATCGATGTCCTTGTTCATTTCTTCGCCTTCATCAAGATTCCAAGTAGGATTTTTTGAGCGATTATTTGGTGTAGAATTTCCCTTTTTTGGTGGCATGTTGGCCAGGTATCCCTGCAAGGTAGGAATTCCTAATTGGCTTAGGCAGATTTCCTCACAAACAAGGGAGTATCAGGTGTTATAGCTCTCCAGGGTCCAACAATAGTACTTGACCCAATATCTCATGGAACTAACTAAGGAGGATTGACCATTCCCTTAGGCATATTGTCTGACTACCCAGGTACTAGAGAGTGATCTCTCCAAGTGATGTTCTCGATGTACTATAGTAACAAGATGACCAAATGGTTTACTCGGTTGGTCTCAGGATTCTAGGGGGTCTCCTGATATACTCCAGGTACGTGGGAGATAAAATCCATAGTAGTGTTGTAAAATGCACAATCGTTTGAAAGGGGCATTATGATATACTCTAGGTACATGGAAGAACCACATTCTCCCCAGGTTGTAGTGCTGACAAGTAACAACAACTCCTACATTTAGAGACACCATAATACATCTGTACTTAAAAATCCCTAATATTATCCCAAATTTATGTGATACTCCTTTTGTCCCACTTTATTCCACTTTTTGAATCACCCCAATTGGATCTTCTAGTCAAAAGATATGCAAATTTCAAAAAAAAAACCGCACCTTTTAAAACCCTAATTTGGAGATTGTTCTGCTAATCGACCTTTCTTCTGTTGTAGCTCTGCAATTTCGACCCTTATAAGTATTAAATTTTTTCATGATGTAGCCTTATGTGTCTTATTTCCAACCCCATAATTTAGACCAATATTAGATTCTCTAAGAGAATTTTATGATAACTTTCCCAAGATGTGATGATATTTTCCCTTTCAAGAGAGCGAACTTATACAACCTATCACGTGTCACTGTCTTCACTTAAGAAATTCAAATTTGCACCAGTAAAACTTAGATCTATATCTTAACCAATGGAATAGGTATCACTCCATTTGGAGGTCTATATCTTCATAAATAACAATTTTCCCAAGAACACTTGTTTTAGACTGAAATCTGGACTAGCCAAAAACCCTAATTTCCTTAGAGAATAAATTTCAGATTACAACGAATCAAGGGTTAAAAATTTTACACAAGATACTTCACTATTCCTCCTTCATAATGTAAAAATTTAAAACCTGAAACCAAGCCGAAAAAAATTGGGAGCGAAAATTCCAAGAAGATTTGTTTCATACTAGTTTCAGGACTAGTCCAAAACCCTAACTTGAACATAATGTATCTCCAAAAATATAATGAACCAATATCTGAAATTTAGACCCACGTTATCTCTATATGTATCCTATACAAAATATAAATTACAGATCCCAAAACCTTCCATAAAAAAGTTGTAGCGAAAGTTCCAAGAAGACTTGTTTTGAAGAAGCGAGTCCCAAGGATTGTCTAGCTCTGATACCAAATGTTAAGAACCAAATATCAAAATAGCATAAAAACCTCAGAATAAGTACTCCACGCCTTGAAAAAGAGAGAAATTTAGATAATAACCCTCTTCTAGGGGGAAACCTCCTTATACATCACACAAATTCACAAATATAAGATGATTCCAAATGAAAATGTCTCCTTGGTATATATAGGAGACTAGGAGGTACAATTACAACTAATGGACCCAAGCTGACATAAATAAAATAAAAATACTAAAGTAATATGCCCCAATTAAGGGGTAATGTGCCATGATTTAGGGCTTAACGCCATGACGTGAATTGTTGCTTGAACTATGTAACATGGTAAAGTATTGGTTTGAGGTTGATAGCTTGATTGTTGAAGCTACCTTAGAGTTTTTGTTGCAAACATAGGGAGGAAGACAAGGCACTTGTACAAGGAGTACAAGGGATATTCAGTGTCAACCCTCATACCCATGTACATGAATCATGCCTCAAATATAGATTTTGGATGTTAATCCAATGGTGGGGGTTAAAGAAAGTGGTCTTATTGAGCTCCAACTTGCCTCATTTTACTCATTTACTATTTTCTTTCTCCATGCAATCTAAGAATTGATGGAAAAAATAGATGAGCTATTATTGGCATGGATCTAGCCATTTGTTCTTGAGATGTTAATGCTTTGAGAGAACCCTTTGCTCCATGTTGTAGCTTGCATATTTTCTATTCAAAGTAGCTCAAATTCATGACATTAACTTACACTTTATCTTTTTATGTGAGCTCATTATGAGTGCAAGAAGATGTTGAATCTCAAGGCCCTCTTGGAACCCTCTATTTCATGAGGTATCTCACCCTTTTGAGCTTGTTGTTGGATTATTTTTGGTTGGGGATGTAACATCCCCATTTTTAATCCCCAAATCAATGATATGTAATGTAAATACGATGTTTGGTCGCAGGCCCTAATATGTAAATGGTAAACATTGTACATCGTATTAATAATAAAATAAAATGTAACACTGACTGCAGATACCATAGACCGAGTAATGGGGGCTAAGTTTCCACAAGAGAAGGAAAGGGTCTAAGGGGGGAAATTACCTATTTCTATTAATCTCAACCCACCTTTCTAAATTTTATTGTTGTGTATAAACCTTTTATTTATTTGTTTGAGTGTTCCCAAAGCCAATCATTAAACACGTGTAAGAAGGTTGGTGTGAAAAGTCACATCCATATTTATGAGAGCATGGGGTTGACTACAATCAACATTGGGGAGTTTGAGATTCAACTTGCATGAGGGAAAAGGAAATTCGTATGGGAAAAGAGGGATCTTTTTATAGCTAGTTTTTGGGACATCAAGGGAGAACAAAGTGTTGGAGCTTGAAGGTAGCCATAGTGGGCATGTGTGGAAGCTTGTTGGAGAAGTAAATTCATGAAGAAGTATATTGTTAGTCCTGTAGAGTGAAATTCTATGTGAGAAATTACCCTACAATAGTGAGCTTGTTGCTATGAGATTTTCCCATTGCATTTGACATCCCTAGAGTCCCCAACAAGAGAGATTCCTATCCAACATGTGTTAGATCCCTGTAGGGAAGTGGGAGGATTGACGGACTGTGTGGTAGAGAAGGGGGTTCCCATTCCTTGGGTTGTGTGGGTTGAGGGGAAGAGATTCGATGAATTGGGATAGTTTTAGGAGAATTAGCTTGTTGTGGGTTGTGTTGGGTTGTGAGTGAACAATAGAGAGGCACCCCTTTATTCTGGATTCGTAGCCCCATCTTGGAGGTGATTTGCTGCTAATATTTGGAGAATAAAATATACGATTGGGTGGAACATTTGTCCCCTACAATCAGTTGCACATTTGGTTTAAAATATAAGTGTTTATCTTTGTTACATTGTTTATATTTCTGGGTTTTATTTGTTATGCATAAACTTTGTTCTTGAGTGAATTATATGCAACTGTGTGTATGTATATTTGGATGAAACTCATAATGTTGTTAAATGCGTGTAAATTTTCAATATCTTGCATTAGATCATGGTATTTATTTGTTTTTCATAAACTCTGAGTTAGGAGTATTTGAATGTTGTTGTGCGAATGTTAATTTTAGTTGCATTCTTGTTTTAAAGTGGTGTTAGCAATATAGGTGTTTTTAGCATGCATGCATTTTGGTTTATTGGTATGAAAAATAAATTTATTGTTGGGTTTAGTAGTGGGGAACGCCATAGAGTGGTATCAAAGATTTTGGTTCAACATTGGACCTGTATGGGCCAAGGACCAACACAAATTTTGTGAATTCATTGTTACATATTTTGGATCTATGACTTATTTGGGGAAATTTTTGAAACCGAAGTGAAATCCCCAAATTTTGGAGCAAACTTAGGTCGAATTGCACCAATAATGGTTGAAGATATGATCAATGAAAGCGATCTGCAAGTTGTAGAGTTAAAAATTGGATTGAGAGGTTGAATTCCATGTTTTCATGGTGACTATGAAGTGGGAGAATCAACATCCCAAATCACTTGTATATTAAGAATCAATGGAAACGATTATTTGTAGGTTTGGGAAAGTCTGACAAAGTTTTGGAGCAGTTTGGTGAATCAATGGTTGAGATCGTATTTGACCTCGAGATCAATGGTCCATATTCATCCTAGATTTGGAACTCAACAGAGTTAGTGAAATTCATGAACAAGTTTAGTTTGCCAAGAGAAATCGTTGATCACCAATGGAGCGATCAGGGTTTAGCAAAATGCGTGAAAAATTTTAGTTCACCAAGAGAAATCGTCGATCATCAATGGAGTGATCGAGGTTGGGAAAAAAAATTGAATAAGTTTTGTGCACCAAGATAAATCGTCGATTAATGATGGAGTAATCGGGGTTTGGAGAAATTTGTTGGAAAATTGTTTTGTCAAAGAAAACCATCGATCATTAATGAAGGGAAAAAGAGGAGGTTGATGTGGTTGAGTCAATACATGACATGTGGATATCATCCACATATCATGCCATGCCAACCAATTTTCCATGCCAGCGTCCACGTGTCATTCCACGTCAGCCAAGGAATTCACCAATTGTCGATGAAGTTTGGGGAATTGATAGCCTAGATTGCATTTGATTGGGTGATCAACGGTTGAGATTCATCTACAAATTTGGTGAAGCATGGTGAATCAATGGTTGATATCACTTTGATTTTGAAATTCATGGCCTAGATTTCATCATGACGATGGATCCAACTAGAGATCTAAAATGTTGACAATCAAAATGACAATTGTGGACTTTTTGAGTGATTCTATTAACAAATCTCACCACAGAAACCTAAAATCAGTTGATTAAAACTTCTAGCGTTTCAGGTTTCGATGAAATTAGTGGACAAAAATTGGTTCCCAAGGAAAATTGTCGATGCTAAGAAAATCGTCGATCACCGATGACTGGGGTTCGACAAAATTTGTGGACAAATGTGTTTTTTTAAAGAATTCATCAATCATTTATGTGAAGGAAATCATTGATCATCGATGATCAAGGTTTGGCGAAATTCATGAACAAATTTGGGTTACCAAGGAAAATCATTGATGCAAAGGAAAATAATCTGATCATTGATGAAGGAAAGGAGGATGATGAAATGATTGAATTAGGGTATGACACATGGAAATCATAAGCCGCATGCCATACCATCTCATCTATGTTTCCACGTCAACAAAAATAAAATTTTCACAAAAACATTTTGGAGCCAAAAACTTGTTTTGGCCATAACATGAGCATTTCAACTCAGAATCGGATGAAATTTTAGGTATATGTCTATAGTGACGAGGGATAAAAGAATGCGAATGAGGGCCACAGGATAATTCTTCTTAAATTTTCTAAAAATATTGAATTAGTGACCTTTGAAGATCAGGGTCATGCTTAGTAACTTGGGCCCAGATAAAGGTGAAAGTTTTATAGGGAATCCAAACGGTAGGCAAGAAGATACCCATTTGGGATCTTGGTAAAATTCAAAAGGGGTTGGTGTGGGGATACTCAAACAAGGAAAAATCCATTATTATTGGGCATGTTTGAAGGATTTTTGAAAACTTTAGAGGAGGAAACGGACCCCAAATCACCAATCCAGAAAATTTTATTTAGTCAAAATTGTATCTACTCATCAATATGGACAACTTTTTCATTTTCCGGTTTCACTCCGTTTGGGAGATAACCAATTTTGGTTAAAAAATCTTAGTCTGGAGAAGGTATAAAAGATCAAAGTTTCCAATTCTAGATTTACACATAATTTGACTAGAGCAACAAATTATGAATCTAAAAGTTGTTATGTGTCAACAATCATAAATTCTATATGTTCCCGATATGAAAGTTTTTCTAATTCCTAACTACTTTTATTCTACGGGTGGTAGAAAATGGTTTCTCAGAAAAATGGTAGTGGTGAAAACAGAGCACAAATGAGTAGAAAATGAAAAACCCATAAAGTTATAACTTCTAGCTCAAAGCTCCAAATGAGGCATGAGTATATTCATTGGAAATTTTATTTAGAGGAGAATGTATATAAATAATTAGAATCATATTTGAATGCATCCATACTTTTCAAAAATTCAGTTGAAGCATGACATGTAATCTAATTTATGAAATATCTTATATTATGCATAACTCTAACAACAATTGAACTGCATGCACATTTCTTGGAAAATTAGAGGTACAGGAAAGAAGATTTGGTTCCTATATGAGAAATAGATATATGGAGGATGCTCAAGGGTATTACAACCATGAGGAGGAGGTCATAGGTATACATGTTATCATGGGAAATGCAGAGATAGAATCCAATGGATGTAGGGGCAGAGTGGATCCTGTAGAGCTGATTGAGACTATGAGAAGCTTGCAAAAAGAAGTGCAAAGTTATAGAGAAAACAATGAAAGGATGATGAGATCTTAGGAGGATTTTATATATAGTATAAATATGTTGCAAAGACAATTCAATAAATATTATGACACAAAGAAAGAATCTAGTGTAAGGAAATTTGAAGCATCTAGATCTCAGGATAGGAGGGATGATCATAGGGGATCTAGACAATCAAGGAGTATTAGTAGATATCATCATCACTCACCAGGACACTAGAATAGAAGAGCACATGCATATTCAAGGTCGAAGAGTAGCCCAAGTGTTTCCCTTGTTTGAAGACAGAGGAGGAGGTCTGAAGTAGAATATTTGCAAGGAGAGATTAAGAAGATTAAGCCTCCTACTTTTGATGGTGATCACAAGAAAGATGAAGATGAAAAAGAATGGTTGTTGGGAATGAGGAAATATTTTCAATTGCATAATTATTCATCAAATGTAGAAGCTATAATAACAACCTACCATCTTCAAGGAAAAGAATATATGTGGTGGGATCAGCTCAAGCAAGTTAAGAACATTGATGAGAAGAGGATCTCATGAAGGGATTTCAAAAAATATTTTCAGAAGAAATACTTGTTAGTTAATTATTATGACAAGAAGATGAAATATTTCTTCGAACTTAAGCTTGAAAGCATGACAATGGATGAGTATCAAAGGAGGTTCCTTAAATTTTTGAGGTATGTTGGCTTCATAAAGGATTAGAAGGTTAAAATCCAAAGTTGTTTTAGTGGGATACCTTATTTCTACAGTGATAAAATCCAATTTGATGAGCCTAGAACCTTGGAACAATCCATAAGAAAGGATAAGTATTTGTATGAGAAGAGTAAGGCAAGGCCAACTTTTCTAAGAGCTTTGGATGAAAAAAAGAAAGGAAAGATGGATCAGAGGAAGAAAGGATTCAATCTACCTTTCTTTAGGAATAATTCATAATCTATAGGCAAGCGCGGAAAGAAAAAAATGATCCCAATATGACAGATTCCTTGGATGAAATGCCAAGACAATAGCTAGTAAAGTGTTGGGGATGTGAAGGGGGATACATGTACAATGATTGTCCTCATAAAGGAGATAGAATGAGGATTGTACATAACATTCATAAAGATGATACAATGGAAGAAATGGGAATAGACAATAGATTTATGTGGCCTTGGACAATAGACAAGTAGATTATTGATCCCACGTGATTGAATTGGAACGTAAGATTCATAATCAACCCATAGTTATTTTGATTGATTATGGAGCTAGTCATAGCTATATAGATCCTAATATGGTTGACAGATTTAAATCGAAGAGATATAAGCATGAAAAGTCTTGGTTGGTTCAACTAGCCACTAGAACCAATTGAAGAATCAATGAGTTGGTTAAAGATTTTGAAGTGACCATGAATGGAGTTAGCACTAATGTAGATTCTAACATCATACCACTTGAGTCATATGACTACTTGATTGGTATGGATTGGTTGTTAAAGTATCATGATGTCCTATATTATTACAACAAGGATTTCACATGACTTGATGAAGAAGGAAATTCAAGGACAATGAAAGGTATTCCAAGGCCTATATTTGTTATAGATATTTCAACATTGCAATTGAAAAAAAAAAATTAGAAAAGGGTGCTAGATATATGAGACCCATAAGGAAGATCCAATGAAGGATAATGAGCCAAGTCTTGAAGACTATCCAGTATTGAAGGATATGAATATGTGTTTTGGTAATTGTTGGGATTACCACCAAAGGGAGATATTTCCTTCACTATTGCCTAAATGCATGGATCTGCCCCAATGTCTAAAACTCCCTATAGAATGAGCATACCTTAGTTGAAATAGTTGCAGATGCAGCCAGAAGAATTTTTGAAGAAGGGGTACATGTGCCCAAGTGTCTCACCTTGATGTGCCCCAATGATTTTTGTGAAGAAAAAGGATGGAATTGTGATGTTGTGTATTGAATTCAAATAGATTAATAAGGTTATTGTAAATAACCAGTGTCTTCTACCACAAATCGATGATATTTTCGATCAATTGAAAGGAGTAAAGATGTTTTCCAAGATTGACTCGAGATTAGGATATCATCAAGTAACTATCATGGAAGAAGACACCAACACAACAACATTTAGGACAAGATGTGACCATTATGAGTTTGTGGTGGTGCCATTTGTCTTGACAAATGCACTAGCTACTTTAATGTGTCTAATGAATGGAGTGTTCAAGGATTACCTGGACAAATTCATCATTGTCTTCTTGGATGATATTATTATCTACTCCAAGACAAAGGAGGGGCATGAGAAACATTTTTGGATGGTACTATAAGTGTTGATAGATCACCAATTGTATGATAAGTTAAGAAAGCGCACTTTCTATCAAAGGAAAATCCATCATTTGGGCCACATTGTCTTAGAGGAGGGCATAGTGGTGGACCCTGAAAAGATTGATGCAATTAAAAGTTGGTCGACACCAAAGAATGTTTTGAAAGTAATATTCTTTATGGGATTAGTTGCATATTATAGGATATTCATTGAAGGTTTCTCCAAGGTTACACATCCAATCACTTCACTCCAGAAGAAGGGAACAAAGTTTGAATGGAATTCCATGTGTGAAGAGAGTTTCTAGCATTTGAAGGAATTATTGACCAGTGCACCTATTCTAAAGGATGTTGCAGATCCATATGAATATTTTTTTGTGTGAATAGATGGATGCAAGGAAGGGCTTGGTAGAGTCCTTACACAAAATGGGCATGTCATATGTTATGAGTCAAGGAAGATTAAGGAGCATAAAAGAAATCATGCTACTCATGACTTAGAGTTGGAAACCATAGTTTACTCCCTAAAAATGTGGAGGCATTATATCATGGGTAGAAATTTTGAGATAAAGACAAATCATAGTGGCCTTAAACACTTGTTTGAGCAACCCACACTGAATGCCAGAAAAACTAGATGGCTGGAATTTCTAAGTGAATAATATTTAAATATCAAACATATCAAGGGAAATGAGAATAAAGTGGTTGACACACTCAGCAGGAGGGTGTATGAAATGCATGTTGCAGCCATTAGTATGTGCATGATAGATTTAAAATATATAATTCTACAAGATATAACAGTAGACCCACATTATGCACAAATTAAACAAAGCTTACAACATAATAATATACAACAGAAATATAAATATTACAAGATGGAAGAAGATGTAATCCTTTTGTTCAGGGACAAAGTTTATGTTTCTAACACTTAGTAATTGAGAAATATGGTGTTGAAAGAGATGCACAATGTACCCTATGCTGGAAATCCAAGGTACTTGTTGACAATTACAACAGTAAGACGCCGATATTTCTGGCCAGGAATGAAGAAATATGTGGCTAATTACACAGCCATGTGTATGGAATGTTAGAAAGTGAAGACTGAACACTAACATCCAACAGGATTATTACAACTAGTACCCATTCTTGAATAGAAATGGGAGGTAGTTACAATAGACTTCATCACCAAGTTTTCAAGAACAAGAAGGCAACACAATTATGTCATGGTAGTGGTGGACAAACTTACAAAGGATGCACATTTTATACCAGTGAAAACAACGCACAACATAACCAATATTGCAAAGATTTATATGAAGGGAATTGATAGGCTACATGGTGTGCCTAATGAAATAGTTTCAAATAGAGATCCCAAGTTCACTTATAAATTTTGCAAGGGATTGTTTAAGAGATTTGGGACTAAGTTGAATTTCAATACAACATATCATCTAGATTTAGATGGGAAAACATAAAGGACTAATTGGATAATTGAAGATATGATGAGAATGTATGTAATGGAAAAACCTTCCAAGTGGGAAGACTACCTTCACCTAGTTGAATTTGCTTACAATAATGTATATCAAACATTATTGAATATGATCTCATTTGAATCCCTGTATGGAAGAAAATTCAACACGCCAGTAAGTTGGGACAACCCAATATACAGAGTAGTTATTGGGTAAAAATTACTAAAGCAAATGGAAGAGAAGATGGTAAAGATTAGGTAGAATTTGAAAATTGCACAGGATAGGCAAAAGATTTATGCAGATAAAAGAAAGACATATAGGTAATTCAAAGTGGGAGAGCATGTGTTTTATTGTGGTCCATTTAAAGTTTTAGAGAAGATAGGCCCAACTCCATACATGCTTGCATTACCTGCATCCATGAGAATTCAAATGTGTTTCATGTTTCTTTATTGAAGAAACATGTGTCTGAACCTAACCACGAGATTGATTGGACTGTGATCCAGGTGGAGCATGAAGGGAACTTTCAAGTGGAACCAGTGTGTATCATGGACCAGAAATTCAAATTGCTCAGGAAGAAATCTATAGACTTGGTAAAAGTTCAATGGACCTGCTATGGTCCTAAAGACTCTATGTGGGAGCATGAGGAAACCATGCAAGAGTACTTGCAAGTTTTTAAAAATTTTGAAGAAATTTGAATGTACATTTGTACATAAGTCTGCATAGCTCCATTTTGGGCAGTTGAAGTTCCTAGAGCCACATATTAGATATTTCTTGTCTGATCTTTTATCACACATATTGTAGGTTGGGAAAAGCCCGGCCCAAACTACAAAAGTGGGACAATCATGAGAGTATCTACCCACTATCATCTTAGGTAGACACTCCCCTCGCTTTAGTGATGATGAAAATCACCACAAGGGGGGAATCTCGGTGACCCTATGGGGAAATGAGATGGAAAGTGGAGTGATGGAAGGTGAAACCCCTATAGGTCAAGTTAGGAAGTGGAAAGGGCTTGGACAAGAGTCTTTCTAAAAAGGGTAGGCTATTGAAGTATAGTGTACCTGCAAAAGATAGTTGTACCTTCCCGGAACAAGAAAAATGATCGAGATGCAAGCCCATAAATCAAAGGGACAAGAAAGTGAATCTTGTTGTCGAATATTACAACAGTAAACAAGAAAATAGATCATCAATGATAGGATCTAGTTACTGAAAAACTAATCATCAAAATTATCGAATATTTATTAGAGAACGAAGCACTAAACAAGCAGATAATTTTCCAATACTTAAGCACAAACTTTGACGGTAAAAGAGGGTTGATAAATAAAGTTATCAAAAAAGTATTAGGGAAGCCTTATGGATGTAGCAAACAATTGATACAACAGCAAGTTATACCCACAAAAAATCACAAGCAAAACACTCAAAAGAAAGCCCTTAACAAGTAGATTAATTAGCATTATTTACTTCCAATTTTCAGCGGTAGAAAGAGTAGTAAAAGTTGAAGAAGGAGTATTTTATACAGCCCTAATGGATGTAGCTTAAATTTTTTTACAATAATAAGTAATCTTGACCAAAACAAGACGCCCCTAGGGCATTAGAAAACATTTAGCATGTAGAAAATAACTAGCCACTTGAACAATTCAAAACATCAATATCCACGTTTACCAATGCATGAATATACAATATACGGTGCAATAGATTAGTTCCTTCTTCAATTGGGTGATGAATTATATTGTGTAAGGTTGGGTTTTACTACTTCTCTAGGGGTTTTATCCCTTTAACTTCCTAGAGAAAGCAAACCCTAACAAGGATAAAACTCTATCGGGGTGTAAGACCTTTTACTTATGGTAGAAATCCTTAAAAAAGAGAATTCAATAGCAAGAGAATGAAATATTCTGATGGAGGGTGTATGCCCTTATAACTCTCCAAGATTTAAGCAAAATAACCACGAAATTAATAAGACAACATACAAATTGAAAAAAATATTACCAATTCCAAGAGTATAAATGCAAACCCTAGTTTTTACAAGATATTCCACCACACTTACAAAGAATTAGCCTCCAAGAGATAGTGCCTAGAATTGATCCACAAGAGAAGAAGATGCATGAATAAATTACACCAAAAATCCAATGTATCAAATTCCCAAGTAGGGTGAAAATTTCAGCCAAGTCTCTCTCACTCAAGAGAGAGTGAGTTATGATAATGAAATGTCAAATGACCTTTATTTATACTAGGTCATGTAAATTAAATTTGTCCACTTAATTAGGGTAAAACACAAAATAAGGACGCCAAACTCCTTTACATTTCCCCTTTACAACAAGAATTTAATTTTTACACAAAATTAAAACACTAAAGGTGACATCACACCCTAATAAGGTAATGTCTTGGCATCTTTAGCAAGTCATTGAAGTGCTTGGAGAAGACGTTGGGCCTCCAATGGTCATGTGTCATTGTGAAAGGATCCCTTCTCATCAAAATGTGTCAATACTCCAACAATTAATCAACACCACCATCAAACCCTAGCCCTAGTCAAGACATCAAACCCAAGAACTGTGGTGTAAGGTCTCCAAAGGCAAGTTGTTGGGATAGAAAGGTCTAGGTGTAAACCTCCAAGGTGTCCTCTCTTGTCTCCAAAGGTAACGTCCATCATCTGTCATCTCCCAGTGTGTGGGTCATGGCATCCAACTTGTGGGCTTCCTGACCCAATGAAGACCCAAGCTAGGCTTGTTCCTCCAAATTGTCCACCAAGCAAGGTCTTGAAAAGACAAAAGAGTGCACCCTCTAAGGGTCTCAATTCAAATGTATCATGGTAAGTAAAATCAGATTTAATACAAGAGACACCTAAACATGTGCATTAAAACTACCTTCTCAAATTAAACAGGTGCTCAAAGACCCTATGCAACTTTCCAAGTTTAAGTATGGGAGGGTTGTCAAGGTGACCTATTGGGTGAGTCTTTCCTCAAGTCAAGGAGTGTTTCCTAGGTGGACCCTCCCTAAGTGATGTAAAGAAGATGGAGTGAATGGGGGTAAGACTTTTGGGCATGGGATTCATGACATAAAATGGTTTATATTGTCTAATTTATGGGTGCCTTTGTAGAGGGTGTGTTGCACCTTCGTTTTCAATGCAACCTTTTTCCAAACCCATTTATTTTCCATTGATTAATTAAAGTCTAGAACAATTGGGTAACTAAAACTTGAAAGGAGTACCACAATGTCACTTGAAGATAGATGTACACAGAGTGTCATATGCATGGAAAGAAAGGGACATTGCATGTGTGTACACACCTCAACAAACAGGATGTCTATATAATGTGAAATTGCTTTTGCAGGTCTTCAATTCTTTTAAGAGAAACGTTTCATTGTTCTCAAGACCTATTTGGGTGAGCATATAAAAGGTTAAAATTTTGTATTTTATCTTTTCCATATACATTCCCTCTGGGCCTTCTTCCCCTTCTTCCCATGAAATGAGGTACAATCACTTCTTGGGCCAGTACACCCGAAAATCCCAAAAGATAAGGAGTCGAAAAGGATGAAGTGTGAAAAATGATAAGTATGATCGAGAATGGTACGATAACTCATCAGTGAGACCACCCAGTAACAAACCTTTCCCCAAGGGTGACCACTTACTAGGGCATAATGTCAACCACTAAGGTGAAATACAGAAAAGAATATAACTTTCAAGCATGCGTTCTATAATCAAAAGAATCTTTAAATGCAACATACTTAAATGCCTCAAGTATTAAAGTGACACTTACCACGATACATGACTTGTACTTCATGGAGCAAGACTCATTGTCTTCTAGAAATAGGCTCATGTGGTGGATGCCATCATGATGTACCGGAGAAGTGTGGTGGTGAAGTGGGTCTTTATCTGTGTAAGTGGGCATCACAAGTCAATCCATCCCTCAACACTCCATGTCTGCAACCTAAAGGCCTCGAGACATCATCTCCTTAGTTATCCCTAGAAATGGGGGATAACATCTGGCTCTTACTCAGGGACATGTGTTCGTCATAGAGTGAATGAGAACCTCAACATCTCTTGGTTAGACATGTGCCTACACTGAAACAACAAACTATAAAATCTAGGGTTTCTTACTCACCCTTTTCTCATATAACAAAATCCAAAACTTGAAAATTGACAACTAATCTAGAAAACAAAAATTTTCACTTTTTTCATATAATATGATGAAAGAAAAATATGTAAATCAACAATGCAATTAGATAAAAATGAAAATAAAAAAAGAAATGCAACTAAACTATCATGAAAAAATCAAGATGCAAATGCAAGAAAGCAACATGACCTATGTGTGTTGGTATGGTGTTGTGCATTGAGAATGATGCAATTTTTATGGGGAGGGGAATGTAACATCCCCATTTTTAATCCCCATATTAGCGATATGTAATCTAAATACGATGTATGTACATAGGCTCAAATATGTAAAATGTAAATAATGTACATCGTAATAATAATAAAATAAATGTAACACCAGTTGAAAATGGGCACAAATGGAGTAATGGGGTCTAAGTTTCCACAAGAGAAGGGATGGGTCTAATATGGGGTCTAAGGGGGGAATTATCCATGTCTATTAATCTCAACCCACCTTTCTAAATTTTATTATTGTGTATAAACCTTCTATTTTTTCGTTTGAGTGTTCCCAAATCCAATCATTAAAAACATGTAAGAAGGTTGGTGTGAAAAGTCACATCCATAGTTATGAGATCATTGGGGCTAAGTATAATCAACATTGGGGAGCATGAGAGTCAACTTGCATGAGGGAAAAGTAAATTCATATGGGAAAAGAGGGTAATGTTTACAGTTAGGTTTTGGGACAACAAGGGAGAACATAGTGTTGGAGCTTGAATCCAACCATAGTGGGAATCTGTGGCATCTTGTTGGAGTTGTACATTCATGAAGAAGAAAATTGTTAGGCTTGTAGAGTGAGATTCTATGTGAGGAATTACCCTACAACAATGAGCTTGTTGTTGTGATATTTTCATGTTGCAGCTGAAATATCTGGAGTCCCCAACAAGAGCTATTCCTAGCCAACTTGCATTGGAGCTCTGGAGAGAAGTGGGAAGGCCCGAGGGATTATTTGGAAAAGAAGGGGATCCCATTCCTTGGTTTGTGTGCGTTGATGGGAAGAGAGCTAGTAGATTGGGATAGTTGTAGGATAATTAGCTTGGTGTGGGTTGTGTTGGGCTATAAGTGGATAATAGAGAGATACCCCCCTTTTTAGGATTCATAGCCCCAACTAAAGGGTGATTTGTTGTTGAGATTTAGAGCAACAAATCTTCGATTGGGTGGAATGTTTGTCCCATGCATTCGGTTGCACATTTGGTTTAAAAGATAAGTGTTTATCTCTGTTACATTGTTTATATATATGGGTTTTATTTGTTGTGTATAAAATTGGTTCTTGAGTGAATCATATGCAACTGTGTGATGCAGGAGCATCTCTCCACATCAGCTAGCCAGCCAGCCACATCGACGGATTTCAAATCGTGCATTCAAGAGAGGTGAAGTCCTCATTTAAAATTTGAATGAATGTAATTAAATGTTTAGGCTGTTGAGCCATGAAGCCGTGCCTTTGTGCAGGCATTAGAGTAGGTAGGCCTTTAATGTTTGTAAGGCTGAGATCTAGATCCGGATTATGGACTAGACAGCCCATTCAATGTAATTGAATAGGGTAGGTAGATTGGAGGGAAGAGCCCGAGGAGCCCCTCAAGGTAAAAGATCGAATGGGTCTCATTTTGTAATGGTTGAGTGTGCATAGAGAAGGAGACGAGACTCTGTTGAAGTCCATGCTCAGTAACACCTTGTATAAACAAGCATATGCAATTAATACAAAACAGAAGCAGTTTTTCATGCATGTATTCTATGTTGAATGAATGTCTGTGAGTGTTCTTTATATGCTACGAATGTATGTTATGTTTATGCATTTGCAGGAATTGTTTTGGTCTCAGGCTTGAGAGGACTTGGAGGCTTCACACTAGGAGGGTGTGACAGAATGTTGCGGGTTCTGATAGTCGTGCACAGAGGTTGCATTTCTGAACTCTACGGAGTCAGACAGAGGCGTGCCAGGTGGGCATAGAAGTTGAAATCAACAACTAGGGAAGAAGACCTCAAGGTTGTTGAATAACTTGGAGGCGAGGCTGTGTATGAGAAAACACAGTTGCAGACAGAATCTCTGAGTGAGTTCTGTGAAGCTCTGCCAGGAGGGCAGTGAGTAGGTGCAAGGAGTGCACAGAAGGAAAAAGAACTCTGTTGTGAGTTCAGACAGAAGCCAGAATTACTAAGAATTCTGAGAGCTCTGCCAGGGAGGCATTGAGCAGGTGCATAGGGTGCACAAAAGGGGACAGAACTACTGGATATTGTGTAAGAAGATACTCTACCAAGTGGGAATTGAGTAGGTGTGCAAATAAACACAGGAGAAAATAACTCTTTGAGTCCTAAATTTGAAGAAGAATCCAAGGAAAGGAACCTTCACAGGGTTGTTGAACACCCTGAAAGACTCAGCAAGAGGTTGCTTGAACAGAGGAATAGCCAGGAGGGCATCACATTCTCCAGCAAGAGGAGAAAGGAGAAGGAACTATTTCATTAGAATTTTGGGTGAGAAGAAAATCTCAAGACGGATAGTGCTTTATGTGCACAGAGACCCTGTAGAGACGCAGGATTCAGAATCCTTCAAGGATTCTGAAGTGAAAGCTTAGGAGGGGTAGTGCTTTAAGTGCATGAAGTCGTAGCTACAAGGAGTGCAGAGGCCAAAGAACTCTTGGGAAGAGTCATAGTTTTCTAAAAGCTCAGGAGGGGCAGTGTTTTCATATGTGCACAGGCGAGAACTCACGGTCGTGGAGCTCGCAGAAATAGAACAAAGGTTGAGGCCATTGAGAAATTGGAATTCTTCCAAATTGGGGAAGAACGTGCGGAAGCTCGGGAGGAGCAACAACTGCCATTGGATTCAGCCGAAGATATCTGGACTGTTGAGAAGTTTTCACGTCTCGGAGGCAGTGCAACAGAGGAGCGTATAGAAGAAGAGATTGTGAGCCGTTAGATCTTGCTCAGGATCGTCGACAACCATTGGATCGACAGGAAGTTGCATGAGGGTTAAGCCTTAATGAACAGCCGAGGTGAAAGTCCTGATGAGAGCAACTAATCGAGATATTGACATTCGAGATATCGGAGGTATCGAGGTATTGAGGTCGGGAAAATCAGAAGCAAAAATCTTGAAATATCGAGAGGGAATCTGAGTTGTTCGTCTGGGGCAGATGCATGTCATGCGATCATCCATTTCAGAGATTTGGGCATCGGGACTCACAGAGGTGAGCGCATAGACTTCATGAGTGGTGAAGTGAAGAAAGAATCTGAGCCGTTCGTCTGGAGTAGACACGTGTCACGAGATCACCCATATCGGGGATTCGGACATCAGAGGTCAGAGGAGAAAGCCTTTCGACCTCACAAGCAGTGAAGTCACGAGAGATTCAAGACCATCCAAACTAAGGAGGACAGGTGTTATAGATCTAGGGATTTCACGAACTTAGAAGTTCGTAGGGTCAGAGCCCAAGTGTTGGGTGCTCTAAGTCGCGAAGTCGCGAAGAGCGAGGAGCGAGGATAGCCATTGGATCCAGGTCGTGGGAGGACCGTTGGATTAGAGTTCCATCGCATTTCGATGTTTCAGGGGTTTGGAGGTTGAGGGGACCTCATCTCGACATCAGAAGTCGCGAAGTCGCGAATTGCGACAAGGAGTATTGAGGATTTCGGGATCTCGGCACTCAGGTGTCGGGGATGCGAAGGGAGCGTCGCTTGGAGAGCGAAATCACGAAGTGTCGAACGCAGCCACAAGAGACACATGGAAAAACCACACTGTGGGCCCGTGGAATAGACAGGCAGACATACGTCACATTGTGGAAGGATTCAACACTTCGTTGACTTCTCGGGTCTTGGGGATTCACGAGACAAGGGCCGAGAGTTCGGCATCGAAACTCATGAAGCAGCGAGAAGCGAAAAGTGCTAGTGGGAGGCCTAGACAGTGGTCAGGCGCGGAGGGCATTGACAGTAGGGATCTATACTCGTAGCACCATATCGGCGTTTCGCGTATCGACACTTCGGGGTCTAGATGACAAGAGGTCGAGTGCTCGAGTTGCGAAACCCTGAAATAAAGTCAGGGTCATATGTGAGTTGGTCGTGTGGGCCAAGACTTATCCCTGAGGGCTAGTCGTCGATAGAGGTGTTTCAGCATATCAGAAGATCAGTGATCGGTTGATCGCGAGAAACAGAGGTTCTCGACATCGAAAAATAGAAAACCCTGAAACCCAATCATTGTATTTCCTGTTGTGGAAACACGAACTCCATTTTGGAGGGAAAAGTCACAGGCACGTGCAGAGGTTGCGACAGGGAAAGAAGGACCTATGGATCAGGTTTTAACAAAGATTCCAGTAGGTAACCGAAAGAGTTAATTCGACTCAGGAATTGAATGAACGATCCTGTGAGCGAACGTAGAGTGCATCTACGTCACTGTGTGTATGTTTATTTGGATTAAATTCATAGTGTTTTTAAATGCATGTAAATTGTCAATATCTTGATTAGATCGTGGGATTTATTTTTTGTTCATAAACCCTGAGTAAGGAGCATTCAAATGAAGTTGTGCAAATGTTAATTTTAGTTGCATTCTTGCTTTAAAAGGTGTTGTCTAATTGTTTTATGAAATGGATTTTTTTGTCAGAATCAGAAGATACAAATTTGCACGTAATCATTATTTTTTGTTGTTTGAAATCTATTTATGATTGCAGAAATGGATTCAACATGCTAAAAAACCCTTGTGGCACTTGGATTATACATAAATAATCACCCAAATCTATGGATCTAACAATTTCTCATTGGATTTCGGGCAAATGTCCCCAGAAAATATCGTCGGAAAATATTTTTTTCGTAGAACGTTTAGACTACGCCATTTTTAAATGTTGTTAGCAGTATGGGCATTTTGAACATGCACGCATTTGAGTTTATTAGTATTATAAAAAAAAATTATTTTGGGGTTTAGTAGTGAGGAACACTACAGAGGAGGTTACACATAACCCATGCATGCTCGAGCTTTGATTTTGATTAATCCCATGTCCAAGAATTTCCCTCCAAGCTACCAAAAACAAAGCACTATGACCAAGGTAAGTTTCAAATATGGAACTCAACCTTGACTAGTGTTTATACATTGCATTGCTTTCATGGTAATGGTTTGTGGTGGTTTTATGGTGATGACCTATCTGCATGTTTCTCCCTTTTCACCTATTGATTTTCGCATTTTCCCCTCTTAAATCCATGATGAAAAGGACATAGTCTCAAGGTTATACCCTTGAATTATTAGACTGCATTTTGAAGTTAATGCAGGAGGTGAGTAGGCTTGATTCTCTTCATACCCATCTTATATACATGAATAGGTAATAGTTTTGAAATCATACATTATACAAGCTCATGGCCATAGTTTGGTGGATACCCTTTGATGGTATAACTTAACCTTGATGGGCCCAACTTGGTATTCACATACGTTAATACCTTTTGGGAATTTTTTTACTTGAACGTTGATTTATTGAAGTGAGTAGTCAATGGGTCAAACCCCTAACATCTCCTTTTGAAAGTATACATGAAGTAGGTTGAACCATGAATACATGTTGTACCAATTGTAATACATGTGAATCCAAAGAGGATCCTTTCCTCCGATTTCAACTTCCTCTCTACCCAAAAACTCTTCCTAAGCTACTTAGTCAATTTCCATTTCCCTTCTCTACTACCAATGTATGATTCACAAATAATTGTTTGGCTTCATGGTGGATTTGGTGATGGTTTGGTAGCACTTGGGATAATTTGTTTGATTGGTAGTTTTGTGGCATCTCTATTGATAAACATGTATTGTTCATGCAAGCTTAGAGTGCATCCAAGCCCTATGAGGAGTATTTTCTCAATCTTTGGGAAAACCATTTATTCATTCTACCATTCATGTATGTTGGGGAGTTTATGTTGAGTATGATAGAATATTAGTGTTGGAGATGTTTCCATAGCGTTTCCATAATTGTTACCATGAAACCATGTGGAATCCATGATTTTGTTCATGGGTAATTGGTAATATTAAGAGGAATTGATTTACAATCAAGTTTTCCTTGGTTCCTAGCTATAGAAATTTTTTGTCCAACCTATATGGAACACTATAGGGAAGTGGGATAGGCCAAGGGATTTTTTAGCAGTGAAGGGATCCCATTCCTTTTGCTCTGCATGGCTGAGGGGAAAAAATAGGCTAGTGAGTGGGATGGTTTTAGTAAAATTATTTGAGATGATAATCCCTTGGATGTAATAATAAGGGAGAGGGATGAGTGAGAAAATCCATAGCCATAGTCAATCAATTTTCCCTTGTTGTTTCATTACTTGGAATGGGGGTGGCACCTACTTGATTGGGTGCCTATGGATGGGAGGAAAAGCACTGTCATGGACTTATTTCCCAAGTGAAATCCTATAACAAATAAGTAGTTTGATATTTATTGTTATATGTTGATGACTAATGTTGTTGTTGATGTTACTATAAATGAGAAGTATGTTCTTATTTGGTGAAGATACAAGGTTGGAAATTAACATTGGCTTAGGATTACAATTTTGGTTGTTTGGAAAATGTTTATATATAGATTTCAAAGGCTATTATAGCCATTAATTGTAATGCAAAGGGTATGTTTATGCCTAGGGTTTTGTAAATTAAGCTCCAACTGTGTCAAATGGTTCTAAATGTTTTTTTAGGTATTCCAGATGATAATAGAATAATGAAGAAACTGCAATTATTTTTATGGGATATGAAATTTGTTTTAATTGCTCATGTATCAGTTGATATTATTCAAAGTATGAGCAACAAATGGGTTTTATATGTTAAAATGGTTGAATGCCTTCATGATTATTGAGCAAATGTTCTTTGGGAAATGTTATTCCACTACAAAGTTGTAATTTCCCATAATTACATGCAATAAGGTTGATTACAACTTAATTGTGGAACTAGGTACATTAGAAATATAGTATTAAGGTCACAAGGAAAAACCATGGAGTCTAAGCTTACAACCACCATCTAACAAAATGAATTCATAAACCGTAGGCCAAGAGATCCCAACATAGAGAAGAGATCACCACCAAAAGAAGGAGTAGAACCCAACATATAACCTAATTACGTTCAATGGAAACCATAAATTCACAATTTCCCCCGAGTCTAAGGAGGGTTTGAAAGAAAATATCATAGCCACGCAGTTGATAGTGTAGCCCCAACCAACACCCAAAACCAAAGAAATCAAAGCACTAATACCATCGCGCCACCAATAAAACCATGGATCTCTAAGTGAAAACAACCATGACTAACCTATTATTTTCATTGATTGCAAATGGGGTGGCATGGACTCTCCTCAAACACCAACATCTGGGGGGGGGGGTGTAGTTGTGACCCAATATCTATTGAGTGTAAGGTCATAAGGAAATATGTAGGTGAAAAAATATGTGTCTAGGGTAAACCCTATCCACCATCCTCTCACCATTAACCTAATGCACATATTAAAATTAAACTCACAAACATTAAGGAGACCTAGTACCCACAAGGTGAAAGAGATCCACTAACAACCTTAAAAACCAATTTTCCCAAGTGTGATTAGTTTTGGGGCTTAAAACAATCTTGGTTTCATTCCCCTCTTCCTTTTGACATGCCCTGCATGAGTGTTATGCATGTTGATTTTTTTATGGCTATTTTTAGCATTAAAAAAACTCACCCTAAGAAATTGTCTAAGTTTGGCCATGTGATTTTGGTGCTTGTATCAAAGGCATAGATTCATAAAACATCATTTGTGTGAGATACACATTGTAGAGTTAACTTTGACACACCTTAAAGTGACTAGTCAATATTGTGTCATGGATGCACTATTATATTAGTCACGTAATTTTGGCACTGTGACCCAATGTTTAAGGGATTTTTCCCCCATGACCTTGGGTCAAGTCACAACAAAGCAAGACCGAATTTAGAAGACATAACCAAACCCTATCTATATCAATGCAGACAAGAAATAACTGCTTTTATAAGGNAGAGAGAGAGAGAGAGAGAGAGAGAGAGAGAGAGAGAGAGAGAGAGAGAGAGAGAGAAGGGAAGGCTTCACACCTTAAATCCTTTGTTCGATGTTGATCCCTGCTCTCACTTCTTGAAGCACTCTTGATCTCTGTCGGAACTAGCCTCCAATAGGAAACCAAGAATAGGATGCTACAAGGTAGTTATACATTCAAATAGCATATATCATGTGCATGGATTCAAATATATAGGAAAGACATTAACATATGACATCACAATGAACCAATAAACACACAATAGGAGGGAAAGAGAACTCTTCTACTACCAACAATGTGAGAAAGGTAGTTACAACCTGATTCAGCCCTCGGTACTGGTTCGAAGCCAACTTCCTTGGGTTCCTCCAAAGACCTTCAAGCATTAAATCAAGTGGTGATGCTCTTCCTTCGATAAATCAACATGGATAGGAACACACCCTGTAGTTATAAAGAGAAGGAAGGAACACTGGAAAAGGAGTTTCCAGGTATGGGATGTTGCTCACAGAATGAAGGGGTTTAGGGAATCTTGCTAAAAAAATTCCAGCATGATCTTGCACCTCAGTTATTACTCCTCGTCTATGCCCTCAATGGCTCATTTATACCATCCTTGAGAGGTTAAGGAGGTTGAATTTCATTTGGTACGGGCTCAGGAAGGTTGGGAAATGAGCCCAACTGAAAAACCCTACCCAAAAATGTGGAATTGTTTTATTTTTCACATTTTTTAGGGCATCTGTGGGCTGTAATATAGTGTGGCGCAAATGTCCGCATGTTGCACAAAGGAAATCCAAGGATAAATGCAAAAGTCATGTTTTTTAAGTGACTCTGATGAGGGAAGATGGGATTTTTATTAGCAAGTTAGGGAAAAGGGTTGGGCCATGTCACAAATGCATAGATGTGGAAATTTGTGCTATAGCAGATGCCCCCTAGTGTGTGAGGTCAGAAGGGAAAGTGATGGTTGAAATAAATTATAACTCTGAGAGGTGAGGATGCATTAAAAGAATCTATGAAGGTTCCCAAGACAACTAATTCAAAAATAGAAATCATTAGCCAAAATCAAGTAAGATTATTATTTATCCCAAGTCAGGCATACCCATGGTCAGGAGTGATGTAATCATGGTTGCCAAAGCAAATACATTGAAGATCCATGGCATTTATGAAAGTATGACTAATGTCCATCGCCACAAGATATACACAGTGGATCCATGTGATATATATGAAGTATCAAGCATGGCCACAAGGAATACACAATGCATCCATGTGAAATTAGATCATAGCCACAAATAGATACACAGTGGAGCTATGTCTCAAAATTAAAAACAGAGGATATTTGGGACCAATGAAGTGAACAAACTAATCCTCTACAATTACCAATATCTGTGGGGTGGTACAATATATGTCAGGTAGGAGCACAAAAGATGTGATGCTCATAGTTCACCCAAAGTCTTCAAAACGATCTATCGTGGTATTAATCTACACTATGAAAATGGATTTGTTGGGGTCAAACATAATGATACATCATTTGATTAGTGGTCATTGATGTATATTGTTAACAAGTGTGAGACAACCCACCGATGATGATAATGGGTGTCAAGGTACCATGGTACAATCTAACAAGTGTGAATAAATTAATTGATGTCAAACACCTAGTAGAATCTATCGAGCATGGGACATTGATGTATTCCCATTGTCAATAGTGAGGGATCCTGCCACTGATGACTGCAATCCCCAAGGTACCAAATATGACTCTAAATCCTTGTCCTAGAACAAAATGTGTTGAAATCGATAGGAAGAGATCCGATGGAAGGAAGGAATTAAGGCATCCTCCATCATCTAACATGAGGGGTAGCAGAAGTCCAAATATCTGGAAGGAATTGGACAAATAGATTGTAAGAACCACATTGAGGTCCGACTCCAACATGCACCAGATGGAAATAGTGCATGATAGAGACTCTCTGGATAGTAGACATTGATGAAGACTACTGACAAAGACGATGAATACACCAATGGGGTCAAATGGAAACCAAGGTACAACATGAATCCCTATGTGTGATGATTGTTGTTGACGTCGAACACAAGGGAAAACACTCATTCAAAGACCAATGATGGTTTTTCATCTGCTAAGCACAAGGTCACCTATCAATAATGGAAATAGGCCAAGGGTGCTACTCAAGGTCATACTCTCAGAGCAATGTATCAAAGTTGATAAGAGAAAAACCACTAGCAAGAATTCAATAAGGATCAACGAAAAACATTTTGAGCAAAGAGAATGGGTTATGTCGCAAGTTAATGGGATCAACCTTGGGTTAAGGTGGTAATGGCAATTGATAATAAAAATATGAAGGCGTGTGAAAGCTACTCTAAATTCCAGTTATACAAAAACATCACCTTCTAGAGTCTTGAAAAAGACTCAATCAATCGATATAAAGACCAAACGTACCCAAAAAAATGCTCTATACCCTACAATGGAAACCACAAAACTACAATATAGCTTGTCATTAGTTCAATTGATGGGAAAATAACAAACTATGGAAAGTGGGTTTTGCAAAAAATATATATATATATAAGGTAATTTTACCATATTCCCATATCATTTTTACCATTTTAACTAAAATTAACTAAATTTGGAGAAACCCTTTTAACTTCACTTGGAGATTGCGGGATCTTGGAGAGACAAAAACACAAACCAACTGGACCAAGTAGGTGGTCTACCCTTTCTTTTCATTTTCATCCATTTCATTTTAAATTTTCATGAAAAATTGAGGGTTAGGCCTCTCTTTTTCCTCACGACTCTGCACATCCGCAGATTTCCTCAAAGGGGCCTGTGGATGTTCACGCCTGGTAGAAACACCAGTGACGGATATTCGCACCTGTTATAGAAGGATCCCACGAATTCCCATAATTATTTTGAAAAAAATAAAATTCTAATTCTCTTTCTTATGAAATTTGAGCAGGTTGTTTGTTCATTGGAGGGAGCATGAGCATGAGGAAGTTGATCATGCATTATTTGACGATGATTATTCCAAAGAAGTGCTCCGACAATGAGGCATGTACAAAATTTTCCAAATTGGTGGCATGCGAGATCAAAAAATATTACTCAACCTTCTTATTGACTACTGACATCCTGACGCATAAGAATTCATTCTTGGTGGGAAATCCTTGGAAATCACAGTTGAGTACATTTACTTCATCACAGGGTTATCTCGTAGAGGTGAAGTTCCCAACTTCACAACCCATGGAGGAGGTGGTTGAACCATTAATGATTACATAAACGAATATTGTGAGGATGGCACAAAAAAGACATGCTCACAAGTGTTGATGAAGCATATCACCAATTTGAGTCTCAAGGTGATACTATATACCATAGTGCGCATAATGGGATATAACTCTTTGCACTTGGATTCTCAATCCCAAATGAAAATGGGGTTGAGTTCCTAAGAACCATGATGTTTAACTGGAGCACAATGACACTCTCTTGCATGAAAAATTAGCTTACCGATTGCAAGTTATGAAAGAACAAGAACTTTGGTTTGCAAGCATCCTCTGTACATTCTTTTTCGAGAGGGTGCCAATGATGAGCCAAAGAGCTCATATCAGAGAACACTTATGACTATGTCCTGCAATGGTATGATGGATTGATTTGTTGGCCCACTTAGGAGAAGGGAAATTATCCAACCCTTATGATGATGAGTTTTTTTCTTGGTGGGAGCGTCAGGTTCCCTTTAGTGAGGATTACCCGTATGCTAGGATTGACTTTCAGGGAGATCCTGATGTCATCATTCCTCCTCGTGATGAGCTTAAAGACATAGGTAACCTTTGTTTTATGTTATTTAATTTGTATTTTTGGATTATATATTATATATACATAGAAAGGGAAAAACGTCTTATTTTGGTGAGATCCATAATATTAACACATGCTCTTTAAATGCGCAGATAGAGAACTAGTGAGGAGAACAAGAATTCCAAGACATAGTTGTCAAGGGAGAGAGGAGGCCAAGCCCAACGACAATGCGGTGAGGAAATTACAGAACATGGTCAAGAACTTAGAGGCCCTGGCACGCTTCATTCTTATGGCCACTATAGATGACCTGCTCGTAGGGATGAAACATCGTGTAGTAGGAGCACCCCAGACATGGGTCCATTTGTTCTGATGTTTAGAAAATGTCATACTTTTCTATGATAAATTTCATTAGCCTTAGCCCTAGACTGCTATGTGTTGAGAGAACTATTTTGTACTTATAGACATTCGGGGCTAGTAGCCCAAATTTTGTACTATGGATCTCTTTTTGGACATACACACACACACACACACACACACACACATATTTTTGTTTGTTATCTTTATACTCTACTTGCAAATGATTAAAATATTTACATGTGTAAAATGTGTGTTCTTGTGTTATGAACATGACAAATGTCAATCTAAAATTTTATTAGCATATGCATCTATAACTAGATTATCACACCTGGGAACATGCTCATAGGTAACAATATCAAATGATCATTCCAGAAGAAGTACCCTAAGGAACCGCCATAACAAGACTGGATCATAGATACGATATAGACCATTCAAATGTGACACAACCAACTAAGAGTCCAAAAACACATGAAGGTGTTGATTACCATGTGACAGGGCGTCTCATAAAATTTCGATGACAATGCTATACTCAAAGAAATTATTTGTAGTTGCCCTGAGAAAAACACCTCCAGCAGATACTAGCTAGTTAGTTGGAGAATAAATCACCCAGGTAGTGGAAGACAAGTTCTGAGTCTGGTGAATTGCACCATCTGTGAATCCAAAAAGATTGACGACTCCCCTGGCATCTGCTACACAGGATAAGCACAACAGTAAAAAATGCAAGGAAAATGAAGAAACCTATACAAACCTATATACAACAATAAGCAATACTTAAAAAAGAACTAGTACTTAATCCACCAAGCTCAAGCATAGTACTTATTAAGGTAGAGCCCATTTTTGGGCTCCGACAACATGTTTCCCTCATAATCCGCTAACTTTTAAGACCCTTTTTCCAACACTTGTCATACGATGTATGCACCATGCCAAGTGTGGTTAAACTTGCCTACCCCCAGGGCATCCTTGTCTTGGTTGTAGACTAACACAAGGTCTCCTTCGAAAAATATCCTTGGGAAGACAAACATGTCATACTGAGACTTGACGTGTTTCTTATGTGCTTCATTTTCTAAAGTTGCATCTCAACATTGCTCATCAAGATGTTCAAGATAAACAAGGCATTATTCAAGTTGTGTCGTGTCAAGTAAGAGTTCGACAACTATTTTAAGTGAAGGGATTTCACATTCAATGGGAAAAATTGCTTCTACTCCATGAACAAGCTGAAAAAGGCAAGAGGCTTGTTGCAGTTTTGACTGAGGTTTGGTAAGCCCATAATGCCAGATATAGCATCAAATTCCAATTTGACCTAGTCGAGTTAACCATCCTCTTCAATATAGTTTTTAAGGATTTATTAACGACTTCGACTTGACCATTAGCTTGAGGATAGTAAGGAGACAAGTGATCTTCTCTAGAACCTAGTTTTTATGCTAAATTAGACATCATGTGGTTCTAGAAGTGACTGCCATAGTCAGTGACAATCTCTCTCGGAACCTAAAACCTAGCGATGACCTGATTGAACATGAAAAGCGCTACAGTTTCACCATCATTAGAAAATTTTGGCATGGATTCTGTTGGAAAATTCAGTGAACAGACAGTGAATGATTGTCATTGATGACAACAGAAAATATGGAAGAATAAGAGTTTCGAACGTAAAGCTCAGGAGGAACAGCATGGAAGAAGACGCGCGCATAAAAGCTCGAGATACAGGTGGTTGCAGAGGAGAAGGAAGATGGTGACTGTTTGATCCCATTCAAATTTCCCGAAAGGCCAATAGCCATCAGATCTGCAGAAGCTGTGCAGAGGTTAAGCGCAGGAGTTAAGTCCTATTGTGCAGAGGAGAAATTCCGGAGGAATAGGGACCGTCCATTCGCAAGGACAGGTGGCATAGGATCGGGCATTGTCGGAGTTATGCTCATCGGAGAATCGAGAATCGGAGTTTCACGAGTCCCGTGTTCAATCACAACGAAAAATCCGAAATCGCGATATGCGATTTCACGATTTGATCATAGTCGTTAAAGATAGAATGATCTAGACCGTTGAAACCCTGCATGTAGTACAGGTACAGTTATGGTTGTGGAGATGACTCAGTGACTGTTAGATCCAAGCGCAAGACCCGATCATCGTTGGATCAAAGATAACCTACGCGCCCTTTAAAGTACAAGGAGAAGTGGGAATAATCGCGATGTGCAAATCGCGAGATCTAATACAGACCGTCAGATCCAGGAATGATCAGAACCGTTGATCTGACCTCTCATCGGAGTTTCGGGGATCGCGATTTGAAAGTGACAAGAACTTGCAACTTCAGAAATGTTGAAATCGCGATACGCGATATCACGATATAATTGTAACCATTGAAACAAGATCGCACTCGGACTGTTGATCAAACTCTACGTCGGAGTTTCGCGAATCAGGGTATGGTAAGGATTGCAACATGAGTTGCGAAATCGCGATATATGATATCGCGAAATAATCGTAGTCGTTGAGCCAAAATTACATCTAGAGCGTTGATTCGACCGATCTATGCAGTTTTGTGTATCGGGATTTATAAGTGAAGTTTGACATCGCAAATGCCGAAATCGCGATGGGTGAAATCCCGATTGGATCTGAACCGTTGGATCAAATATTGATCGGAGGGTCACTGTTCTCTCTCACAGTTAACGACTGAGTATGAATTATGTTAGTGAAACAGACTCATTATGAAGAATTAGTTAGCGTTTCAGATGACGATTCAGTTGCTTAGACAGTTGTCGTTGTTCTTGCCGAAGGAGATGGGTAGTGGAATCGTCAAGGCAGGATGTATAAAAGAAAACGGGTGACACTTTATGGGGTTGGTCGTTCTGTAGGGAAAAAGGAACGAAATAGTAAGAAAGGAGAAGGTGTTGAGGATTAAAATTAATTGATGTACAGAATGAAATGAAGTGTATATCAGAAACAGAGCAAATGACAGGCATAGTAGAAAAAGAACAGAATGACAAAAGAACGTGATGCAGAGCAGACCTGTTGAGGAAGAAATGAATTGCAGAACAATATGCAGAGCAGACCAGTTGAGAACAATTTGTTGAAGATCAGAATTACAAAACAGAGTGAAATGGTAAGAAGTGA
>ML780907.1:77904-96804 GCA_009831015.1 Picea engelmannii | reverse complement strand
AGAAACTAGGGTGGCAGGGTGGTGCTAGGGAGAACAGGTGTTCTCTGTTATGCAGGTTGGAGCCTGTGTAACTGGAAGTTGGTGCTTCCATCTAGTTGGTGCTGGAACTTTCAGGAAGTTGGTGCTTCCATCCAGTTGATGCTAGAGTACTCAGGGAGTTGGTGCTTCCTTCTAGTGGGTGCTAGAGAAACCAGAGAGTTGGAGCTCTCAAACAAGTTGTAGCTTGTAAAACAGAGGTAGCGGCCTCACATTGAGTTGGTGCTCAATTGTAAATGATGTACAGAACAGAAAAAGACTGCCTATTATTTCGAAGAAGAAGAGGTTTTATCCCTTTATGGGTTTCCTCGTGAAAATCTATCTCTGTGTGTATTTTATGTGTGACTGACGATCTTTACTCTTACTGTCCATATGTTGTATGTTGCTTGATGACACATGAAGAAATATTAATAATTTTTAAGAGGGCATAATATTGTTTAAGCATATAAACAACTGATTCACCCCCCCTCTCAGTTGTTTTAGTATTTCCAACAGATTCTTCCCACTTTGTGAAGATGGGTGGGTGGCATGTCATGAAATATACCCCCCACTTGGTGAAGGGACCAACAACAATGGTGGGAAATATAGGATCATGGTGCATGTGCATCTTCTTTGTAAAGATTTGACAAAGATGACATTTCTTGACCACTTCTATGTAATCCTTAAATATCATAGGCCGAAAATAACCAGCATGCAAAATATTCTAGGTTGTTGCCAACCCTAATAAGTGAACACCACATGCTCCACCATGGAAGTCATTTAAAACAACCTCTACTTCCTCATGACTGAGGAAAGAATGGAGAATTGAGTCTACCCCTCATCAATACAAAGTGTCGATGATAATGAGATAGTTTTTTACTAGGTGACGAATCTGTCGTCACTCATCCCATGAAAAATGTGGAGGGAACTTCAACGTCTAAAGATATATAAGGATATATCCATACCAAGGATCAGATCAAGAGATGAGGAAGATATGCTCATCCAGGAAAGACTCAATTACTTCACTCTCCTCATTCTCTATTGGTAACTCCCACATTGATTCGACAAAGACTAAATATTTCTTGGATTTAGTAGAAGAAAAATAAAAATCAAACTCTTGAAGCACAACAGTCCACTTGTTATAGTTCCCAACAATAATTCTCTAAGTCAAGACATACTGAAAAGGATTAATGTCGATGATGACGGTTGTCTTGTGCAACAAAATGTAATGTTGAAGTCGTTGAACATCATGAAAAGTTGCTAAGGCCAGTTTCTCAATGTGAGAGTACTTCAACTTAGGACCTAATAAAGCATGAATTAAGTATTAGATGGCATGCTCTTGGAGCTCATAATATTCTTGAACTAAGACCATGCAAATCGATGATTCATCTCTTGCCAAATACAACAAGAAATATCGATTATAATCTGGGGGACTCAATAAGGAAGTCAAAACCAATTCTTTATTTAATGCATCGAATGAATGTTGTGTTTCCTCGTCCCAATAAAATGGATACCCCTTTTCCAAAAGATGCTTAAAGACTTTTTTAATATTGGCATAGTTAGGTACACAGTTTTTGACCAAAATTTGGTCATCTATACTTTCTTTCTCTTGGATTCATAAAAGCCTTGATATCAAAAGAAGACATTTTTGAACTTTTATAAGTTCGTTCTGCAGCCCTCAGTCTCATCTTCAGCACACATTTTTCGGATCAAAATTTTGTTTTTGTATGCCTAAGTTATTCAAGATCTAGTCCATAGATCCAATTTTGAAGAAGCTTTCTAAGTATCATGTTCTTCTATCCTTTTTTGAATTTTGGCTAAGTATTCTCATCACTTATTTCTCTCACCTTTCACCTCTATCCATATCAACACTTAACCATTTTTCTCCTTATCTCTCCACCCTCTCACCTCTATCCATCTCAACACTTAACCATTTTCCTCCTTATCTCTCCACCCTTTCCACTCCCTTATCCCTTATCCTCCCATACTTAGCCATATTTCAATCCATGGTAGGGGGTGGACACCCAACACACTCCTTCACCCTTCCCTCTCACATTCGTCACCCCCACTCCCGCTATATACATTTCTCCTCCCTCACTTTTGTCATCTACATTTCTCCCATCCCCCCCTAACTACTCATCTCCTCATCGGGTTGGTGGGTTGGTGGGCCTTCATCTCCACCCACTTTCTCATGTCATAAGTCCGCTACTACACTTAGTCATTTTTCAATTACTGTGGGTTCAAGCCCTCATCCTCCATTTTTCGTGACCTTCACTTTGCACCCTAAGTTATTTTATCTACATTTTGACCATCATCCTTTTCGCGGGTGTCGATCTCCAAAGTATTTCATTCCTCTTGCATGTGAATCTGATCGATCATTCCTCTACACTTAGTATATTTTTCATCATCTATACAACCGCGGGTTCGTGAGTTCATGAAAAGTTTTATATTTGAATTCTCTCTTGTCCATCCCCACATCCTACAAACTACCCCCTCGACTTCCTCTACCCACAATTTTCCCTCATCCACTCTTGTCACATATCCCATATTTAGCCAAATTTTCAAAGCTATTCCAAGGCATGAAAACTAGCGAATGAGAATATGACACATGACAATGAATGAGGACATGACACATGGAAAATAAACATTGGAGACACGTGGAAAAATAAAATTTGAGACACATGGCATGATATTATTGGATGACTCATCATGGTGACTGGGTGTGAGGTGGATGAAAAAGGGATTCCAAAAAATTGTTATTTTATTAGACAATTTTCCAAGGGTTGAATCCTCCAAGCTCCATAATTTCTTCTCTTCTCGTGTTTCTTGCTAAGTGTATCAAGCACTTAGTATTATATATCATAAAGAATATAATATCCCAATGCATGTGGGATAGAATTTTAAACCAAAAAGTTGAATTTTATGAAGGGAAGCAAGAAATTCATCCAAGGGCCCACATTTGCCCATCAATTTTCATCGACGGTGGTTGAGTGTTGATCTTGCAAAGGCCATAAATTGAGCTCTGGGTGTCGGAATTGAGAAAAATTTATACCATTGGAAAGGTATTTTGATGTATAATATGGTGATATAGGTTTCAAGTTCTGAAAATGGATACTTTTTCTCAGAATTAAAATATCAGTTGGTTGCATTTTTAATGGGCATGCGTGACAACTCAACTTCACGAGTTCATATCTTGAGATATGAGCGACGGATTTGCGCAAACTTTATATAGTTGGAAATATAAGATGATGAATATCACATAAGAAGTGATTTCCATGGATAAAAATTTGAATATCATTCCCATAAAATTAAAACACAGTCTTCCTATTTTAAATGGGAAATTAATTAAATTGTGAAAATAAAGTTTATTTAAATTTTTTAATTAAAAAGCGAAAATGACTCATTTTAGATATGTATATATTGATGATATAATTTCATTAATAAGGAATTAATGAGGTACTAATTAAATGGAATGTTTCAAGAAGAAACTTGTACGATAATTTCAAGAGAGGAAGAAAACCCTAACTACTCAAGTAGTTAGAAAATCTCTTCTTAAAAAGAGAAGAGAAGCTTCATCAAAGGGCCCAATAACCAGTATTGTGAGAGGGGCAGGGAAGAATATCAGAGGAAGAAGAAGGTACAAACATGGATACACAATCAATATTATGATGATCAAAAGAAATAAATCTCCATCTTCTTCATTCTTTCTATTCTTCTACACCACTTCACATAGCTTTATGCTTGAATCTCAGAGTTGGGCACAAGGTTGAGTTGTTGAGTGTTTTTATTGTATTCTTCTACATAATTTTCTTGTATGATCATGGATTATTTGCATCCACATACATGGCTGTCAAATTTTTGGTAATGAAGAACATTTCTCATGAATAAACTCCACAAAGAATTTCTTTGGGGTTGATCTTGACTGCTTGTAACTTTGAGTTTTAAGTATGATATATTTGAGGTTGACCTATCAATTTCTCTTTTATTACTAATTGCAGGACTCTATTAAAATTATTTGAGATGATCAAATCATTCTTTCTTTTTTCTCATGAAGAAGATATGGATGTGTTTATATAATATTAAGAAGACTTTGTGTAACATTGATCACAATTTAATTATGATGTTGAAACCCTCCTTCAATCTTTTCTTATTGTAAATAGACTTTTGATGCACATAAAGATCATATTGGGTTATTGAAGAACCATTTTCATACAAATCCAAGTAATAAATATTTGGGGTTTACTGCCTAGCACTCTCCCTAATCCAATATATTCAAAGATATATATTTTATCCAAAGAGGAGAACCAACTCTCTAAAAACGAAGGAGGACTAATGTCCTCATGAGGTTTTCATTTTGGTCCTGATGGATTCAAGCGTCAACATATTTGGTGACCATATTGGGGACCAATTTATTTTCAAGATATTTGAGGAACCAGAAATCTCCATGGCTCAAATTTTCGAGAAGAAGATTCAAGAAAATTGATGCTTATTTTGAGCATGGCTCACTTTTTTTTTAATTTAAAAAAGAAATGAAAAGCACCAGAGATTCAGGAGAATGAACTCCCTGGAAACTCCATTGAAAAAAATAAAAATGAAGGGTTTCATTCATGTCATAATGCTTCTTTATATTCTTCATCAAGACCATCAATGGCTTTGCAAGACTCAACAAAAGAGAGAAATACTCAAAGAAGGAGGCAATTTCATAATACCCATTTAAATCTACCAGAAATAGACTTTCAAATGCTCAATATTCCTATTGAAATTTTTTCTACATTCTTTGGGGATGCTTCAGAAGATGAAGAGAAACATTTGATTAATTTTAAAGGTACATGTTATGATTTCAACCTCATTGAAGACAATGTTACATGTAGATTATTCCTACAAACTCTACGAGGGGATGCTCTTAAATGGTATAGTTCATTAATGCCTAACTCCATTACTAGCTGGGATGTGTTAGAATATTCATTTGCGGAAAAGTTCATCCCAAAAGTGCATTCATATGTTTTTGTTTTTGTTTTAAATGTTGTTTCCCACCCATACTCTCCCATATGGAAACACGATAACAAAGTCACCAATTTTAAATAAGAATTTAATCAAAGAGTGGATGAAATTTCTAAGTCAAGTCATGTTGCTGAAAAGGAAGATGAAAATTCCAAATTACAAGAAGAAAATTCCAGTCTCCTATATACTCGATATGAAGACATTTCGAGCAACAAATTTGAAAATGAAATTGAGGAGCCTCCACCAAATACACAAGAAGATTCCAGCCTTGTAATAGATGATGAAACATCACAAGAGAACTTGCAGCAAGAAGAATTGATGGAAGAAATGAATCTTGAGAAGAATGATGAACAAGATCACCTTTACAAGCAAGATATTTTTGATGAATCAAGAACCTTGGAAGTGGTTGTAAATAAAGGAAAGGATGAATGCATTCTTATGTTGAAAACTCCTTAGCCAAGAATTGATTTTATTGAATTATGGTTCCAGAGCATTGTTGTCCAAACAACGCAATCAAATATTCACCATACTTGGTATAATTTCTCTACAGTACATATTGAGAGTGCCCATGTCTCATTGGTACAAGTCCCAACATATCTAAGAATTTTGGAGTTCATTCCACAAATCAGATCAATGCTTGAATGGCTCCATTGGAAATATACCTACACCTAAGGTTCCCCTTTCTTTCAAGTAAGTTAGGGTAGGTAGATCATGTATGTACATACTTTGTTTCTTCAGTTCAATTTTGCATAATAAGGCAGTATTTATATTGAAGTTTGAAGATAACTCCATGAAAGAAGAAGAATTACAAGAGTTCAATTTGAAGATGACCCCATAGCCCAATGGAGAAGGTAACTGGTCTTGAGATTATGGTGTTCTCATCAACCCATAAGGGGTCAATGTCCCGCAGTTGGAGCCAGTTGTTGACCAAAATTTGGTCATCTATATTTTCCTTCTCTTGGATTCATAAAATCCTTGATATCAAAAGAATACATTTTTGAACTTTTATAAGTTCATTTTGCAGCCCTCGGTATCAACTTCGCCACACATTTTTCAGATCAAAAATCTATTTTTGTATGCCTAATTTATTCAAGATCTGGTCCAAAGATCCAATTTTTAAGAATCTTTCTAAGTATCATGTTCTTCTATCCTTTTTTGAATTTTGGCTAAGTATTCTCATCAGTTATTTTTCTCACCTTTCACCTCTATCCATATCAACACTTAACCATTTTTCTCCTTATCTCTCCACCCTCTCCACTCCCTTATCCCTTATCCTCCCATGCTTATCAATATTTCAAGCCATATTTCAATCTATGGTGGGGGGGCGAACACCCACCACACTCCTTCAACCTTCCCTCTCACCTTCCTCACCCTAGTTCCCGTTATATACATTTATCCTCCCTCACTTATGTCATCTACATTTATCCCCTTCCCCCCTAACTGCTCATCTCCTCATCGGGTTCGCAAGTTGGTGGGTTGGCGGGCTTTCATCTCCACCCACTTGCTCATGTCATAAGTTCTCTACTACACTTAGCCATTTTTCAATTGCATGGGTTCACATGTTCAAGCCCTCATCCTCCATTTTTTGTGACCTTCACTTTGCACCCCAAGTTCCGTGATCTACATTTCAACCATTAGCCTTGTTGCAGGTGTCGATATCCAAATTATTTAATTCCTCTTGCATGCGAATCTAACCAACTGTTCCTCTACACTTAGTATATTTTTGATCATATATACAACTGTGGGTTTGCGGGTTCATGAAAATTTTTATATTCAAATTCTCTCTTGTCCGTCCCAACAGCCTACAAACTACCCCCTCGAATTCCGCTACCCACAATTTTCCCTCATCCCCTCTCATCACATCTCCCATACGTATCCAAATTCTCAAAGCTATTCCAAGGCATGAAAATCAACGAATGAGAATATGACACATGGTAATGAATGGGGTCATGACACATGAAAACTCAACATTGGAGACACGTGGAAACATATAATTTTAGACACATGGCATGATATTATTGGATGACTCATTATGGTGGTTGGGTGTGAGGTGGACGACGACGGGATTCCAAAAAAATATTATTTTATTCGACAATTTTCCAAGGGCCAAATCCTCCGAGCTCCATAATTTCTTCTCTTCTCGTGTTTCTTGCTAAGTGTATCAAATACTTAGTATTATATATCATGAAGAAACTAATATTCAATTGCATGTGGGATATAATTTTAAACCAAAAAGTCGAATTTTATGAAGGGAATCACAAAATTCATCCAAGGGCCCACATTTGCCCATCAATTTTGATCAACGGTGGTTGAGCGTTGATCTTGTGGAGGCCATAACTTGAGCTATGAGTGCCAAAATCATGAAAAATTTATACTATTGGAAAGGTATTTCGACGTAGAAGATGGTGGTAAATGTTTCAAGTTCTGAAAGTTGATAATTTTTTCTCAGAAATTAAAATATCAGTTAGTTTCATTTTTAAAGGGCATGTGTGACAACTCAACTTCACGAGCTCATATATTGAGATCTAGGTGACGGATTTTCACAAAGTTTATATAATTGGAAATATAAGACGATGAATATCATATCATAAGTGATTTCCATGGATAAAAATTTGATTATCATTCCCAGAAAATTAAAACACAGTCCTCCTATTTTAAATGGGAAATTAATTAAATTGTGAAAATAAATGTTTATTTAAAAACTTTTATTAAAAAAGGAAAGGTACCCATTTTATATATGTATATATTGATGATATAATTTCATTAATGAGGCACTAATTAAATGGAATGTTTCAAGAAGAAACTTGTACGGGAATTTCAAGAGAGGAAGAAAAACCTAACTACTCAAGTAGTTAGAAAATCTCTTCTTAAAAAGAGAAGAGAGGCTTCATCAAAGGGTTCAATAATCAGTATTGTGAGAGGGGAAGGGAAGAATATCATAGGAAGAAGAAGGTATCGCCATGGATACACAATCAAGTTTTTTATCAAAAGAAATAAATATCCATCTTGTCTGTTCTTTCTATTCTTCTACACCACTTCTCATAGCTTTATGCTTGAATCTCGGAGTTGGGCACAAGGCTGAGTTGTTGAGTGTTTTTATTGTATTATTCTACAAAATTTTCTTGTATTATCTTGGAGTATTTGCAGCCACATACATGGATGTCAAATTTTTAGTAATGAATAACATTTCTCATGAATAAACTCCACAAAGAATTTCTTCGGGGTGATCTTGATTGTATCTTGTAACTTTGAGTTTTAAGTATGAGATATTTGAGGTTGACCTATCAATTTATCTTTTATTACTAATTGTTGTAATCTATTAAAATTATTTGAGATGATCAAATCATTCTCCCATATTTCTCATTAAGAATATATGGATGCATTTATATACTATTAAGAAGATTGTGTGTGATGTTGATCACAATTTAATTCTGATGTTGAATCCCTCCTTCAATCTTTTCTTATTGTAAAAATACTTATGTTGCACATAAATATCATATTGGGTTATTGAAGAACCATTTTCATATAAATCCAAGAAATAAATATTTGGGGTTTGTTTCCTAGCACTCTCCCTAATCCGAGATATTCAAAGATATATATTTTAGCCAAAGGGGAGAACCACCTCTCTAAAAATGAAGGGGGACTAATGTACTCATGAGGTTGTCATTTCTTCATGATGGATTCAAGCGTCAACAAAAGTGTTGAAGAAAATTCTCCTTTCCTTGTAGTCTTTGAAGCTGGAAAATTGTGCACGGGGGAGGCAACTGAGTGATTGCCTCAAATTTCAAAGGGTCAACCATGATCCCTTTAATTGAAACTATGAAACCCAAAAGATGCCCTGAAGTCACACAAAAAATACATTTTTGTGGATTAAACTAGATTTGATAGTAATGACATATTTTGAAGACTAGGCAGAGGTGTAACAGATGTTGAGCTCTCTTGCGAGAGTGAGTTGTGAGATCATCAAACATCATGGCCCGCTGAAAAGTGGATCCAACTTTTTTAAGGCCAAAGGTCATCTTCTTATAAGTGAAGGTTCCCCAAGGACAAATGAAAGTTTTCTTATGATGGTCTTCCTGTCGAAATTCAATCTGGTTATACCCCGAAAAACCATCCATGAATGGAAAAATCTCCCTCCCTGTGCATTCGTCGATAATCTGATCGATGAATGGTATAGGGAAGTTATCTTTTTGACAAACTTTATTCAAGTCCCAGAAATCCAAACACACTTGAATCATGCTCTGTTTCTTATCGACTGGAACCAGATTGGACATCCATTCTATCAAAGGCACTGGATAAATAAAGCCATCTTTGAGTAGCTTCTTCACCTCAACTTTAATTGTTGTTTCTTTCCTTGGATTCATTGGTCACAAATTTTGTCGAACTGCTTTCATGTTCTCATAGGTTTGAATCTCCTGTTGAAGGATTCGAGGATCTATGACAGACATTTCCTTGTACGACCAAGCAAAAACATCTCTAAACTCTTTAAAAAGTGTCATGTACTCACAAATTTTGTCTTGAGAGAAATCTTCCCCAATAAATACATTTTCAACAACATTAGGGGTCCTATAAATGTTAATGGGAACAATTTCCGATATATTATCCATATTTCCTTCAGCATAGACACCATTCCTAGCCAAGGTATTTACCATCCGATCAACACTCCTACTCGCGGTTGACTTGAATTCTCCATTTTCCACATGACTAATATCGGGGAGGAAACACGATCTATGATGCATATCCTCCCATGGCCTCTCAGCTCCAATCATTGCCTCAATAATAGCTTTGTCTGAGGGAAAGATGGTATCAAGGAAGTCCTAGGAATTTGAAGAATTTTGAGCCCAAGTAAGCTCTGGAAAAAAATCGTCCTCCTCCATCAAACAAGGAGTTTGATCTGAGTCTACAGTAGCTTGTTGTATAGCTTTATAAGTGACTTCCACTACAGACAATGACATAGCCATCTCGGCATGTGTGTGGCCTTAAACCGAATTAGACGGCGAGGGTAACACCCATGGATCTCATAGATACGGTGCTTTAAAAGAAATTACTCTTGTAACAGGAGCCATGGAACTTGAATTTTGGTAGCCGACCGGGGTGGCACAAATATAGGACACCGATGATGGAAAATTAAAGGTACACATAAGAAAAGGATACATACCAACAAGGATACTCTCATTTGTCGACTGAGAGTTTTCAATCCATGGAATTATGGATCCTTGATTTGTCGTGGAGCTAGAATGGTTAAAATCAATCCAGTCGATAGTCACAATCCTTCCCTCGTGGGGAAAGCATAAAATTTGAAATACCGATGAGACGATAGACATCATCGCGTAAGTCCAACTCCTTCCATATAAAAATGTATATTCGAGTGGTGCGTCGACTACTTCTACTTCTATGGAAATAGACTTACCTCCTATCTGGATTGGAAGATAGGAAATAAGCATGTGTGGCCTAAATAATCGTCCATCAAACGTGGTCAAAAAAAGTGCGAGAAGGTGTGAGTTTTTGAGAGACGATATATTTCTAGCAAGACAAAGACATGACGCACATAGAATCTCCCTCATCAACAACGATCCTCTTGATGACATGTTTTTCATACACGACATCAATCTGGAAGGCTACATGATAAGGAAAACAAGGATTCACATTAGTAGCATCAAACTTCATAGTGAGCGGTTTATACAAATATGTCGCTCCGATCAAGGACAAAAATGTGGTGCGTTGCATGGGGAAACACTAAAGAACCTCAAGAGTAGATGTCACATAGGGTGTTTGAGATATATCCTCAACAATAGAGTAGTTGGGTGTGACTCTGGTATTAGGGTTGTGCGATGCTATTTTGAACGCACCATTTGGTATGTGCGTCATTGTTTCTTTCTCATGTTTCTCTATATGAAGAGGTCCCTGAGGATCGAAAGTTTCTTTGCCTTTCGTTTTTTACTCCGGATTACTATAATCGTGAGACTTGGTCAACAAATATACCTCCTCTTTATTTAACTTCGAATAATTAACCATGTTAATGAATGAGAAAGATTTATCTGGCAAAGGTGCACCAGAAGTGCCCCCTTGTGGATTAGAAGTGGAAGAGCCAACTTGCATGTTTTTTCCGTGCAGAAATAGATTTTTCAATATAACAGGATGTTGTTGTTTTTGCAATTTTATCAAGCATTGGGCCTCTTCCATATTGGGGCATTGATCAATAAGGTGATCATCCCCATAAAGATTGCATGGGAACTTCACTTTTATCTATTCACCCTTTGCCCCCTCAGCATTCTTGTTAGGATTTTTGTCATTTCCCCCATTACACTTCTTTCCTTTTCCTTTCTTTTTCTCTCCGGGTTGTTGAGGACCCTTCTGAGTCTTCGATTTCACAATATGTACATCTGAGGGATGGGTTGTGGGAGTGGTCAAGCGAGAGGTTGGACCAACCATAGTTTATTAAATTGACAACTATTGCATCTCGTTGGAGACTAGATCTACAAATTTACTTTGAGAGGAACCAACAATGCCATCTACATGTGGTCCTAACTTTGGTTTCTCTAAGTTGAGGGTTGAACGAGGTGCATGATCTGAAAAGATATTTTAAATGATAATAGTTGAGTTATTAAGCATGAGTTAAATTACCATTTAGGAAACTAATGAAAGAGGAAACATAGAAGCCATTAAACAATATACATATCTAAACATAAGTAAGAAGAACAACAAACCATAAAACACCAAAGTGATAACAGAGTTTGGCAATCTTGCCTATGTCTCCGGGCCTTTGTCTCAGTGGGTGAGGCTTTCTTATTTATTTTCAAAGCTTTAAAAGTACATCACAACAATGCCAAAAAGGATTACAAACTAATCTGGTCTTGTGCTACCAGATATCTAGAACCCAACAAAACTGACGGCACTAAAAAAGGATGATCGAAGATCCCAAAAATTTCCTGCAAAGGTGCTCTCCTCAATAGCTTCGCTGCATAAAAATGGCTTTGGCTCAATAATTCTTCAACATAAACCTGTTCTGAACCTCCCCATATGGCTCCAAGAACCTCTGGTTTATATAGACTAGAAGTGGGTAACAACCTCCCAACTTCTCCCCAATATCTGGCCTCAAAAAGGGCCCAATGTCCCCCAATATTGGCCAAAATCCTACAAAATTGTTGAATAAATCCATAAAAATCATATATAATAAAGTATAAAACCCATTTTTGCCACATAACAGGGTGCAACCCCTATTTCTTGGGCTCTTGTTCACATGGAGTGCTCCGTGTGGCCTCGGGTTGGTGTATTTTTCCTAGCCCCCCCCCCCCGATCTCGGACCTGGTCACATGGGTACCAACCATATGTCCTTGTCCTGTTCCCTCCACACGCTAAATAATTGCCAACGATATAGCTCATGGTTAAGCCCCTGGTCGGTGGGCTAACCCCTTAACCTTCCCACACTAATTGTTATGAAGCCTGATTCATATGGGAATAGGTCTGCGACCGGTGGCTAGCTGGAATGGCCATACTCCATAACATTCATGCCAACAGTAGCAGGTCATATGTGATATGGTCGTGTGTCGGGGGCTGGGGCTAGGCCCCATCCCTTTAGTCCCCCATGCAAAAAACCTTACAATCTTAAATATTAGTGGAGAGGTATAGGGTTAAGAAATAATGTGAGGGTAGGTTGGCTAGCTCGGCCCTGCCAAGTCATTTCCGCCCACACCCGAGGTCGCGGGTTCAAACCCCATAGAGTCCAATATTTTTTCAACGAAAATGACCAATGAATGGGTGCCATGTGGCACCATGCTACTTGCCCTCAATATGCCACATGTCAACAGTTCATTCGACTGTCATCATGCCTAGTCAACAACATGCCATGTTGTTCCATGCCAATTGTACCTGCCACGTCAGCTTGTACGGACGTGCCATGTTTCACCCTTGTAGTGGTGACACATGTCACTCCTTGAATCGTCCACCTTCCTGCCCACATTAGTGCCAACTGTACCCTACCATATCAGTTGTACGATCATACGACCTACACAGTTAGCTTCCACGTGGCATTGTACAGACTGTACAATCATCATTTTTTTTTTGCCTATTTGGCGAAATGAACAGACCATGATATCTTGAGAATATGGCATTTGTTTGAGCCCGTTCAAGTTGTGTTGGGTTTGTATCGACGAGGCCTACACACACGTCTATTTTGAAACCATTATGAGGACTTTGATTTTTAGGCCTTCCTGGACCCAATTTGGTCCCGAGATCCAATTCGGTATCAGTGCACTAGTCATAATATTGTAGAGAATTATGGATTGAGAGTAAATCAATTCCAATTGTTGTGCCCTAGATATTTCTTTCTCTTCTGAGAACACCCCTGAAGTGGCTACAACCTTAGAAATGTAAGGAAACAACGACTTCAAGAACCATTCTAAGAGAAATTATGGTGGAACTGTTGCTTTAATCAAGATCTTTTGTCTCCTCCATTCCCGAATATGATCATAAATGTGTGTAGTGTTGTCTTGTTCAAATTTTGCCAAAATATATGTACCGACATCATACCGGATAGGGATTTGGAAGTGGTTGAGGAAAACCATGGAAAGGTCAAAAAACATCGTGTACTTTGACCTTTCCAGCTCTATATACCATTTTGTAGTGACCCTAGTGAGGGTATGCTAGAATAGACGTAACCGGATCGATTCATCGTTTAAAGAGTTGGACAAGCACCAAACATGAAACATCACATGACGTGGTCCTGTGGGTCTTCACCACTTTTCCCTTAGAACTTTGGGATGTTCAATGGTAGTTTGGTGGGAACCGCAGGCTAGCTTGGGTCATGACGTTCATCAACTTGGACAAGTCTGGAAAATGGAGAGTTGTCAGAAAAGGTAGCCTTGGTTGCGTCATCGAATGATTAACAACTTGAAAAGAGAGTCATGGATTGCAACTAGCACCAGTTTTCCAGTAAGAATTTTTCGATGGACCAAAGATTTGGTTAAAACCTTGTTAGCTTTTGTTAAATAGAGGATAACCTCCACCTATCTTATTACTGGATGAAAGAACATGGTTTCCCTCTACCGAACCATTTTGCAAAGGAACTAGTCCTTACATGGGGTTCTATTGTTAGAGAAATGGGTTGCCCCTTGATGACATCCCTTGCCAAGGGAAGGACCCTTGCATGGGCTTCCACTGAGGCTAGAAGGGGTTTCCCTTTTCCAATGCTACAGACGTTGTGATAGGGTTACTCGCAAATCCACTGTATAATGTGAACGGACTGGAATTTAAAGGCATTCTAGAATCACCCATGGAAACTCCCCAGCCTTTGAAGGGGTTAGGACCAGAAGACAAGAAATCCTCACTCCAAATAGATGGAAATGATGGAGGAATGTGGCCTCCACTTCAAGGGATTGCTTGGCAGGGAATTGAAGAAATCATTGCACCAATGTTAGAAACTTGGGATGTTGGGTGGGAACTAGCCAACGCGTTGAGCATGCCCATTGACAACATATCAAACAAAAAATCATTTGACATCGATGACAATTACATGGCTTCACTTATGGAAGGTGCAGAACCAACAACCAATAGATTAGTGTTTTTTATCGACGCGACTATAATGGAATTAACCACACTAGTCATTATGTTGGACACACCATGCAGAAATATCCCACCGGTGACTATTGTCGAAGTGGGATTTGTAGGGACTCTTGACCCAGACACTTGTGAAGTGTCATCCATAGTGACCCAGTGAAGAGGGACACTATCAATAAAGTCCAATCTAGGAAAGGAAACTTGCACCACTGGTGATGAGAAAGTTCCATTTAGAGGAGGGTTATAAGCCAGAGCATATTCTTCAGCTCTGATATCTTCAACCATTACAACTTTTGGTTCCGAGGCGTTAATATTTGAGGGCTCCATAGTTGTGATATCGAATGGACTAGTCAACACAAAAGCACCAGATTGATCAAGACGACGCCTTAGTGGAGGCGAGGGAGAATTATTTATGATTTTCTCCTCAAGAGGTAGACCTTGAATTCTCCTCGATCTACGAGGCGATTGGTCAGCCACTTTGAGTTTTCAACTCTCGAGTGACCATGTACACTCCGATCAAAGCAAGTCTACGATTGTGAAACACACCACTATAAAAATCCTAAAAGGAAACAAACAAAAAAAATGACCTTGCTAATATCTTGACTCAGGTAGATTAGGTCCTGAGATCGCAATAGTCACAAGGTAGGGTAAGGACCTTCTAGACGGAGGCACAAGTTTATTAAGTATTGTGGACCAATGAATGAAGGAATGAGAAATGATTATCCCAACCTCCACTAACCAACTTTATCTGGTGCAAGTACCCACGTTTCGTGGGGAACCCTCCAGCGATATTGAAAAGTGTGATGCGAAATCCGTCTTAGGTACCACGCCAAACCCTTGTAGTCACCTCTGAGATCCCTAGGAATGGCCACTAAGGTCACCAACTCATAGTCAGCGTATGAGGAGTACATTCGATAGTTGGGATTGAACATATGGGAATGGTAGCTAAGCCTAAAGCATCAAAAGAATTGCCTCTCATCGAGGTATGGGTACTAATGAAACCCCCAATATACGATCTCTCTGATATGTTCAGTTAAGCTCTGGAGGGGTCTCTCCTTGACTCTCCTTCACTCAACCTTGTGTTTATCTCCCATGTTAGAGGAGGCTCCCAGATATACTTATATGATAGTTGGATTTAGGCTCTCCCTAGCTCAAACTCCTACATTTGTTTTATGGCCTTGGATAAATTTACATTCCAACCTAAACAAAGGCCCTAACCTATAACTAGTTTGCTCACCCTACAAACTGAAAGTTTCTAATAAATTTTATTAAGCATTCATTTTATGGGGCTTTTGTTACTCAAAAGGTACAGATGAAACTTACGTGATGTTTTGACCGACTTAGAGAAAACACTTTAAGAACATAAAGCGAAATTGAAATGTGGTTTCTTTACTAAAAATAAGAAGTGCTAATCGACACTTCATAAAAAACAAACTCTTTTCTTTTGTATTTTTGAAAATGAAATCAATATATGTGTGAATGTATGCAAGATCATTGAATTATTGTGTGGTGTATCCCTATAATGCTTTGTAAACAATCATGCAAAATAGAGAGAAAGAACTTGACACACTGAACTTCTTTTCTTTTGAACAAGGCTAACTTTAACTGAAGTAACTACCTATCAAAATAAACAGAAAGCATGCAGTCATGAGTACTAGCAAACAATTTATTTTCTTGATAAATTTAAAGGCAAAGGAAACAAGGAAAGAAAACTAGCAACCAAGAAATTTTTGTTTTTTTGTTAAAAATAAATGAACATGAAACTAATCAAGGAAAATTTTCTTTTTCTTTTTAAAAACGAAAGGAGAAAGGAAAACAAAAAGAAAGGAAACTATAACTAACCACCAGAAAGGCAATCAATCTACAAATCAACCACGATATACAACTCATCTTTCGACTAACCTTAACCACCCTAAACTGAGATAAAAACTTACAAGCAAGAAGGAACTTTTAAAGCAAAGTAATAGTTTTCACAAACTATAACCAACAATTCAAAGCATCAACAGACTTAGGGGGCTCAATAGACACTGAAATATCAACCAAGACCAATCAATTTTGAGCAAAAGACTCAAAATTTCAAGCCAAATGCACAAAACTACAGCTGTGTTAACTACAACATGTGAATATACATGAGTCATAGAAGTGAAAAACGTGGATGTACACATTGTTATCAGAAAAATCAGTAAGTGCGGACACAAACTAATCTCTCTAACTTCAACAAGAAGCTAGAACAAAACAGGGCAGAATACAAATTTCTCCTTAGATTTCATTGTCATATAAACTAGTTCAGAGAGGGACAAATGGCATACCTTTTAAATAAATTTTGATCCTCTCTAGTGTCATCCTTGCCACTCCATATTTGGATTTGTGGGATGGTGAACTTGTTAACAAGCACAAATCAGCAAAGAGAGAGAACAATGATGTATATATTCTAATGAAGTCTATGTATGATCTAAAAATGAAGAAGACTTGTATTCTTGAAATTATTTGCAAGATTTAGTTCATGTGTTAAAATGCAAATGGATCAATTTTGCAACACAACTTTAATAGAATTTACTCATTCAAGATGCATATAAACAACAGCAATAAATAGTGAACAGAAAACACATAACACAACAAATGATAAAGGAGTTCACCCCTCTCTTGGGCTACATCTCCTGGTCCAGCTTCTAATGGATCTTTTGTATTATTTGCTCAAAGTGCTCAAAAATGTTTTTTACAATGCTCAAAATGCCAAATAGATGGCTCCAATGGCTTCAGAACGTCCAAAAACCCCTAGCTGGGCTTTTTTGGCACCTCGTTTGGCCAAAAATTGAAGAAGATAGGCTTCCTAGAATTTCCCCTTTAAACTTGTTGTCTTTGGATTACCAAAATGCACCCCTGTTGGCTCAACCTAGCCCCCACGCACATTTATGTGGAAAAACCCAGCACCGGGTGCAACCGTACAACTGGTGCAAACTGTAGGACGGTTATGGGCACGCCTAGCCCCTAACCGCCAAGGCTATGGTCACAAAGGTCACCATGTGACCGCACGCTCACCCGAAAAGGGCCAAGGTTCAAAGAGCGAATGTGCAATGGACAAGTGGCGGCGTGTTATAACCGTTCAAGCCAAATAAAAATCCGTGCCCGCGTGCTAATGGTGTTCATGGTACCCACTATATGGTCATATGGATATGGTCGTGCGACTGGGGGCTGGGGCTAAGCCCCAGCCCGAACCCCCGCGCCAACAATACACAACTCAAACTTAAATATATATTAAGCCATATATATAACAAGGCTCATATGGTGGCGTGCCAGTTGGCGGCCCTTCCCAAGTCTCTTCCTCTGCCCGGAGGTCACGAGGTCGATTCCTACCGATTGCAAAACCTTTAAACCACCGACCAGGTGACACATGGTGGCCATTGATTGGGCCACATGTCACCATACTATTAGCCACCAAAATGCCACGTGTCCAATGCTCATTCGTCCACATCTGCCAACCAATTAATGCCACCTATCGTATGATCCTACCAATTCATCTCTACCACGTGTCGTACGGACATGCCACATCAACATCCGTACGGACTGTACGTACTGTATAGTCAGCATCCCCTTTTTTTGCATGTTTGTCGTTTTGAACAGAACATGATATCTCTCTCTCCCAACGTCCGTTTGAACCCAAATGAGTTGCGTTGGGTTCATAATGACGAGGCCTACGCTCCCGTTCGATTTGAAGTGATTCCGATCACTTTGAATTTTTGAGCAAAATTTGATCCCCTGGATCACACCTCCCCATTGGAAAGATTTTGGACCTCCAAAAGACTATTTTCAGTCTATCTGAATATGAGGGTATAGTTCCCTCACCTTTCCAACCTCAATCCACTTGGATTTTCTTGGATTTGTACCTTTAAGACCAACTTGAAGATACTCCACATTTCCTCGTTTTGAAGTTCTCATTCTCCTATCAAGGATTGTGTCTTCATGCAGTTCTGTAAGATATTCTGGGGAGAAATCATCTATAGAAGGAATCTGAACATGCTCTCCTTGATCATCAATCAAAGGAGGCTCATACAATTTCAAATTCTCCACATTAACAACTGCATACATTTGCATATAAGGAGGCAAATCTAAACGGAAGGCATTGTTACCAATCTTGTCGATAATCTTGAAAGGACCATATCGAATTGGTTTTAGTTTTTTACCTTCCCCTTTAAGCCTCTCCTTACTAATGTAAAGCCAAACTTCATCTCCAACTTGGAAACTGTGATCAACATGATGCTTGTCATGTCTCGTCTTGTACTTGGCTTGACTCTTTTCCAACTGCTCTTGCACCATTTGATGTATCAACTG
>ML780907.1:47906-74196 GCA_009831015.1 Picea engelmannii | reverse complement strand
GTCCAGCTTCCAATGGATCTTTTGTATTATTTTCTCAAAGTGCTCAAAAATGTGTTTTAAAATGCTCAAAATTCCAAATAGATGGCTCCAATGGCTTCAGAACGTCCAAAAACCCCTAGTTGGGCTTTTTCGGCACCTCGTTTGGCCAAAAATTGAAGAAGATAGGCTTTCTGGAAGTTCCCCTTCAAACTTGTTGTCTCTGGATCGCCAAAATGCACCCTTGTTGGCTCAACCTAGCCCCCACGTGCATTTATGTGGAAAAACCCAGTACTGGGCGCAACCGCACAACCGATGCGAACTTTAGGACGGTTATGGGTGCGCCTAGCCCCTAACCGCCAAGGCTATGGTCACAAAGATCACCATGTGACTGCGCGCTCACCCGAAAGGGGCCAAGGTTCAAAGAGCGAATGTGCAATGGACAAGTGGTGGCATGTTATAACCGTTCAAACCAAATACAAATTTGTGCGCACGCCAACGGTGGTCGTGGTACCCACTGTATGGTCATATGGATATGGTTGTGTGACCAGCTCAGACCCCCGCACCAACAGTACACAACTCAAACTTAAATATATATTAAACCGTATATATAACAAGGCTCATACGGTGGCGTGCCGGTTGGTGGCCCTTCCCAAGTCTCTTCCCCTGCCCGGAGGTCACGGGGTCGAGTCCTGCTGATTGCAAAACCTTTAAACCACTGACTAGGTGACACGTGGCAGCCATTGATTGGGCCACGTGTCACCATACTATTAGCCACCAAGATGCCACGTGTCCAATGCTCATTCATCCACATCTGCCAACCAATGAATGCCACCTATCATACGGTCCTGCCAATTCAGCTCTACCACGTGTTGTACGAACATGCCACGTTAGCATCCGTACGGACTATACAGACTGTACAGTCAGCATCCCCTTTTTTGGCTTATTTGTCATTTTGAACATAACGTGATATATCTCTCTCCTGACATTCGTTTGAACCCAAACGAGTTGCGTTGGGTTCATAACGACAAGGCCTATGCTCCCGTTGGATTTGAAGTGATTCCAAGCACTTTGAATTTTTGAGCAAAATTTGATCCCCTGGATCAATGTATAAGATCAATGAGTTATACAATAAAAGTAAAGACACTTTTATAGGGAATAAATGTATTATTATATTATATTAAATGAAAGTGGAGAATACAACCCATGCCTTGATGTTGCAAGGGCCCTTCCAATGGCCCTTTGCTTCAACACACACACCTTTGCTCCAAGTCTTTTGATGAAGAACATCCACAACCTGACTTGGAGAGATAAAGAAAAGATATCTTAATTATAATCTGCAGCAGGATTCTTCATGCATAATTCATCCTAGCCTTTCCCATGAGAGATCCTTCTTTATATAGGGAAAAACAAGGATAGATGAGGAGATTGGGATGATCCCACTAAATCAAAGAAGCGAGTAAGATCCAAACCGATCGGAGGCCACCTCATCTTCTAGAACCTTCGTGAATTTCACTTTTTCTCTTGTTTGAGGATCGTTGCACCCCATGCACAGGCAGCCTGCAGTGACACCACAGTCTAGTTTTGGTGTAGCATGCGACGATCAAGAATCGTCACACCCCAAGCATTGAGCAGGGTGCGATGATCTCCTTTGACATAGTTTTTAAGGAAGAAAAGATAATCCACTTTTATCATGGAGAAAGTCTCATTTAGTGTTTTCAGGGAACATGGAAGTGAGTCATGCACATATCATTAGTTGATCACTGGGGTGACCCAAATAATGTGTAACATAAATCCCCACAAAGAATGTAGTTGGAACTTGTGACAGATGAAATACTTTGTAGAATGTGTGTGTCGAAAACAAGGAGTGCATCGATCGGGAACCTGCAAACAATCAAGCATTTGCATAATAATATACCATCTTTTGAGGTAGGAATTCCCATACTCGGACTACAAGTGACTCTAATCATAAGTGTCAAGTGAGTCATGGCCACCAAATGTACACTGTGGATCCATGTCATCATGATTCAGCATAGCCATGAGAAATACATTTTGGATCTATGCTCTAAAGAATTCAAATTTGGACATAGCCACGAGACATATACAATGGATCTATGTGTCAGTACAAACTCATGAATACTCCATTGCAACCTGAACTGATATGGTGAGATCCAAGGTCTTCATTTCCATCGTTTCGAAGTACGAATCTAACCATGTGATTACATGTGTCGAAGGCGAACAAGGTAGAAACCACTTGATTACCGATCATTAATGAAAAATCATTAACAAGTGTGAGGGAAATCACCAATGATGTCAATGACTCCCAAGGTATTCTATTACAATCCAACGAATTTGAATAAATGAGTTGAAGTTGAACACTCAGTGGAATCTTCCAATCAGGGGCCAATGATATGAATCCATTGTTGAAAGCGAGGAGACCTGCCATTCAGGCATGCAGGTTCCAAGGTACTAAATGATTTCTAAGTCTAATTCTTGGATAATGAGTTGAAGTTGACAAGAAGAGAGTCATCACAAGAGGGCCTTAATTTATCCCCCATCAATGACACAAAATATGTAACATATTTGAAGTAGATCAGAGTATGAAATGATTCATAACTAACTTAGGGAAGGCCAACATGGTAGAAATTTTAAATATTGCAGATGGTCGACTCGATAGAAGCATTGTTTAGGTTGGAATTCTCTTAAACATATGAATGACATGACAATTGTATTGGCAACATTGACTCAAGGAGGACCCAACATATGGACTTGTGGATGGTCAAACGAGAGACAAATGGATTTCCCAACCCGGATATAATGATGAAGAGGGGTGTCATGTTCAAGAGAGACTTATTGCCACTAACACAGATACAGATATACATTTCTTTCCCAATTTTCCCCCACCATTTTTGGTGAGTACCTCTTTATTTTTACGCAAGATTGAGGAGGATAGCATATGCTTGTAATGTAAGCTCATCCTTCAAATGAGTCCCTCAGGGTATTTTTAATGAACCCTAGGAAGAAGTGGTTCGGTCCCATATCGGCCTTTCGATGCTTGTTTTACGATTCCAAAGAAAGAAAACTCAGTGGTTTTTTCATATTTAGAGAGTCTAAAAAACACTTAAAGAAAACTCAAAAAATGTCCTTTTCCATAAGTTAGTCTAATGAGACCAAAAAAGAGATAATCTACTGCTCAACAGATGTTTTCTTCAAACAATTTTATGAGCGTAAAAATAACAAGGTCGCTCGGCTATCTTTTCATGTTTAGGGAGTTTGAAAAGAGATTAAAGAGAACTCCAGGGGGTTCCTTTTTCGTATAACCTTTACGAGTCTGAAAAAGTGATAAAAGTTTACTCAGTTACATTCTCATGTATTTACGAGCACAAGAAATAAAAAAGACTAAGCTCATGATTGTTTTCATTTTTACACAAGCTTAAAACAAAACAAAACTATGCTTGGGACAGATTTTATTTTTACACAAGCTTCAAACTAGCCAAAATTATGCTTGGACTTGGTTCCATTTTTACACAAGCTTGAACTAGAGGAAACTATGCTTGAGATAGGTGGTTTCATTTTTATATAAGCTTGAACCAGAGAAAACTATGCTTGATACTTCCCAATGCATAATCCATGGATGGTTAGTACTTAACCCCCAGCTTAAGAATATAGCAACTTAACTTCAACATGGATTCTAGAGGATGTAAGCACTACCCCCCAAGCTTCGTTTCGTCCCACGGTACAGGAAGATGAAAGGAAGCTTCAAATACTACACGTAACGAAGTACTTGACTTAAACAAAGAGGGGGGCAATCTATTTCATTCTTTTACAAGCTTGCCACAAAGAAGAAAAACTATGCTCGAGAATCCAGGTTCAATCCCCAGACCTATGTTTCATTTTTTAACGAGCTTGACACAAAACCAGGAACTATGCTCATAGTTGGTTTCATTTTTTAATGAGCTTGAAATCAAAAAACCATGCTCAAGACTCTCTTCTTGATCATGGCTTCCAAGAGGACAATGCTCTGGAAGGACACCATGTCAAGGGACAAAACTCGGTCATGGCTTCCCAGAGATCTTCACTGGACGGAAGAAAAATGCTCTGGAAGGAACACATGTCGAAGGTCACAACATGGGTAAGGAGATCAGGCTCCAATAGCCCTATCAAAGAGATCACCATGTCAACTACCGGATCCAAGTCATAAGAGATTGAGCTTACAGTGAGAGGCTCATTTGTATCAATAGTTCAATACATGGGAGACAACACCACATAATTGACATGTGGCGGGGGAGATATCGTCTACATATAAGAACCGTTCAGGGAGGTCGTTGCGTTGATAATCAAATCAGGGCCAACAAATCAGAGTTGATCGATAGTCACAACTCTTCCAACACGAGAGAAAGATATCACACGAAAAAGTTTGGACACGATAGATTTCATGGCATAGACATAATCTCTCCCAAGGAGTAAATCACAATCCAAGGGGTCATGGACTACCATGACATCAATAAAGATATTTTTCCCTCCCAAAGTTATGGGAAACTAAGGGTCCCTAAAGGTTGGTTGGTTCTTCTGTCAAAAGCTAACAGATTATGCATAACAGACATAAGTTGAGGACAACCCAAAGCTTTCCAAACAATTGAGGGAAAAATACTAATGGACACACCTTCGTCTATCAATGTCTGAGGAACGTCCCAACCACAAACTTGTACTATAATCTTGAAAGGAATGTGAGAGGGAAGACGAGGTCCAGTTAGCGCACCCCAATAAAAAAGGATGGCCTCATTACTTGGAGGGGATTCCATGGGAGAAAGAGGAATTGCCCCAGCACGGTAGATTATGTATCAATGAGAAAAATGTGGGCAGTATCGGGTTTACTCTCTAACAGGAGAGTAGGCTCGATCGATAATGAGATCAGATCGACCACTTGGGTTGCATTCTCTAAGGAGAGAATGGGTTGATGGATGGAAATGGATCGACTGCTTGGGTTTTACTTTCTAACGGGATAGTGGGATCGACCGAAGATGGGATAAGATCAACCACTTCGTCAACTGGTCCAACTAAGGATGTGACCATATTGACTACTTGATCAACCAGACTAACCGACGAAGGGACCGGATTGATCATTCCATAAACTACAGGTGGGTTGAGAGTAATATTGTGATAAGAAGATGGAATTTGAGGTTGGGAAATAGTCATGTCTTCCAATAATTTTGAGGCTTCATTCATACAAAGGAAAAGGTGAGTTTGGTTACTCCCAACGCATAACATACACGGGAACTTGACTCTACTTTTCTTCTTCCCAACGGTATCTTGACTAGTTGACGGGAGGTCATCAACACGTTGTTCAAAGTCTGACGACATGGGTTGGTGAAGATGTATAGATCATGCTTCTATAACCTTGGATAGACCAGGGAAAGCCTTAAGAAGATGGCTACCCTTACAAAGCCTGCAAGGGTACTTGGGCTTACGAGTTGTTTGGGTGATCTTGGAATCATCAACACTCCCAACACGATTATCAGTAACTGGTGGTTTTCCAACATGTCCAGCAGTGGTTGGAGGTTTATACCCTTGGTTATTTTTTTTCTTCTTAATCTTCCTTTTCTTCTTCTTCTTATCCACTAGGTTACTAGCTTCAGAGCTTTCACTCGACAAAGAATATTAAATGGAAGAAGTCCTTGCAAGTGAAGAAAGCAAAGGAGATCTTACTGGTGAAGAAGGCGAAGGATAAACATGAGGTTGATGTTCTTGGAGGGAAGTGCTTACAACTGAATTACTTGCTGCATTTAGGATTACCGAAGGGAAAACAACCATATCGATAATCCAATTGTGAGACCTGGAAGGCTCAAAGTAGTGATGTAAGGAGGACCAACGTTTCTGTAAGAAGGAAAAACAAAAGGTTCCCTCGGAGTAGGGGTTGTTTCATTGGTCGTTCTAGGAACTGACACCATTAAACATAGATCCAACCTAAAGTCTACTAAGGAAAAATAAACAACACATGCTAAAAATCTAGGAAGCAAACAAACAAACAAAACCTTCTCACAATGAACGCACTAGTTGGTGATGAAATCCGACATCGTGAGAAAAATGTAAGAAGGCGTTGTGATAGAGAGGGTGGAAAAGTTACGTTGACGACCTGCTTAACGGACTTACACCCTGGTGCAAGCTCCCACACATAATCGTGGGTATACCCTCCAAAGAGCCCGAGTGAGTTTGGCCAACGCCGATTCTAGGTACCGTGAAGACTTGCCCCTCCACAGTCACCTCGTGTAAAGACCCTAAAGAGATAGGCTACTAAGGTTACCAATTACGACAATGATGCATGGGGAAGCAGTCGATAGTCTGATCCACGCGCAAGGGTAGGGTATCTAAGCCTGAAATCGCCTCGAGAAGGTTTGCACAGGATTTTCTTCTCAAGTGACCCCCAATAATATGTGCAATCTCTACACTAAGACCAACAAAGCAAGGTGAGTAACTATGTCAACCCTAATGTGACCTCCTGATTGACCCTTGTGTTAGAAGGGATTCCTAGGACAAAATGTAATAAGTGGATTTATCACTCGCTAGCACGAGATTCTATGTTTGTTTACAGCCTTGGAAATTTATCTTTCACACCTATTCCAAAGCCCTACACCCTAAGCTAATGTACGTTTGCTACCAGAAAGTATAAAAATGTCTAATAAATTTTTATAAGCACTTTATTTTAAGGTTGTTGTTTACTCAAAAGGAAAATGGCGTGGACTAGATGATGTTTTGACCAACTCTAAACAATGCAAAGAAATGAGAATGAAAATATTCACTTCGATGAAAGCTATATTACGAGAAGGGGAAAACATTTATCATTCCTAGATGCAAAATGTCCCAACATTTTATTAAACTCATCAATATCGAGAACTTTGAGAAATGAGCCAAAGAGACTATACACCAATACACAATTCAAGACCAAAAATGCCAAAAACCATGCAATTTCACTACTTCAAATGAAAAGATGCCCCCAATCTAATGCAAAGCAAGATATTAATTTTTTTTGTTTCAAATATAACTAAAATAAATATAAAATCACTCTAAAAACAAATCAACCCAAATTAAATTTCTCTTTTAACACGAACTATTCAATAGAAGAAAAAGGAGCTCTTCCACTAAATAATTCTAAAGAAACAATGTTTTGTAACAAAAAGACACTCAAAGGAAGAGATCAAATATTTCAAAAGCACACAAGCTAAAACAAAGAAAAAAAGGCTAAAATCATGTTCAAATACTAACAAACAGACTGCAATTAGACTATAAGCAAACCCAAAAATTCACCCCAAAACCAAATTTAAGATCTGGGCAAAGAGGAAAAATTTGACTGTCACTCCAAAAAATTTCTACAGGAATCATCACAGGCTACAAAAGAGTACAATGCGACGATCAAGGATTGTCACAGGAAATGGGAAAAACAAAGTGTGACGTCGTTGCTTTGGTTTTCACAAGCAGGCTGCGACGATGACTGAAAATAAGGAAAAAGTGAATAGAGGACATAGTTTCTCAATGAACTTTCAGGACCAGGGAGTCAACATGGATCACCCAAAGACTCAGAGAATGAAATTAACAAAAAGAAGGCAAGCTAAAAGGAACAAAGGAAGAAAATACCAAAAGGGGGTGATCCCTAGTATGGTCGCCAATTTTGTTATGGGACAAATCGGTAAGTGCAGACACAAACTAATATCCCTAACTTCAACAAGAAGCTAGAACAAAATAGGGCAGAATACAAATTTCTCCTTAGATTTCATTATCATATAAACTAGTTCATAGAGGGACAAATGACATACCTTTTAAATGACTTTTGATCATCGCTAGTGTCGTCCTTGCCACTCCATATTTGGATTTGTGGGATGGTGTACCTGTTAAGAAGCACAAACCAACAAAGAGAGAGAAAAACGATGTATATATTCTAATGAAGTCTATGTATAATATCAAGGAGTTATACAATAAAAGTAAAGACACTTTTATAGGGAAGAAATGTATTACTGCATTATATTAAATGAAAGTGGAGAATACAACCCATGCCTTGATGTTGTAAGGTCCCTTCCAATGGCCCTTTGCTTCAACACACACACCTTTTCTCCAATGCCTTTGATGAATAACATCCACAACCTGATTTGGAGAGCTAAAGCAAAGCTATCTCAAGTATAATCTACAGTAGAATTCTTCATGCATAAGCCAGCCTAGCCTTTCCCATGAGAGATACTTCTTTATATAGGGAAAAAGAGGGATAGATGAGGAGATTAGGATGATCCCACTAAATCAGAGAAGCGAGTAAGATCCAAACCGATCGGAGGCCACCTCATCTTCTAGAAGATTCCCTTCTAGAACCTTCGTGAATTTCACTTTTTCTCTTGTTTGAGGATCATTGCACCCCATGCACAGGGAGCCTATGATGACGTCGCAGTCCATTTTTGGTGCAACATGCGACGATCAAGCATCGCCGCACCCCAAGTATTGAGTAGGGTGTGACAATCTCATTTGACATAGTTTTTAAGGAAGAAAAGATAATCCACTTTTCTCATGGAGAAAGTCTCATTTAGTGTTTTTAGGGAACATGGAAGTGAGTCATGGACATATCGTCAATTGATCACTGGGGTGACCAAAATAATGGGTAACACATGCCTTACAGAAGGACAAAGCGTGGATAAGTTAGTTACACTTGAAAAAATAAAAGTCAACCCAAAAGAGGGCTTGCAAAACTTTTGGAAAAGTTTCTAACTAATAAAAACTCTGACAATATAGTCTAGAAATGGGGAAAAAACTGCGAAAACTCTAAGACAACCAAAAAAACCCTAAAATTGACCCAAACTAGGATAATCCCCATGACCTTGGGTCAAGTCACAGTAGAGCAAGAGAAAATTCAAAAGACAGAACCAAACCCTATCTATATCAACGCATACAAGAACTAACTGCTTTTATAAGGAAATAGAGAGAGAAAGAAAGAAGGGAAGGCCTCACACCTTAAATCCTTCATTCAATGTTGATCCCCTCTCTCGCTTCTTGAAGCACTCTTGATCTCTGTTGGAACTAGCCTGCAATAGGAAACCAAGAATATCATGCTACAAGGTAGTTATACATTCAAATAGCATTTATCATGTGCATGGATTCAAATATATAGGAAAGACATTAGCATATGACATCACAATGAACCAATAAACACACAATAGGAGGGAAACAAAACTCTTCTATTACCAACAATGTGAGAAAGGTATTTACAACTTGATTCAGCCTTCGATACTAGTTTGGAGCCAACTACCTGGTATTCCTCCAAATACCTTTAAGCACCAACTCAAGCAGTGAGGCTCTTCCTTGGATAAATCAACACGGATAGGAACAGGCCCTATAGTTATAAAGAGAAGGAAGGAACAATAGAAAAAGAGTTTCCAAGTATGGGATGCTACTCAGAGAATGAAGGGGTTTAGGGAAGCTTGCTAAAAAAAATCCATCATGTTCTTGCACCGTAGTTCTTCCTCCTCATCTATGCCCTCAATGGTGCATTTATGCCATCCTTGAGAGGTTAAGGAGGTTGAATTATGTTTTGGTATGGCCTCAAGGAGGTTGGGAAATGATCCCAATTGAAAACCCCACCTGAAAATGTGGAATTATTTTATTTTTCACATTTTTTGAGGGCATCCACGAGTTGTAAGCTAGCAAGGCGTGGATGTCTACATGTTGCACAAAGGAAACCCACAGGTATAAGAAAAAGTCATGTTTTTTAAGTGACTCTGATGATGGAATTTGGGATTTTGATTAGCAAGCTAGGAAAGGGGTTGGGCCATGTCACAAATGCATAGATGTGGCAATTTGTGCTATAACACCTAACTCTTTAGTTCCAAATTTTGGTTGCAGAGCCAACACGTGTAGTGTTGTCTCAAACATACAACACAACTTATCTTGAGTGTGTTAGTGTTGATGGACAACTGAATAGGTGGTTGTAGATGAAAGCCCAATAATTAGTATAGATTTCATTCTTCTCTGTGTCTCTTCATCTTCCTTAATTTTGTACACTTACATAATTTAGGATGTGAACATGCAAGACATTGATCCCCAAGGGTTAGCTCAATTGGTGAACCATCTGTGCAAGGCATGTTTCTAATAGGRAGGCCATAGGTCATAGTTTCAAGGTCGATCAAGTCCCTTGGGGTTACCAAGCAGTATTGTGGTGGTCGTTGAGCCACTCTCTATTCATATATTATAGGGGAAGATAAGGGGATCCTACAAGGTTTTCCTTCAAAAAAAAAAATATGTGCCCAAAACAAACCAGTTTTATTTCCTTAGTACTATTTATACACAACCCTAAGATTATAAATGGGTTGATGGACATTAGTTGTAGTCATAGATAGATTATAGTGGATTGATAGTTGTGTTGTAAATCTTAATGTTGTGCATATGTTGTTGTATAGTTTTATCTAATTAACAAACTTGAAGTTGATTTGTTGCCTAATTTATTATCCTAATATGTGGAATCATTTATTTTTCTGTTTCATTTTCTCAAGTATTTGCCACACCATATACTAGCCACTTCTTATGTAAGTTGAGATCATTGTAATTTTTGCTTTGGTTGTGTTAATTTTTTTAATGCACATCTAGATGAGTCCAAAAAGTAAAATATTGTTTGAGGTCAGAGTTGGGGTTTAATGAGATAGATTAATGATTTTAGGATGATACTTCTAGCAAAGTCTATATATACTAAGGTTAAAATTAGGAAATAATTTTACAAAATTTGGAAGTGTGCCTTAGACTTTTGTGAAACGATCAATGATCCATTTTGGGTCATATGCCCAAGGTGAAGAAAGTGAATGAGACTATTGGACATGGGTGATAAATAATGTTTATTAACCACATCTAAAACATGCATTATCAAGTTCAAGAATCTTTGCATAAGGGTTAGAAAAAACACAAGGCTCAGCATGTTCAGCATTGTGGAGGTCACACATTTCACATGGAAGAGAGTCTAACATTACCTTAAAAAAGAGCACTTCAAGGAGAATTATAGAAGCATTAAGTCATTCAACTATGACCCTTACATCATCCTCAAGCAAATTGAAGAGAACAAGTTCAAGTTGGACTTACAAGTCTATATGTTCATTCATCCATTCTTCAACATAGATTGCTTGGAGCTCTATAAGCCATTTGTGCAGGAGGAGAATGATAAAGAATTTGACTTGTCATTCTTGAAGAACTTGTTGCTAAATTTGGCACAAAGCTAGGAGAAGATATAGTTTTCTAGTGCAAAGAGAAAATAATGAGACATGGAACCTTTAAATTGTATCAAGTTGAGTTGAAAGTATAGTCACTGAAGTGCCCAAAAATTGGTACAACTTGGAGAAAATTGAATCTAAGTTTCCCCAATCGACATGCAATGGTTGAGGACCAACAATTTTTAAGCAAAGGAATTTGAATATACCAAAAGGAGTTACGAATTTAATAATCCCATGACTGTAAGACTTGCTCTAAAGAGAAGCTCGTTGACCCATTTTCTAGTCAACACTAATTTGATCACCAAGTATTGCAATCAACTATATGCCTTAATATGATCATATGGGGACATCACCCTAACCGCCAAACCTCATTAACTATTTTCCATAAATAGGCTACTAATGGGCCACCAACTAATGTGCATGGGAGTGATAAGGATGCTAATGTGTTTTTTATGGAAACATTATGTATCTTATTTCAATGGATGTGATGATTACTCATGGATACTTTTTTTTCCATTTTTGTATTGAATGCAATGGATATGGTTGATATGATATATTTACGATGGTGGCATATTGTTATGATGTTGATATATGATGCAGCTATGATATTCTTTTTCTTGGGGGTACTTGCAAATAATTTGATTAGAAAATGTGGAGATCAATTGTTTATGGTTGTTATCGCACTTACCCAATGCTTTCATTTTGATCTGTATTCCTACAAAATAGTTGGTTTGCATGCAAGGACAAATGTAAATAAGGAATAGCCTAACACCAACACACTAAGTGCTCTAATTTATGCATAGTGTTGAATTTTGATGGAAAATGGTTGTTTTGGCATTGATCCTAGGTTATATAAACTAAGGTTGTGACCCCGTGATCTCATTTGATGCTTGATGTATGTAACTAGGTAAATTATTGGGTTGAGGTTGATAGCTTGATTGTTGAATATACCTTAGGATTTGTTGTTACAAACATAGGGGGGGAGGACAACACACGTGTACATGGAGTACAAGTGATATTCAATGTCAACCCTCGTACCCATGTGCATGAATCATGACTCAAATCTAGAACATGGAACTTGATACAATGATGGGGGTGAAAGATAATGGTTTGATTGAGATCCAACCTACCTCATTTGGCTCATTTTATATTTTCTTTCTCATGTAATCAAAGAATCGATGGAAACATTGGATGAGCTATTGTTGGCATGGCCCAAGCCCTTTGTGCTTTAGAGGTTAATGGTTTGAGAGCACCCTTTTATCTATGTTGTAGCTTGCATATTTTATATTCAAAGTAGATCGAATTCATGGTTTTATCTTACACTTTATCTCTATATGTGAGTTCATTGTGAGTGCAATAAGACATGAATTTCAAGGCCCTCGTGGCACCCTCTATTTCATGAGGCATCTCACCCTTTTGAGCTTGTTGGAGGACTATTTGTGGTTGAGGATATTAAACATAAACCTATGCATTCTCAAGATTTGATTTTTATGGATCCCATGTCTAAGCATTTCCCTCCAAGCTACCAAAAACAAATCATTGTGACCAAGGTAGGCTCTAAACATGGAAATCAACCTTGAATGGCTTATATTTGTTGCATTGCTTGCATGGTAATGGTTTGTGGTGGTTGTATGGGTGACAACCTACATGCATATTTCTCCCTTTTCACCCATTCAATTTCACATTTTCCCCTCTTAAAGCTAGATGAAAAATCCCTAGTCTCAAGGTTATACCCTTGACTTATTATATTTCATTTTGAAGTTAATGTAGGAGACAAGCAAGCTTGATTCATTACATACCCATATTATATATGTGTAGAGGTGATAGTTTTTAAAGCATACATTATGCAATCCTGTGGCCATAATTTAGTGTATATCCTTTGATGATATAACACAATTTTGATGGACCCATCTTGGTATACACATATGTTAATACTCTCTAGACATTTTTGTGATTTGAACCTCAGTTATTGAAGCGAGTAGTCAATGGGTCAGACCCTTAATGTCTCCTTTTAGAATTTTATGTGAAGTAGTTTGAACCATGATTACATGTTGTACCAACTGTAATACTTGTGAAGCCCAAGAGGAGACTTTCCTCCCATTTCGACTTCCTCTCTACCCAAAAAATCTCCCTAAGATGCTTAGTCGATGTTCATTTCCCTTCTCTAATACCAATGTATGATGCACACACAATTGATTATCTTCATGGTGGATTTGGTGGTGGTTTAATAGCACTTGGGAGAATTTTTTTGATTAGTAGTTATGTTGACATATCTATTTTCTTACTATGTTTAATATCATGGCATCGTTATTCTCTTGATAGAAAAATTGGAGGCTATGACAAGATTCCAATGCAAGGTTGTATACTTAGTGTGACATGCAATTCCAACTTTATATTGTCTTGTTTATGTGTTATCCAAAATATTATTGTATTCATTTTGAATAACTTGAGGCCCTACCTTTTATGCATATGTCGTTGTTGATCGCTATTATGATTTGTTTGTTATGGAGTAATGTTTACACTTCCTTTTTATTTAGTGATTACATGTACATCATGCATGGAAGTTTTACATATGCCCAACATTCTCAACATTGTATATGCATATGCCTAGAGATATTAGTTATAAGCATTAAGATTTAGCTATATTCCCAAAGTTGTTGAAGTTTATATGAACATATGTGTAGAATGATTTGTTAAATTGCATAAACCATGAAATTTATACATGTGCGTGTGTAGTTTTGTTTTATTGCATTCACATAGATTGTTTGGAAGCATATGCACATAGAGTGCAATTATAACTAGCATGCATGCTACCCATGATATGAACGTTGCATTGCCCATGTTGGAACTGCAACCAAGCTTGAATGTTGCTCATTGTTGGGCATTTTGATTAACTTGTACATGATATATTGGTTGGGTATGGGTTATGTAACCTATGTTTAATACACTAGTTAATATGTATTATATATTGGTTGGGTATTACATCACTACAACTCTTGAGGCTTGTAGTGTGACATGCACACATCACATTGTTTTAGATGTAAAATGTGTAGTGAACCGAGTGATGCATTGGAAGTAGTTTATTGGCATTAAAAGGAATATGAAGGAAAATATGCATGCATTATGGTAATGCCTCCAATGTTGCCCCTATTTGATGTCTTGCATATTCTTTGGAATGATGGTAATGGTTGCACATTGAAGCTAATAGTTAGCCATTTGATGGTGATTACATGATGCTAGTGTTTGATCTACTTACCAGCATTGCCCTCCTTTTTTAGTCCATCCCACCTCATCCATTTCATTCAATATGCACAAGTATAAAATGATATTATGCTTTGATCATTTTCCTGTAGCTTGCATAAGGATAGTTATGCATTTTTATAAGAATAGGTTTTTTTTAGTTGCACTCGCATCAGTAATAATCTCAAAAATGCATTGTTAGGATGGGAAGATTCAGACCATTTTGGCCCTACCAATGCGAAGAGGAAAAGATATAATGATTTATTAATCTATTGATGGTGATTATTGAGTGGGTTCATATCCCACACATGCTGTAGATGTTGTATAACTTTGTAGAGTTGCACTATTTTACTATGGTATTTTTAAAGGGTTGCCTCCTTGATCAATTGTTATGTGACAGTTTGGACATGTTGTGACATTTCTATCAATGGGAATTGATGTTTGACTTGCACATAGTGGTGAATACATAATTGTTTTGAAGGATTCTTGAAATTTTTAGATACAATTGACAATTCTTACATATGCTACTATTTACGATCATATGGGAAATGATGTAAATATTTATTTACTACTGGTTTTCTATTTAATGAATTTGATTTATTAAATATGATTGATGAATGAAAATATGCTATAAAATCTCTAAGAATTTTTGTCTTGTTGAGTCTAATAAGTGTGCACACTAGTTAAATGGTTGGGTCCCTAGTTTTTCAAGGTGCCTAAACTCACATTTCATTGAGTGAACTTCCACCTATTAGCCATCCAATAATTAATATGATGTAAAATTTATATTTAGGGGAGTTATGTTGACCTTTTTTCTTCCTCCTACCCTCTATAAAAGGAGGAGAAGGAGATTTAAATGAGGAGAAAAAGTGTAGATATGCTTGAATTTTGACCTTGAAATTCAATTCCATGTTGTTTTAATTTCTCAAGTAGCCTAATAGAAGCTTATAACCACAAGATGGCTTATAGTAGAACTCAAGCATTACAGTGAAAAATGAGTCTACTTTCCTTGAAGGTGTATTTGTTAATTTTCTTTCATGGTTATGCATTTCTACTAAGTCTTCAAGACTAACTCAACCATGTACGTTGATTCCTTCAAAACAACTTGGGTGTTGATTTTCTAGAAGAGTTTTCACATTTTGAGGCTTCTCTTACTTTGACCATTTGTTGTTACAAGTGGAATATGGTTTTTGAACACATACCACTTATTGGGAGCCTAACTGGTTATTGTCCATGTTACGAGTTATGTATTTCAGATGTCAAAACAATTTGCTAATAAAGATTATTTTTGGGCATATCTATTGTTTCTATGTGTATTTTATGATAATTCATTTCTCGCTTTGCTTTATCTGTAAAGATTTTTCGTTCATGATTGTTTTATTTTGAATTATTTATAAAATGCCACCTTAGATAGTTGTTGTGCATATTGTACAATTGCATTCTTTTGTTTTATGCTATTTACTTTGATTAGTTGCTTGCAACTTGACATTATGCATATGAACCACTGGCAAGTTTGTTGGTTGTGGAGCGTGATTATCTTTCTGATTCATAGGTCTTGTTTCAGTCGTGTTTGGATCTCATTTCCTGACTGGGGGGTGTGGGGGATCCCCCCCCCCCCAAGCAGGGGTTCGAGGGTAACGCCCCCAAAGAGAATTGTTTGTGAAAATTGCCTTGTAAAATATTGTAATTTCATAGTCAATATGAATCGTTTATCATTAGGTTGTAGATCCTACAGTAGAAGTTACGTTAGGTTTTTTTACCCTAAAAGGAAACCTTCTTTTATTTATGATGGAATTCTATTGCAACTATGTATGTGAGTGAATATTGTATTATGAGAGAGGATACTGTGAGATAAAGAAGAGGAAGTTACAATGGGTATGTTGTAGGTTGTATCCCTTCATTCGTTGGATAATAATAAAGGAAGGGTTGACTATTTCTCTGGTGGACGTAGCCCACATTGGGTGAACCACGTATATATGTGTCTCTATTGTATTGTGTATCTTTTGTGTTGTATTTCTGCATATGTTTTATTTTATTTCTCAGCGATCCTCTTTTCTAACAATTGGTATCAAAGTGAAAGGTAACTCGTAGGAAAAGAGAGTTCATGGTTCGGTTGGGAGCAATGGTAGAATATGGAAATTTTAGGGTCAATAAATTTAATGGCCAAAACTACCAGTGATAGAATATGAAAATGGAATACTATCTATATCACAAGGATCTTTTCCTACCATCGGGTGGAAAAGAAAAGTAGTTGATGAGTATGAAGGATGAAGAATGGGAGGTTCTTGATAGAAAGGCACTCAGAATGATACGAATGTGCCTAGAAACATTGGTGGCCTTCAAAATTTCAAAAGAATAGACAATGAAGGATCCGATGAAGGCATTGGATAAATTATATGAAAAACCCTCAACCTCCAACAAGGTATTTCTAATGAAGCAATTATTCAATATGAAGATGTCGAAAGGTGGGTATGTTGTCGACCATTTAAATGAATTTAATACAGTTACTAACTAACTAATTTCGATAGGAGTGAACTTTGATGATGAGTTTAGGGATCTTCTAATATTGTGCTCATTTCCAGAAAGCTAGAACGACTTGGTTGTGGTTGTGAGTAACTATGTCTCTAGTTCAAACACTCTGAAATTTGATGATGTTGTTGGTGTTATCCTTAGTGAGGAAATGCGATGGAAAAGCATAGGTGAGACATCAGGTAATGCATTGACTGTGGAGAAAAGAGGAAGACAAAGGGAAACAGGAAAGAGCCCAAGGAACCGTGGGAAGTTTAGGAATGGAATATCCAAATCCAAACTAGCAAAGATAGAGTGTTGGAATTGTGGGAAGAAAGGACATCTAAAGAAAGACTGCATATCTCCAAAGAAACAAGGATATGGACAACATAAGAAAAATCAGGAAGCAAATGTAGCAGGTGATGTGTTACAAGATGCTTTGATTCTTTATTTAGATAATACTATTAATTATTGTGTATTATATTCACAGACTTAATTTCGTGCCACACCCAATAAGAAATATTTTCAAGATTATGTTCAAGGTGATTTTGGACAGTTTTATTTGGGTGTTGATGAACCATGATAAATTGTTGGAATGGGTAAGGTACAAATAAATTTAAATAATGGAAACCAATGGTTACTAAAAGAAGTGAGACATGTTCCATATTTGAGAAGAAATCCAATTTCGACATGGCATTTGGGAAGTGAAGGTTGTATATATGCATTTACAGAAAAATTATGGAAGTTCACTAAAGGATCACTGGTAATATAAAAAGGAGAGAAGGTAGGTACATTGTATTTGTGTATTGGTAATGTTGACTCGTATATCTCTTTAGCTTCTACAGAAGTGGATACAACACTGTGGAATCGTAGGCTTGGACACATGAGTGAGAAGAAGATGAAGATACTCCACAAAAGGAATTTTTTGCTAGATCTTAGACAAGTTGATTTGGATTTCTGTGAGCACTTTGTTTATGGAAAACAGAAGAGAGTTAGATTTATTAGAGTCGGGAACAAAAATAAGAGTGAAAATTTAGAGCTTGTGCATACACGTGTATGGGGACTAGATCAGGTATCATATCTTGGTGGCTATCATTATTGTGTTACTTTTATTGATTAGGCAACTAGGAAAACTTGGGTTTATTTCATTCGACAAAAATCTAATGTTTTTGACACTTTTAAGAAATGGAAAGATTTGGTTGAGAAAAAGATGGGAAAAAGGTTGAAGTGTCTAAGATTAGATAATGGAGGTGAATATTGCAACAAGGATTTTGATAATTATTGTTCATACCATGGGATTCGTAGAGAGAAGATAGTTCCAGGAACACTACAAGAAAATGGTGTGTCAGAAAGGATGAATAGGACAATCACGGAACGTGCAAGGAGTATGAGATTGCATGTAGGGTCTCCCTTAAAATTTTTGGAAGATGTTGCAGATATTTGTATTTACTTAATAAACAAAGGGCCTTCAATCTCCTTGGATGGTGGCATTTCAGAGGAGGCATGGATAGGTAAAAGGGTAAACTACTCATTTCTAAAGACTTTCGATTGTGAAGCATTTTTCCATATTGATAAAGAAAATAGAACAAACCTTGAGGAAAAATCCAAGAAGTGTACCTTTATTGGATACAATGTTAATGATTTTGGTTATTACTTATGGGATTATGAAAATCACAAAATCATTAGGAGTAGAGATGTGGTATTTAATGAAAATTTCATGTGCAAAGATCACTTGCAGGGAAAGAAACAGGAAAAGAAAAACATGGAATACACAGTGCTTGATGAAATCAAAGAAAATGAAATTCCAAAGGTATAGAAAATAAAAATGTACAACAATAGGAGCAACAACTACCTCAAACTCCTACAAGTGTTGTTAGAATATCTACCAGGTTAAGTAGACCCCATGAATGATACTCTCCTTCACTATATTATTTATTGTTGACTAATTCTGGTGAACTAGAAAGTTATGAAGAGGCAATGCAGGTAGACACTAAAAAGAAGTGGGAGCAAGGCATAAAAGAGGAAATAGACTCCTTGCTAAATAACCAAACTCGGGACTTGGTTCAGTTTCCTACAAAAAAAAAGAGCATTGCAAAATAAATGTGTTTACAGGTTGAAGGAAGAAGATGGAGGGAAAATGTGGTACAAGGCCAGACTTGTTGTAAATGGGTTTGCATAGAAGACAAGTATATATTTTGATGAAATATTTTCTATTGTTGTTAAAATGACTTCAATTAGGACTATTTTAAGTTTTGTGGGAGTAGAATATTTGCATCTTGAACAGTTAGATGTAAAAACAACTTTTCTCCATGGGGATTTGGAGGAAGAGGTTTATATGCAACAAACATAGGGGTATGAGGTCAAAGGGAAGGACAATTTGGTATGCATGTTGAAGAAGGGATTTTATGGCCTAAAGCAAGCTCCAAGGTAGTGTTATTTGAAGTTTGACAAGTTTATGACAGAACAAGGTTATAGTATATGTCATTTTGATCATTTTGTTTATTTTAAGAGGCTAGAAAATGGAAGCTATATTATCTTGATATTGTATGTAGATGAAATGATGGTTGTGGGGTCTAACATGGAGGATATAAATGTGCTCAAAAGGAAATTAGATAATTCATTTTTGATGAAGGATTTGGGTGTTGCAAAGAAAATCCTTGGTATGAGAATAACAAGAGACATGAAAAATCACAAATTGACATTGTCTCAGGGAGAGTACATAGAGAAGGTGTTGGATAGATTTAGAATGCAGAATGCAAAACCAATTATTACACCTTTCACCAACCATTTCAAATTAACCAAGGAAATGTGTCCCAAGACACAAGAGCCGGTATAATAAAGGTTTAGGGTCCCTTATTGATCAACAATTGGTAGCTTGATGTATGTGATGGTGTGCATAAGACCAGATATTGCATATGTAGTGGGAGTTGTGAATAGATATATGAACAATCCAAGGAAAGAATATTGGGAGGAAATAAAGTTAATTCTTAGGTATTAGAGAGGTACTACTACTAATGCATTATGTTTTGGAGGTTCAAACATTGTTCTACAGGGATATGTTGATTCAAATATGGTAGGTGATAAATATAGTAGGAGGAGCACTGCATTATATGTTTTTACAGTAGGTGGAACAATAGTAAGTTGGATATTGAAACTGCAAAAGTTTGTTGCACTTTCAACAATGGAAGCATAGTATGTTGTTGCTACAGAGGCTAGTAAAAAGATGATTTGGTTACAGAGGTTTATGGAGGAATTGGGAAAATAACAAGAGAATAATAGGTTGTATTATGGCAGCCAAAGTGCCATTCATCTTGCAAAGAACTAGACATTCCATTCTAAGAATAAACACATATATCTTAGGTACCACTTCATACGATCTTTTTTGGAAGATGGAAGATGGACAATTGAAGTTGGAAAACATATATACTAGCGAGAATCTTGTAGACATGTTAACAAAGGTAGTAACCAGGGAGAAACTAATCTCTTGCTAAGTTTCAGTTGGCCTTCAAGCATGAAGGTGAAGGTGAGAAAATTTCTAGGTCGAAGGTGGATCATAGTCCAACAGGTGCAGTAGTAGTGGAGTTGTTCTGATCAGTCTTCAAGTGGGAGATTGTTGGTTGTGGAGCCTAATTATCTTCCTTATTTAGAGGTCTTGTTTCAATCGTGTTTGGATCCCATTTCCTAATGGTGGTTGTGGGGGTGATTTTACCCCCATATTTGTTTTCAAGGGGGACAAAGACAATATTTTGGAGCCCCCCTTGGTGGGGGTTTGGGGTAAGCACCCCCGAAGAGAATTTTTTGGGAAAATTTCCTTGTAAAACATTTTAATGTTGTATTCAATTTGAACCTTTCATCATTAGGTTGTAGATCTGAGGGTAGAATTTATGTTAGGGTTCTTTTCCCTAGAATGAGACCTTATTTTATGTACGAGGGAATTGTATTGTGATTTTGTATGTGAGTGAATATTGTATTATGAGAGAGGAGACTATGAGAGAAAGAAGAAGAAATTGCAATGGGTATGTTGTAGGTTGTATCCCTTCATTTGTTGGATAAATAAAGGAAGGAATGACAATTTGTAATATGCTTAACCTAAAATAGATAACAATACAAGCAAAATATACCTCAAGAATAACAACATTCAATAGAGAGAAGAAACAAAATATTGATATCACCAAGAAAGCTTTGTTCACTTGCCTCTTCGAGGGGGAAACCTCCAAAATGAGCAGAGCTCTCTTACAAAAATACCCAATACAATATTTATCATACCTCCTTGATCCAGATTTTATGAGCAGAATGAAATGAATACAAATTATTAAAATATTCTTAACACAGAATGACAAAGATACAATAAAATTGGTTTTCTATTCAATAAGGAAATAAGCTAAAACTGTAAAATGCAGCGGAAAACAAGCTTGTTGGAATGGTGGTGGCTTATCTCTGACAAGAGATGTGACGACTGCACTCATTCGTAAGAAGATGATTACAATGAGGCTCCGAAGGCATTTTTACAATAAAAAGGAATGTCAAAAACCCTAGACATCCAAAAATCTAACCCTAGGAGATGAAACACCAAAAGTCATGTGGGCCTCGTTTGGGTAAGTTAGTACATCAACTTCTCGGGGTCGTAACTTTTTCATACAATCTTTGTTTTAGGCGCACGATATCCTGTTGGAAAGGTTTATCTGAGGACTACACATTTTCCTGCAATCTATCGAAGGGAACTTTTTACTATGGTGATCCCTAAAAACGTTGTTTAGGGCCTCAAAATGACCCTGCAAGTCAAGGACCCGAAAACTAGGAAAAACAAAAACTGTCAAAATTGAAAACTGCCAAAATGAACCAGTTGGAATAGGTGGGAGGCCACCGACATCCATCTGGATCAATCCTCCCCCATTATGAAGCAATGGTCTCCATTGTATTGAGTTCCCCCATCAGATGAGGAATTTTTTGTTGAATTTGGCCCCGGGTGAGCCACTTGCCTTGGTGCAGGAGCTGCCCTGCTTTGACAACTTGATAAAGTTGGATCCTTTGATATTGGGTGCCCTTGATCTGTGTGTCCACAATATGATCATTGGATGTGTGTTCCATGTAGTCAGGGTTGAGCTTTGTAGGTGTCAACTGCTCTGTTATCTCTGAGGTGTCCAATAATGGTGGTAAATATGGCTAAAGGAGAGCCACATTGAAGACTGGTTGAAGGCCAAGGAAAGGGGGAATGTTGAGCACAAAATAATTGTCACACACAACCTTGGTAATGGTGTATGGCCCATACCGAAGTGGGTGAAGCTTTCGATGGGGCCCTGTAAGGTGTTCTTTCTGCAAGTGCAACCTAACTTTTTCGCCCACCTAAAACTTATGTGGCACCCGGTGTTGATCATGGCAGTGTTTGTACTTGGCATTGGACTTCTGTAAAATATCTTGAACCTGTTGGTGGATGTGCTGGATCTGCTCAATGAAACAAGTGGATTTTTCAGCTTCTGGTGGAGCAGAGGACGATTCGGTTGAGGTGTTCTCCAGGGGTAGTGCAACATCCATGGGGCCCAATGGTTGGAATCCCAACCCCACCTAAAAGGGGTTGTGGCCAGTTGAGTTATGCAGGGCTCGGTTGTAGTTATGTTGGACATATGGAAGACTATCATCCCATGTGTGAGGGTACTTGGAATTGTACATGTGTAGGATATGTACTATCATCTGATTGACGACCTCAGTTTGGCCATCTATCTGGGGGTGGAAGGGAGTGGATTTAGTGAACCTGGTATCCATCAATGACCAGAGGCTCGACCAGAATGTATCGAGGAACCGACTGCCCTGATATGAGATAATGGTTTGTGGGATCCCAAAGTGTACCCAGATGCATTCAAAGAAGAGCTTGGCAGTGGCCTCGACGGTGATGTTATTCTTACAGGCGGCCATAATCACCATCTTGGAAAAGCGATCAACAACCACAAAAACAAAATCATTTCCCCTCTTGGTGGAAGGGAGGCCCGACATGTAGTCCATTAAAATGGATTCCCATGGCTTGTCAGGAGTAGGCAGAGGGGTGTACAAGCCTTGTTTCTTAGTGGTCGGTTTGGCAATAGTGCAAGAGGTGTAGGACCTGATATACTTTTTGACATCCTGTCGAAGTTTCGGCCAGTAGAAATGTTTCTGCAGCACTGCCAGTACTATATTTTCGACGCCAAAGTGTCATGTCACCCGACTGTAGTGAGCTTCCCAAATTAGCTTCGCGCACTCGCTTGATGGAATGCATAGATGAACCAAACAACACAACAACCCATCCTGAAGATGGAAATTAGTGACCACTGTGTTTTCTCCCAACATCTGGTAGGTGGTGGAGAAGTCAAGGTCTGTCTCATAGAGGTGGGTCCATCCATAGGTCTAATGGCCACAAGAGTCTAGAACCATGGCGAGTGTCGTGACTGGAGGTCGGCTAAGGCAATCAACAACTTGATTGGTACTTCATGTTTTATACTTGATGTTGAGGTGGAACTGTTGTAAGTATGTGGACCACTTCTAATGGCGGTCATTCTGCAATTTTTCTTGGGTCTACATGAACTGTAGTGGCTTGTGATCAGTGTGGATGACTGTCTCCTTCTCCAAAATGTAATGTCTCCACTGGCGACAGGATTGCACAATGGACTACATTTCTTTGTCATAAGTAGGGTACTTACAGACAACATATGATAGTGTCTCACTATGATATGCCACAGGGTGGTCGTGTTGAGTGAGAACGGAGCCCACAACATAGTTTGAAGCATATGTATCGATCTCAAAGGGGTGTTGCAGGTCTAGTAATGAAAATATTGGGGATGAGCACAAACACTACTTCAATTCATCGAAGGCTTGTTGTTGGGACATTCCCCACATAAATTTTTCCTTGTCACCACCCCTGGTTACTTGGTTGAGGTCCCATGCGATATGAGAGAATCCCAACATGAACCTGTGATAGAAATTGGCGAGACCCAAGAAGCTCTGAAGCTGAGTGAGTGTGGTTGGGGCTAGCCAATCATGGATGACCTAGATCTTGGCTGGATCCACATGCACACCATGTTGATCAACGATGTATCCTAAGTAATGGACCATGTCCATTCCGAACGAGCATTTTTCCAAGTTTGCATATAGTTTGTGCTGTCGCAGGGTGTGCAGAACCTATTGAATATGTTGCAAGTGTTCCACCCAAGTTTTGTTGTAGATGAGGATGTCATCCAAATACACCACTACAAAAGTACTGGTGAAAGGTCGAGGGATATCATCCATCATCCTCATAAAATTTGTTGGAGCATTTTTCAAACCAAAGGGCATGACCAGCCATTCAAAAAGGCCTTCTTTTGACTTGAAGGCGGCCTTCCATACATTTGTTTGTTCTATTGGGACCTGGTGGTAGCCAGACTTCATATCAATCTTATTGAAGTATTTGGCCCCCATGAGCTCATCAAGGAGGTCATCGATTTAGGGAATCGGGTATCGGTTCTGGACTGTGATTTTATTCAGGGCCTAGTAATCAATGCAAAGTCGCCAGGTCCCATCTTTCTTCTGCACCAGTATGATTGGGCTCCCACAAGGCGATGAGTTGGGATGGATGTTGTTAAGACCTAAATAATGGCTCATTACCCCTTAATTTGGGCATATTACATTAGTAATGTTATTTTATTTATGTCAGCTTTAGTCCATTAGTTGTAATTATACCTCCTAGTCTCCTATATATACCAAGGAGACATTTCCATTTGAAATCATCTTGTAATTGTACATTTATGTGGGCATAAGGAGTTTTACCCCTAGAAGAAGCTTATTATATAAATTTATCTCTTTTTCAAGGCATTGAGTACTTATTCTGAGGTTTTTCTATGCTATATTGATATTTGGTTCTTAACGTATGGTATCAGAGCTCAAGGTCTTGGGGTTTCGCTGCTACATTTGAGACACCTTGGAATTTTTTCTATAACTTGTTTTCTACAATGTTTCGGAAGGAATGTATTGGATTATGTTTAGTAGATGGATCAAGGTATGTTGGATTAAAATTTTATCTCCTGAGGCCTTATACTTTCGGAGATATGGCCTTTGCCAGATAGGGTTCTGAAATCATCCTGAACCGAGTCATTGCAGAATTTTCGCTATAAAACTTTTTCTGTAATGTTTCAGACCTTGAATTCTGGAGGATATTCACAGAAATTAGTAAGGTATCTGTGGTAAAATTTTTAGCTTCTGTGTCATCTTACATTTGTAGATACACCATGTGGAAAATAGGGTATCTGACTAGTCCTATTGACTAGTCTCAAGAAGGTATTCTAGGTAAAACAATCATAACGTCTTCCCAGAGTATCCAATTTGAGTGAGATGAGTTGCATTGGATAGTGGACAGTCTGTAGTATTGCTAGTATGAGTTTCATAATTTTATATCAATTATTTTGTGTGGGGCACACTATACAAGTGAGATCTCCTGGAAAGGACAAAAATCAGCAAGTTGTGGGGAAGTTACCATAAATTCCACTTGGCACATCCAATTTTGATCAAACATGTGGCATTGCAGAGAAGAAATATCAGAGAACTACAAAAAAGAAATTTTCATACCTAGAAGGGACGAAACTTTGGAGATACAACAGAATAAAGATTGTCTAGCAGAACCACCTCAAAATCAAGGTTCAAAAGTGATACTTGGCCAACATGCCACCCAAAAAGGGAACTTCCACACCAAATAAACCTCTAGAAATTCCTACTTGGACTCTTGATGAAGGTGAAGAAATGCGTAGGGACATAAATGAATTACAAAAGAAGACAGTGACAAAAGATGAACTACAAGGGATGATGGATTCAACTAAATCTAAATTGGAGGCAATAATGGATATTAAGATGGATGAATTAAAAAGGGAGATCATTGAAGGAATGAAAAATTTCCTAATAGAGAGGACACCTGAAAGTGAAAATGTGTCCCATGAAATTCATGATGAGGACACAAGGAATATGAATCAAGAATGGAGAAACTCAAACTTTGGGTTGAATACCAACCACGTTCCTAAGATCGATATGAGGAAGTTTGATGACAAGGACCCAATCACATGGATACTTCAGATGGAGCAATTCTTTGATCTACATAATGTGCCACATACACAAAAGGTACAAATTGCTTCTTTAGATTTAGAACCCAATGAACATGTATGGTATCGATGGCTTTGTTCTCGCAAATCACTCATCACTTGGACAATTTTCATGGAAGAAATGATAGCAGACTATGAGGATACAAGGAGCAATGCCTTCTTTAGCCAATAGATAAATCTCAAGCAAAAGGGTTTAGTTATAGAGCACATTGAGAACTTCCAAACATTGAATATAAAGGTAACATATATTCC
>ML780907.1:20614-37696 GCA_009831015.1 Picea engelmannii | reverse complement strand
TATGACAGTGTGAGACGATTGTATTGTACTGAGAGCTCTTGGATTAGAGTTTTGTATGAGATTGTTTCATGATCCATGATATACATAATATATGATAGTGGGGTTTTTAGCTTTACGCTTTCCCAGTAAAACATCTATGTTATGTGTGATTGATCTTTCTTCTTGATATTGCAATTGGTGATCATGTTTTAAATTCCACAAGAATATTTGTAGAAGCAAATCTGTATTTAACAGTGGCATATAATTGTTAGATCGAGAGAATCTAGGAAATGCATAATTTGTATTAAAATTTCTACAGGCCCAAAAGAACATTACAAACTTCGAGAGGAGAAACATCACACAATACCTCGTCTTTAAAGGGCTTGATGTTGTACAACAATTGACACCGTTGGCTGACGCAGAGATCGCTTCCTTGGCGGAGCCATCCAATGGTGTAGGGTTGTGGGTGCGGTGTTGTCGGCAGGGCCAACCACTTGATGACCTCTGTTGAGATGAGGTTCTTATGTCTACCGCTATCAAGGATGAAGTGCAGTGGGGTGCCTTTTACCCACATCTGCGAATGGAAAAGTCGCTCGCCTTCTTTTGGCTCATCTGGTTCACCGAGATGGAGCTTTGTGGTAGCAACGATGGCACTGGGTTCTGTGTCAATGATTCGTCTTCCCATTTCTAGTTCTGACTCAAAGTCAGAACCCGCGTCTGATTCATAGGCTTTCACTTTGGCCACCAGTAACTGCTTTGAGTGACAATCAACATTGTTATACCAAGGGCTCTTATGGAAGTCACATCACTTCTCGATATCCTTCTTTGTCTTTCTGGTGTCCTTCTTTGCTTGTGGCTTGGAATGGTTTTCCTGATACTGTCCATCTTTTCTCTATCCTTTGTTATGTAGGTTGGGGCCGCCCTTTCCTGGTTTTTGTTGCAAGGAGTTCCCAGGCCCAAATTGTCACATCTTTTGTTTGAGATTATGCTCGATTTTGACGACATATCGATAGGTTGCACCCAAAGACGAGATGCATAGAAATTATATTTCTGTATGGATGTATCTATGCAGAGCACCATGATACTTGAGCACCAGATGTCGCTCTGAATCTTTGATACCCAGCTTGGTGCACAGGGTATGGAAGATATTTGTGAAATCTGGCACTGCTTGGTCTCTTTCTTGTTGCAGTGTGGTCCATTTGGTATACAAGTCGTCATAACTTCTGACAGGGCAGTATTGTTCCTTAATAACATCCCTGAAGGATTCCCAGGTGGTCGCAACTATAAATAATGAGGGTTCCTCTGTTTCATTTTTCTCCCAGAAAGTTTCCCACCAATCTTTGACATGGGGAACGACTTTGAGGAGTGCAAAAGTAATTTTTTTCTCTATTTTAAAAGTTATGGACAGAAAAATACCCTTCTAGTAGATTCATCCACTTGTTTACAACATCTGCATCTATATGACCTTCAAATATAGGAATATCGAAGTTGATTTGTACCTTGAAGGGGGCAACGCCTCTGCTCGAGGAAGATGTGTCGCCTGTTGGTAGTCATCAAAGGATTTGCACGAAAATATCCATCATCTTGTTCCTCTGTTGCGTGAGGGCTTCCTCAAGAAACATTTTGAAAGGATCTCATGTCCTGCCATATTTCTTTTCTCCTACCATGAGAGGTGTTTTGGGAGTGCGAGAGCTTTTGTCCTCAAGAGGAACAAGCTCGAGACCCAATTCTTTGTACCCTAACCTCGTTGGGGACATGCATTAAGATGACAAGGAGAAAACCGCTCGAATATCATTGATTTGGATTTTATGAGCAGAACAAAATGAATACAGATTATTAAAATATGCTTAACACAGAATGACAGCGATACAGTAAAACTGGTTTTCTATTCAATAAGGAAATAAGTTGAAACTGTAAAATGTAGCAGAAAACAAGCTTGTTGGAATGGTGGCGGCTTATCTCTGAGAAGAGATGTGATGGTTGTGCTCATTCACAAGAAGATGATTACAATCAGGCTTTGAAGGCCTTTTTACAATAAACAAGAATGTCAAAAACCCTAGACATCCAAAAACCTAACCTTAGGAGATGAAGCGCCAAAAGTCATGTGGGACTTGTTTGGGTAAGTTAGTACATCAACTTCCCGGGGTTGTAACTTTTCCATATGATCTTCTTGTTAGGCGCACGATAGCCCATTAGAAAGTTCTATCTGAGGACTACACATTTTGCTGCAATCTATCGAAGGGCATTTGCGACTATGGTGAGCCCTAAAAATGTTTTTTAGGGCCTCAAAATGGCCCCGCAAGTTAGGGACCCAAAAACTAGGAAAAAAAATGCCAAAATGAACCAGTTGGAATAGGTGGGAGGCCACCGAAATCTATCTGGATCACTCCTACTCTTATTTATACCAATTCTATCTTTTAACGAGCATTCTATAGGAAGATCTTTCTAGAAAAAAAATCTTCTATTAGGTCTTCTTACATTGACTTGTTCACATTTATTTAATATGCCTTATTAACTAATGTTGGTCTTTATTACATGGAAAAGATATCATGCTAACTAATGACCAACTAAGAGGGGTTAGGTTCGGGCCCTAACATACCCACCCCCCTTCAAAAGCAGCCATGTCCTCAAGGATGAAGACATGAAAATTGTTGAAGTATGGCATATGGTTCCCAACTCCCATCCTTTAGAGATGTGTCTTTCCACTTTATCAACACTTCTTTCATAGTTCAGCCATGCAAGTGATGCTCGCTCACATTGAGGATTGATTCTGGTTGAAGCTAAATTGAGCCTTCTTCATCTAATTTAGGAAGGATGGTTTGAACCCTACAATTCTGACCCACCACTTCTTCAAATAGGAAACATATAACACTAGATGTATTTTGGAGGCAGCTGGAAGTGCCAGTTTGTAGGAAATTGGACCAACACGTTTGATAATTTGATAGGGGCCATAAAATTTGGGTGCCAACTTGTGGTGGCCATGGGCTTTGAGCGATGTTTTCTTGTAAGGTTGGAGTATGAGAAACACATGATCACCTTCTTGGAAAACCCGTTCAAAATTCTACTGGTCAGCTTGTTGCTTCATACAATTTTGGGCCATGTGGAGGTTATCCTTCAGAGCCGCAAGGGTAGCTACTCTACCTTACAATAAATTATCAATATCCTGAACCTTTGATGTGCCTGTAAGATAGGAAGTTATTGTAGGTGGTTGTTGGCCATACATTGTTTCATATGGTGTCATTTTGGTTGATGTATGATAGGAATTGGTGCACCACCATTATGCCAAGGGTAACCATTGCACCCACTGATGTTGTTTGTTTGAAGCAAAGCAATGCAAGTAGGCTTCCAAACATTTATTGACAACTTCTGTTTGGCCATCCGTCTAGGGCTGGTATGTTGTTCTCATGTTCAATTGTATTCTTTGTAGTTTAAACAATTCTTTCCAAAATGTGTTGGTGAAGGTAGGGTAATGATCAGACACAATGGATGTTGGCATGCCATGCAATTTGAAAATCTGATCAATGAAAACTTGTGCTACCATAGTTGGCATAAAAGGGTGTGGTAAGGCACAAAAATGTGCATACTTGGAGAGGATCTACCATGACCATGATGACTGACTTGTTACCTTCTTTTGGAAGGCCCACTATAAAGTCCATGGAGATGTCAATCCAAATAGAATCTAGAATGGGTAACGTATGTAAATATCTTGGGGTCTTGACAGTTTCACCTTTATTACGTTGGAAAATATCACATTGGGTGACAAAGGTAAGGATTTCCTTCTCCATCCCTTCCCAGAAAAAAGAAAGATGAGCACGAGCATATGTCTTTTGGAATCTTGAGTGACCAACGAGAGCAGATGAGTGCAACTCATTTAAGATCTGGGGCTTGGGTGTTGAAGTTGGAGACAAAACCAAGCAATCCTTATACGAGAAGATATTGTCTTTCCAACTGTAACCGGGGGAGGTTTATGGCCCGCTTGAAGTCGTTGAATGACCTGTGATATAGTGGGGTGGGTTAGCCACTCTTGTCGAACCTCCTCAATCCAATTAGGAACTGGTAATGATAAGGAAAAGAGAGAACATTCTTCCTTGTATTATCTGGACAATGCATCTGACACTATATTGTCTTTTCCTTTTTGTATATATGATCTCATAATCATAGCCCAACATTTTGGTTAGACACTTGTTCTATTCTGAGGAGGATAACCTCTGCTATAAGAAATACTTTAGACTATGGTGATATGTTTTGATTTGAAAATGACGTCCCAAGAGATATGGCCGCCAAGTGTGCACAACATGGAGAATGGCCATCGTTTCCTTTTCATAAGTATATTTTCCCAATTTGCATCCACTCAAAGCCTAGCTAGTGAAAACGAGAGGTCTACCTTCTTGTGTTAGAACTACTCCAATACTAGTGCATGAAGCATCAGATTCCGCAACAATTTTTTTATTGAAATTGGGGGATACTAAGACGGGGGTAGTGCACATGGCCTGCTTTAAATCTGTGAAGGCATTCTCAGTTGCAGGTGTCCAATGAAATACATTCTTCTTAAGAAGGTCCATCAATAGCCGAGCAATTTTTCCATAATGGTGGACAAATTTTCGATAGTATCCTGTGAGGCCTAGGAAACCTCGAAGGCACTACAATGACATGGGTCTCAACTAATCCTGCGTGGCTTGACTCTTTTTGGGGTCCACTCTTACCCCCTCACAACCCACAATGTGTACCAAGTATTCGACTTCGCTCGCCCCAAAAGAACACTTGGACTTTTTGAAAAACAATTGATGGTCTTGTAACAATTGGATTACTTTGTCCACATGGTGTAGATAGACATCCCAAGTGTGGTTGTAAATGAGGATGTTGTCAAAGAAAACCAGAACAAATTTTTGAATGTAGGGCTTCAAGAGTTTATTCATGATACTTTGGAAGGTATATGGGGCATTGCAAAGTCCAAAAGGCATGACCAAGAATTCATAATTCCCTTCATCAGTTCTAAAAGTTGTCTTTGGAATATCTGCTTCATTCATCTGAACCCGATGATAGCCTTAGCAAAGATATAATTTTGTGAAGAAACAAGCACCCTGTAGTTCATCCAACAGATCATCAATGACAGGAATGGGAAACTTATCCTTAACGATCAATTTATTAAGGGCACAAAAATATGGACACATGCGCCAAGAACCTTCTTTTTTTAAGACCATCACAACATGGGATGAATATGGGTTGGTACTTGGGCGAATTACACTGACCTCCAGTAATTCCTGCACTATTTTTTCTATTTCATTTTTTTGAGAAAAAGGATACTGATGGGGTCATACATTGGCAGGATGACTGCCTAGAAGGAGCAAGATGTTGTGATCATGCTCACCTCGAGAGGGGGGTAAGTCAGTGGGTGTCTCAAAGGCCCCATGGTGCTTGTCCAGGACCAATTGCAGATCAAGATGTATTGTTGGGGATGAGTGATCATGTACTTGGATGGCATTAAGTTGATCAATCACACCATGGCGACCTTTCTTCAAGAGTTTCTCCATCCAATGAGAAATGATAATTTTTTGGGAGCCAACTTGTAGGCCTCTGAGGGTATAGGCGTAAGCATCTTGAGTAAAGCTCATATATAACTCTTTATAGCCCATGGTAATTGGTCCCAAGGTGTGAATCCATTCAACACCTAAGACAATATCACAACCACCCATGGAAACGGAAAACATGTGAATCTTCAGGTTATAATTTCCCATTTGGAGTTTGACATTCTCACAACAGCCCCCACATTTCATTGTACCACCATTAGCTATGAGAATTTGAAAATTAGAAACTGATTTAACAACGGAATTGACATCCTCAGTGACCCTGTGATGAATAAAATTATGGGTGCTACCACTATCAATCAACACCACAACCGACATGTGTTTGATGTAGCCCTTGATTTTTAATATCTGTGGAGCCGAAATACCCACTAGGCATGGAGAGATATGACATGTTCCTCTGTTTCCACAGGAGGTGCGACTAGATTGGGGATGGGGGATGTTGGTTTTGTTTTCTTGGAATCTGGGGCCTCATATGACATGTGGTCCTCGTGTAATTCCCCCATTCCAGGCTAGGCAGGCGCTACTTCGCAGAATAACAATCTCATACTTAATTAATAACATAAGACATGCATTTAAGAAAATGAAACACATTTAAACTCAGAGTAACTATAAGAATTACTACTATTATAAATAATCAATGGCTTTAACATTACTTCGTATGCACAAAAGAATACATGATAAATATAAATACACAGACATGTAGAAACATAATTAAAACATCATCTGGTACTTATCTTTGAAATGGTGGTAATTCCACCAACCAGGTGCAGGCCTTCCACAAACCTCCCAGCCTTAGACCACACTGCTCATCAAGCTCAGCAGTGGGTCACCCCCGAGATGGGACTAAGCTCCACCCCCAAGGCAAGGAATCCTAGGCTAGGCTGAGGTTACAAGGTAAACATACAGTCACAAGGAAGGAATTCTCTTCCAGGAACCACTCATACTCACTGCTCACAGACTCTCCTTCTCCACATGCCTGCTCCACCCCAGGAGTATACACCTTCTCTGTCACCTAGACAGTCCTTCGGCTGCTAATCTCCCTTGCCTTGGGTTTCAACAACAGACTGGACTGGAAGTCTCCGAGCTCTATGGCAGCTACAGGGTTCCTTCCAAGAGTTCTCTCCTTCCTCTGAGCACTCTCTCACCTGGAGAGAGTCGCTCATGGGCCCAACAACCTGTTCTTCCAACTTCACCACCTCTCTCACCTGGAGAGAGTGTTGTACTAACTAGCCACAAGCCACCCAGGATCAAACACTACACATCCACCTCAATCAATGGGAATCCAGACCCGAACACCCCAGGCCAGCTACAGATAGGTGCAACGACATAACCAAGCTTAGCAGGGACGAGACACTTCCATTTTCTCAATCTAGCAACATGGGATAGATTCACACTCTGGATTCTCAAGGATGTGTGACGAGTTGTCCACGCAGGGGTCGATTCAGACTCCACGGTTTAGAATAGAGAAGGGGTGTACCGGCTTTCCAGAATAAACACAGACTTTTTCCCGAAATCAACACAGGCTTCTGATTCAGAGGATGTATGGTTCAGAAGATGCACGAGGTCTCCTGCAGAGGTCAGACCGGTTCACGCTCAGATGGTCGGGTAGAATGGAGGCGCCCCCCCCACCACGGCTCATCTCAGCCATTTTATCTGCATGTGCTTGGGTTGACACTTGTCACCCATGTAACTACATGTGTTCCATCAACATGCGTTCCTCCCCATTTGGAAGTCACTTGTCATTCCAAAATAACTTAGGATAAAACATATATTTCACATGGTTTTCCTTGGAATAATATTAAAATATTATTCCCCAAGGACTTAAGCCCCTAGGCTTAGCCCCATAGGCTCAACACTTAGCCCCTCTTCCCACCATTCCAACCCCTAATCCCTTGCCCACTCTATGGAATCTTAGTCCCCCATCACTCATCCATCGTGTCGGCCTGCACGTGGCGGTGTTTATATTTTTTTATTAATGTTCTTCATAGATACATGTACAACATCAGGCTCTTGGCCTTCAACACTCAAGCTCTCTGGCCTAACAATCACATAAGCCCACTAGCTTATATAAACTTGGCTCACCAACCTATAAAACATTTTTACAACTCATTTCGTAAACAAGATTTACAACTGGGCTCGGCCTTGGGGACATTACACCTTGGAAGGGGTGGGAATTGACCCATCAATTTGGAAGAAATTTTGTGCATGGCATTTGTGGCCCAGCGAATACTTTTCATCACAGTAATAGCAAATTCCTTGCTTCCGACATTCAACCATTTCTGTTGGAGATACCTTTTAGACCTTCAAAGTTTATGTTGGAGCAGGGGTAGTTGGAGCAGGGGTAGCCCCTGGACGAGGGTGAGTGGGAACTACAAAATGAAGGGGTTGGGCATGAAGAATGGTCTCAACCTTCAATGCTAATTTCACACCTGCAACCAGATATTAGGATGGTGCATGCAAACATGAGCCCAAATGGCGTCTTTTAGTCCATTGAGGAAACATTCAAGATATAACCCATCAAAAAAGCCCTCAATTCTAATATCCAATTGTTAAAATGTTGTGATGAAGTCTTCTACTGACCCAGTTTGTTGCGGCTTGATGAGTCGTCCCAAAAAATGAGATTCCCTATCAAAATGAGCACAAACTGCTTTGGTGAACACGGTCTAATTTGGTTTCCTTGGATAAAATTTCTTATGTCATTTCCACCATTGTCATCATTCTTGATCCAAGTAGAAAACCCCCACATGGAGTTTGGTCTCATCATCCCTAATATCATGGAGTGAGGAATAGTGTTCCATTTGGGATACCCACCTGGCCAGGTCTGATCCATCAAATTTATCCATCTCAACTTTTGGCACCTTATTCCAGGAATTTGGAGAAACCCAAGGGGAGTGGGAAAGATGAGTATTTTTATAATGGGAAGAATGAGTAGCCTCAGAGTGGTACTTAGGGTGCTTACCCTTACTATGTGTCACTAATTCTTCCAGTTGTTGTTGGATGGAGGTTAGGCTTGTATGGACCTGGTCCATGTCCTCAGAGATTTTATTTTCCTTAGTGTTCAACTCTTCCAGGTTCTGAGCGCGGGTGGTAGTGGCCATTGTGGAGGCTTAGGTTGAATGATACATCAACGATCAACACAAGATAAGGAGGTTGTTGGGCTAGGTGGCAAATAAGGGTGTCGGGTCCATAGAAAAAGAGGCTTAAAATGAGAGTACCATGACAATCAAGATAAATAGAGGAATCTAATGAGAGAGGTCCCAAATGAGGGTGTCAGAAAGGGGGGTCGAGTCCCCTAAAAAAATAGGATTAAAAATGATAGGCACCACTACAATCAGGACAAAGAGAGGAATCCAATGGTAGAGGTCCCAAATAAGGGTGTCAATGGGACCACTATACTCGTTCTTTTTTCTTACTCTGACAGAGTTATACTCCGATCTGAATATTGTTGCAACGCCGGAACGCCCAAATCCTTAATAGTAAAAAATGTGTAGTCAATTTGCAACCAGAATGCATGAGACAAGGTTGCACGACAACAGATCGTTTTTGTTCCTTTTCGGGTCTATTTCCTTCCCCAAGGTTTAGGGTTTTCAGGGTTCCTACAAACAAGGGTTTTCCCTATGCTATATCTCTCTGATATACGTGCAGGGTCGAACAATAGTACTTAGCCAAATATCTTAGGGAACCAACTAAGGAGGCTAGATCATACCCTTAGCCGTACTACCCGATTACCTAGGTACTAGAGAGTGTCTTTCTGAGTGTTGTTCTCGGTGGCACTATAACAGTCAGGTGACTGATTGGTTGATCTACAATAGGTTTTCTAGGCCAGTCTGTATACATTTGTTGTCTAATGTGGTACCACTCGAAGGGGTACCAATAGGGGTTACAAGGGTGTCTAACAATGTGAGCTTAAAAACCACTTGTATTTCTTGCATGTATGATTCCCCAATCACAGATTTATGTGTTGAATGACAAATCATTGTAGCTTAAAGACGACGGAACATGTCTCTACCCTAGAAAACAATTACCCACAATTCTTGCCCAAGAAAGAGATTTGATACCACTTGTAATATCCTTAACCTGAAACAGATAACACCGCAAGAAAAATATACCCCAAGAATAACAAGAACATTCAATAGAGAGCAGAAACAAAATATTGATATCACCAAGAAAGATTTGTTCACTTGCCTCTTCGAGGGGGCAACCTCCAAAATGAGGAGGGCTCTCTTACAATAATACTCAAGACAAACTTTCTCATACCTCCTACTCTTATTTATACTAATTCTATATTCTAAAGAACATTCTAGAGGAAGATCTTTCTAGAAGCGAAAGCTTCTATTATGTCTTCTTACATTGACTTGTTCACATTTATTTAATAGGTCTTATTAACTAATGTCGGCCATTATTGCATGGAAAATATATCATGCTAACTAATGACCAACTAAGACTGGTTAGGATCGGACCGTAACAAAATTTCTCTGGTGGACGTAGCCCACATTGGGTGAACCATGTATATCTATGTCTGTATTGTATTGTGCATATTCTATGTTTTATTTCCGCATCTATTTTATTTTATTGCTATGTGATCCTCTTTTCTAACATAACTTAACATTTATTCATACTAATTGTTTATAATTCAACATTAATTTTAGGTAACAACTTATAACATAGATCTAATTCCTTGGTATCAAATCATAGTGTAGTGGTTTAGTTCATGATAACAACTATTAGCTTAATATTTTAATAAATTTATCATTAACCTAAGGCTCATTTTTTTCCAAGAGAAAAGTCATAATTCCTTTATTTCAAGAAGGAATGATAAAATTGCATTTAGCAAGTGTCTAGGAAAGGGGACACAAAACAAAAAGAGTTACCAACTCAAACCAAAAAATATTGAAATGAAAACAATAATACCCATAGCCCTAACACTTAATAGTGCAATCAAAGACCTCCAACACCACCAAGAGGCATTAATGGATCAAATAGTAAGGACCAACATTCACTAACATAATACAACAAATAAGGAACCTTCGCACCCCTACCCACTCAGAGGATATTGACTCACGAAAAAGAGTTTCAAACCACAAAACCATTCCAAGACCATACACCTCAAGTGGCACCAAGAAGCTAGTCATATTGGTGAGCTAAAAATTATCCATCCTTCACTAAACAAAAATGAACTACTCAGTACCAAACACCACAACCCAAGTAGGGGCGTGTAACTTGGAATCCATTGATTATTAAGGCCATAAGGAAAAACCATGGAGCTAAGCTTGCAACCACCAACCAACAAAATGACTCCATAAATCGTGGGCCAAGAGAGACCAACACAAAGAAGAGGTCACCATTGAAAGAAGGAGCTAGAATCCAACATATAACCTAATTATGTTGAGTAGAAACCACAAAGTTGCATTTGTGCTCGAGTATGAGGCGGACCTGGAAAAAAAAAACCTATAGCCACACAATTGACAAATTGGACCCCACAAACATCAAATCCAAAACAATTAAAGCACCAATACTATTGAGTTGCCACCAAAAGACCCCTCTTCAAACAATCACTGCAAACCATGGGTCTCCCAACAAAAACAACCACGAATAACCTTGAATCTACTTTGCTTGTAGACGGGGCCACATGAACTCTCCTCAAACACCAACATCTAGGGAGAAAATGCTCACAACTTAGTCACTTTTGAGCATAAGGTCGCAAGGAAATCTGCAGGCATAAAAGTTGTGACTAGGGTAAACCATAGTCACTACCTCTCAACATTAACATAAGGCACACATTAAAATTAACCTCACAAACATTAAGGAGACCTAACACCTGTAAGGTGGAAGAGCTCCACTAACAACCTTAACAAATCATTTTTCCCATAAGTAATTGGTTTCAGGGATTAAAATAGTTTGGGTTCCATTCCCGTCTTCCTCTTGACATGTCATTGTTTTGAGCATCAACAAATCTCACCCTAAGTAAATTTCTAAGTGTGGTTGTGTAGTTTTGTTGCTTGTATCGAAGGCACATATTCATACAAAATCATTTGTGTGAGATGCACATTGTAGAGTTAACTTCGACACACAAGAAAGTGGTTATTCAATGTTGTGTCATGGATGCATTAATATATTAGTCACATAGTTTTGGTGTTGAGACTCGACTCTATAGTTCAAAAGTTTGGTTGCACTACCTTAATGCATGTACTTTGTCTCAAACATACACCACATACACCACAACTTAGCACGAGTGTGTTAGTGTGGAAGGACAATTGAATATGAAATTGCAAATGAAAGCCAAACAATCATTATAGTTTTTCTTATTCTCTTTGTCTCTTCATCTTCTTGAATTTTGTACACTTAATTTAGGATACGAACATGCACGACACTGAGCCCCAAGGGTTAGCTCAATTGGTGAGCCATCTTCCCAAGGCATGTTGTTGACAAGGAGGCCATAGGTCACATGTTTAAATTTGATCAAGTCCCTTAGGTTTACCATCCACTTTTATGGTGGCGATTGAGCCACTCTCAATTTTGATATATCGGGGGAAGAGAATGGGGATCCTATAAAGTTTTCCTTGGAAAAAAATGTACATGCAAAAAAACAAAGCACTTGGTAGTTTATTATTATATTATTTATACATCATCATAAGATTATAAATGAGTTGGTGGATGTTTATTGTAGTCATAAATAGATGACATCCTAAGATTATAAATGAGTTCATGAATGTTAATTGTAGTCATAAATAAATGACACTTGATTGATAGTTGAGTTGAAAGCTTAGTATTGTTCATATGTTGTTGTATAGTTTTATTTTATTATCAAACTTGAAGTTTAGTTTTTGCCTGATTTATTGTGGTATTGTATTTTTTTTTTTGTCTCATTTACTAAGTTTTTGCCACACCATATACTAGTCACTACTTATGTAAATTGAGCTAATTGTAATTGTTGCTTTGGTTGTGTTAATTATGCTAATAAATTAGATGGAGACCAAGAAGTGGAATATTGGTTAAGTTCAAGGTTGAAGTTTAATAAGATAATGCAATGTTTTTAGGATGATGCTTTTAATAAAGTATATATATAGAAGTTAAAACTAAAAAAAATAAAAATAAGAAGTGGAATATTAGTTGAGGTGAAGGTGGAGTTTAATAAGATAATGCAATGTTTTAAGAATGAGGTTTAATAAGATAATGCAATGTTTTTAGGATGATGCTTTTAATAAAGTCAATATATATAGAGTTTAAAACTAAAAAACAATTGTTCAGTAATAAACCATTACCCTCACCAACATATATACAAAAGTAACCATGGAGACCATTATCTAACTTTAATGGTAAAATATTTAAGGTACCCTCACCAACATATATACAAAAGTAACAATGGAAACCATTATCTAACTTTAATGGTAAAAGATTTAAGGTTAGAAATTTAAGACCAAACAACTAATCAAATTTGAAGGTTTTGATAACTTCATTACCCACTTTCACAATTTTAATGAAGAATGTTAACAATCATCACAATTTTAATGAAGAAATTTTTAATTGTATTTAACTAACAATTTGTTTATCAAATTCCATTTCTTAACACACTTTTGGTCCATTGTATAGAGAAACATAATACTCAAGGGTTTAGGATGATTTTTTGGTTAAGTAGAGTTCACAACTTAAGTTTGTCACATTCAAACTATTTTTGAAGTTGTCATATATACAATTTAATTGTTTTAAGAAATGGTTTTTTTTCTTGAATCTAGTAACATAAATTACGAAATCATTTTTTTTGTTGTTTAAAATTTATTTTTAAATACATAAATGGATTTAGCATGCTTAAAAACTTTTAATACACTTAGATATTACATAAATAATCAAATAATCACTCAAATATATAGATCTAACCATTTCTCACGAAATTTATAAATCCCCATAAAATATCACCGCAAAAAACACTATTTCATATAACATTTATAATACCGCATATAAAACTCCGCAGACAAAATGGGAGATGAGGTTGTTTGGAGATTACATGCCGTCCGATATGCTTTCAGCTTTGCGGACCGTCCGATTTCTTCTCTCCAGTACGATGTTGACTGTGTGGTTCATATATTCTTAGGCATATAACGCAGTTTTAATGGCATTATCGCATAAACGTCAGATAGATTGATCGCAATTCCATCGCCAGGAAGCTTTCTGCTGAGATTATCAAGGTGGGTTCTTCGACTTCGTGAATGTTATGGCATATTTATACCTCCTGCTCTATTTTTCCTTTGTTCTACAATGACAATGATTTAAATTTTCCTGTAATCCAATTTCAGGTGATGAATTCTGTGCTTATATTGATGAGCTCCCATCTAATTAAATTTCTATGTCAGTTTTGTCAGTTTTTTTTCTTCTTATGGGTGGTTTGATAAGGGTACTAAATGAGGCTTAATTTTCTGCATTGTAGTGGAACGGTAGGTTTTGTATAAAAAATAATGAAAATCTAATATAAGTAGTATAAGTTCTTTAGTTCACAGTGTTCTTGGGTATATTCGTTTTTTAAGATTTAAAACATTTCAAATGTACAGGAGTGGTTATCTACTTAGATTGAAATAGGCAGGTCATTAGCTCCATTTAGATTGATGCATGAGCATAACAAGTATTAGAACCCCAGCAGCATAGGGTAGGACTTGCCCTTTCCATAGTGGAGGCAGAGGTGAAATAATAGGTTTTTATCATTTTGTGTTCTTGCAAACAAATGATTTAGAGCATGCACCTGGTAATGGTCTCTATCAGCTTGCTACAAGATTGATAGTGCAGACTTCCCAAGCTAGGGAGAGAACATGAGTCCAATAAATAGCTTGCTACAAGACTGATAGTGCAGACTTCCCAAGCTATGGAGAGAACATGAGTCCAATAAATATGGACTTATGTCTAAGCCCTTAATCCCAGTGGCCCAAAATTAAAGAAAAGAAATTAACCCCATGTGTGATTTTTAGGATCCTAACTTGCTAGATTAGTTCAGTCATTTGAAGAACTGAACACTTAGCAAGTCATGTGATGTAGGTTTCTTCTTTTTTGTAATATTGTTGTAGAAAATTTTTTATTTAGTGTGGAAGAATTGATGTGATATTTAGTGAGTATGAGTATTGGAAATTGTTTCTGGCAGACTGGAAGAGTGTTTCTAGTTTCCAAAATGCTTCTAGAGCACCAGAAACTACCTTCGGTGGTTTCCAACAATGTTTCAGGCAGTGTCCTGTTTGTTTTTAGAAACTGCTGGAACCAGCATGTTATCTTTCCTTTTTTATTTTCTTAAAACTTCAGAATAAAAAATTTTGAATGGCAGTTACCATAATGTCACATTCTGTATTGCAGGGGTATGCTTTTATTCCAGAAGGATGATCTTGAGTTATAGGGTTTGGTCTTAAGTTACAAGAGTTTGATTTTTTATAGCTGAGGTCTAATTGGGTGCTGAGGTGTGTCCTAAAGGACTGTTTGATGGCTGATTTGCATACCCAAAAATTGTATGTTCAAAACCATTATAAATTCTGTTAAAAACTGTCACGAAGGTTTGCTTTTTTGCATAGTAGTTGCTGCAGGGGTCTGATTCTGTGTTGCAGGGGTCTTATTTTTGAATTACCGAGGGTTGATTTTGAGTTATAGGGTCTGATCTGAATTAAATTTAGTAAATGGGAATTTGATGAATAGTGATGCTAGAATCTAAATAGATTTTACCTGAGATTTTTTTCAGCATTTTCGGAAACTGTTTACTAGTGTTTCCCCCATTTCCTACAGTTTCATACATAGATTACCGCAAACTTTCCTATATTTTTGGACCTTTGCTGTACCTGTATCCAGAAACCTGTTTCTTGTAGTTTTCACGTTTTTGGTTTCTGATACTTGGGGATACATAGTATAGTGCTGGATTTAGTATCTCACGGGTATAACATCAATAGGATATCCACAGCTGGACGGCAAATGTATTGATTGGGATCTGAAACCCTCAGCATCTTTGCCCTTCTCATATTGATATATGTCTCTTTGTTTATAGGATTATTGTAGGAAATCTTAAGTTCATGTAACCCAAGGAAACTGAACACGAGGAAGAGCAGTGTGAACCTGAAGATGGAGGCAATCTGACGCTTGAAAGAATATGCTGTGCCTTTCAGAAAACATCTTAAAAATTCCAAAACTCATTTCTTCTACAGCCACAAAAAGTCCAAAACAAATTTTACTGCTTACAGCTGAACCAGGGAACAGTAATCGATTGTTTCGCCTCCCGTGACACAAGAAGGTCTGCTCCCCGCTTTAGTGGTACATACACTTGTCGTAATCTCTAATACCAGACAATGCAGGGAAAAAAGTAAGAGCAGAATACTTCCATGAACTTTTTTCATTAAATGCTTCCTCTCACAATTTCTTTACCTCTAAACAAATAATACAATCTAGCTTATAAAATAGAGACCTTTGCCCTTTTTTAAATTTCTAATCTACTTAAATAATCTAGATTCTGATTTCTAACTTCAAGAAAAGCTTTCTGTTTATCAATGTCTATATCTGAAAAACTAGGTCTCTAATAATAGCTTTTTGAAGGAAATCTCTTTTTATACTACCATTAAGAATAGGGGCATGCTCCTAGATCAATGTGGTTTCATAAATTAAAGCCTTTTAGTTCAAAGAGAAATCTTAAAACCTTAAAAGGCTCTAACCCCAAGGGCTGAACCCATTCTTCCGGTTACGAAAATATTTGAGCCTTGATCGAGTATACTCTGATACCACTTATTTCATGGGAAAAATAATAACAGCAGAATTCTGAGTCCTCAAAGCCCAAAAAACAACACCCAGGATCGCAGATATAAATCTGCTCAAATAGAATACTTTATGTCTTAGCTACTCTGCCCCTCAAAGAATGCAATCAACCCATTAAATAAAGGCTGCTGCTCTGTTTTTATCTACTGATATACTAATAATAGCTATAACCTTAAAAGACAACTTTATGTTTATTAATATCTAAATGCCAAAAATTTGGTCTCTAAATAAAGGCTTCTGCTCTGTTTTTATCTACTGATATACTAATAATAGCTATAACCTTAAAAGACAACTTTATGTTTATTAATATCTAAATGCCAAAAATTCAGTCTCTAATGATAGCTTTCAAAGGCATGCTTATTTGGAGTGGGCTAACTCGGGAGCAATCTTTCCTTCCGAGTTACTTTTTCTGCAGGTTTTTCAGCGGTCCGTTTTTAAATTTCCGGTCAATCCAAAACTTTGATCAATTTTCTGAGCATTTGGGTTGGTTTAAAATGGGACAAAATCCCTGGAGTAGGGTTCTGAAATGCATGGAACTTTGATCCATGCGAAACTCAGACTACCCCTGAAAATCTGACCGGATTCAGTCCCGTTTTTAAGCGGAACTCAGGAGGAAAGATTGCTCTTGAATTAGCCTACTCCATGCTTATTTTTATGCTCCCACTAGGAATAGAGGGCATGCTCCATGCTCCTGGAGAATCATGCCTGTGTGTAACAATATTAGATAAAGTGTTACCAGAACCGGATCGGAACC
>ML780907.1:0-20453 GCA_009831015.1 Picea engelmannii | reverse complement strand
AAAGAGACTCAGCCAACAACTTTTGACAATGAAGACCTTTCCTGGATGGATTTGTATCCCCAGACACATCAAGAGAATGTGTGCACTGATGTTGCAAGTTGCAACTGTATCTTTGCCTTCTCGACTAGGGTATTCAAGCCAGGCTCGGAATCCCCCTGTTGAGTCTACTCATGTCGAGGATGTAGATGATGACTCTGAGTCTAAGTCTTAGTCTGAGTCTAAGTCCTCTGAGTCCGAGTTTCAGTATGTAGTCTCTACTCTCTAGCCTCTAGCCTAGACTCTAGAGTTATTTTTGGACTTTATAGGCCATTTAGAGCCTTTTTGATGATGTATTTTGATTCAGAATCCAAATATTCATATGACTATGGAGTGCACTTGCCACTTACTGTTAGTGCTATTTTGGTTTTATACAATGTTACTTATATATATATATATATATATATATATATATGAGAAACTTTGCAAATTTTCTGGTTTGGATTCACATGGATGCACATGAATATGTATTTATTTTTCAAAATTTGAATATTTTATGTATTTTTAGTGACCGGTTTTTTGATCCAGTTTTTTCCCGATTCTAATTCGATTCCAGTTTTTGGAGTCGACCTGTTCAATGACCGGTCCGGTTCTGGTAACCTTGATTAGATACATGTTTACTAGTTTTATTTTATTTCTGTACAGTAATTGTGTTTCATTTAGGGAACCGAGCTGTTCTGTGCAGAAATTGTGTTTCATTTGGGAACCGAGCTGTTAGTACATTCATCATTATCATCTAGGTTTTGATGCTAAATGTGTTGCATTGATTTTATTATACTTGGTTTGGTGAAATGAGTATTTTCTTTCTACTACTGGATTTAACTGTGACTTCTAATGAGTGTGGGTTGTGTTCCTGATAAGTGCGGAGTTATGTTAGAGTCCTGACTCTCAGCAGCTCAAAATTAACTGAGAAAACAAATTCCCTAGGGTCAATAAATGATTTATGGCACCTGTATTCTCATGTTGCAAACGGACAACTAATGTTTTATTGTCTTCCTCTGTAGAAATGTGAGGTATAAAGATTCTTCTTTGTCTGTCAGACATCTTGTGTAGTAGGACTGTTCCATTATTATCCATCTGATGAAAGTTGTTTCTGTTAGATGGACACATTGACGCAATCCCTCGCTACCTTGAATGTGCATTCAAGACCACCTGCACAAGTGCTTCAGTCTCGGGAACCTGTTCAACTGCTACCCGCTGCCATCTTATCACCAAGATCACATTCTTCCAGGCCATTTGCACCTGCTCACTTGACTATTTCAAAAAAAGGGATTGAAGCAGCATTCAAAAACTCTTACACACTTGATGCTTTGGCTTCACGAATCCCACAGGCAAATGCAGAAAGTCCTGTACGAAGGGCTGTTGTTGTGATGCGTGATTCTGCAGCGGGGGGATATGCAGCAGCCCTTTTGCAATTTGCACAGGCAAATAACATGCTAGAGATGATTAATGGGGATATGGAAAAGCTTTCTCATTTGTTGAAGAACCGGGAACTCTATGATTTTCTCATCAATCCTATTACTGAAAATGGGAAGAAGAAGAGCATTCTCAAGTCTATTGCAGATGATGCTAAGTTTCAAACCTATACTCTCAATTTCCTGAATCTTCTTATCAGTAAGCAAAAAATTGGCATAGTAAACAATATCTTGAAAGAATTTGAATCATTATACAATGAATTGACAGATACCCAGGTTGCTTTTGTATCCTCTGCATTGAAGCTTGAGAATCGCGAGTTAGCCCAAATTGCAAAGAAGATACAGAGCTTAACTGGCGCAAGAAATGTAAAACTCAAGTGCATTATTGACTCCTCTTTGATAGCAGGCTTTGTCATCCGCTTTGGCAAGGACGCATCCCGCATCATAGATATGAGTGTGAAAAGTCGATTGGAGCTCTTATCAGCTCCAATTAACTCTACAGAAAAAGTTGGAGCGTTTGGAATCTAAAATAACGAATCCAATTCTTTCTATGCCAGGGATTACTCTGCAGTGCGAAATTGTTTGTACCTAAAGTGCTTCTTTCTTCTGGGATTGCCATTTTTTTCTCCATTTCCAATGTACATATATACTGTATTTTATAGCAAAGCATTGATATGGGGAGTCGTTCCTTGAAGGCTGAGGATTTTAGTTGAGTTTCGTTAGATGAAAAGATGGAGTGCAGACATTGAACATTTGGAATGGTTATGCACATTTTTTGGGGGGATAGAGATAATTACTATGATTTCTAGTTGGAAATGCCGCCTGCAAGCACTGTTGATATTGTGGACTTGTTCATGCTCAAGGGTCTGTGTAAGTTTTGTGCCACTTCTCGTGTGCATTTTATGGGTTTTGCTGTTATTTAACAAGATAATTTGCTGGCTTTTGCAATGGACTCTGAATTTCATGATTGATAAACTCCTTGTGCTTTTAGTCTCCCTCCTCTATTTAATGGCCCGTGATTTAGTAACCAGATCATTATTTCAAGTTGTGTACTTCATTGTTCTTTAGTTGAGTGGATGCTTCTTCATACAACTAAATCTGAGTACTCCACGTATTTATGATATTTGAATGAAGCCACATCTTTGAGATATCTATCCATTTTTGCAGCGCAGTACACTTGAGAAATTGAGTTCATGGACTGCGAATTCTAAGTTGCTAGAATTAATGTTAATCGAATTACAGCAGCCATTGCCATTGAAAAACATAAAAGCAGCTGCACAGTTTGATGCAATGTTAAGATAGCCAACATGCTATGTTGCACGGGGACCAGTCCCCCCCAAAAAACTCTGCGTACCTGCTGTTCCCGTGTATCGGAGATTTGGGGACCTTTAGGAAACTTACTCAAATTGTTGGGGACTTCATTGGGGACCAGGAGACTTGCTGGTCATCCCCAAAACGTTCCCGACATATTTCAGGGACGTTACGAACAGATTTCAAGGATGTTCTAGGTAGATTTCAGGGATTTTTTTGGGCAGATTTTGGGGATATTCAGGGCATATATCTTCAGTCTTGACAATCATGGAAATTGATGATTGGACAATAAGATCATTTTTTCCATCCATTATTTTTGTATTGCATTGAATCTAAATCTGTTGTAAAAGTTGTAGCTCAAAACATGGGTTTTGTATGATGGGTTTTGATTTGAGTTTCTGGTAATTTAAATATTGTATTTTCAGCAACAAGGTTACAACAAACAAAGTTTCCATGTCAAAAAAACAAGAATTGCAACATTTCAAAGGGTTGATCCTTATGGTTATTGTTCGTGTACTTCTCATTTTTCTAGTCATCTTAGCTTTTACATATTGTACATGGGTTTTCAGGAGTCATTCAATTATAGTGTTTCCACCATCCCAACCTCAAGCATTGTGAAAACAATCAGATAGTAGTGACTTCAATTGGGCACTAAATGTTTGAATAAATTTCTATTCAATCACATTCTTAATCTGAAATATGAATCTAATCTCTTTACAGAACTAAAGTGTTTTATAGTGGTTTTCAACACAACCATAAAAGTCTACAAAACCTATTGAGAAGGGAACGCCTTTTATGTTTTAACATAATCGTCATTAACAAGAAATATGAGTAAGAAAAACTGCTATAGAGACATTTCTCATTTAATTTTCCTAAAGCTAAATTGCATTTTACTCTTGTCTAGMATCCAATAATGAAATGTCACTCGACCCTTTTTTAAATTGGTCGAGCTTTTTCAGAATTGGCAAGTGTAAGGGTTGTGCATAATACTRTATAGTATAGCTTGATATGCTTAAAAGCTTGAARCAACTACAAATGTTTATGGTGAATTTTAATATTTTTTGATATATATATATATTTATTATTTCMGTCTCCAACCYGCCGTCTCCTGAAAAWTTTGATAATACGCTCTAGCCATCCCGGGGATGCGTCCCCATCCCTGCCGTTACCCCGTCCCAAAAACCAATGCAACATAGCCAACATGCCATACACACTGAACCAAGCCTTTCGTAAGAGGGTATATGCAATGAATATTCCAAATTGAGCTTGAATGTGTCGGTGCAATAATCAAGTTAGTTTGCTTTCCAGCTATACATCAGATGCTGCTAAACCAAAAGATCACGTGGTTCTTCCTCTGAACTAAATATTGTGGTCAAGTCAGAGGCACTAGTTTTCCATAGCGATCAAGGTGATAAACAGTTGAATTTTGATTGTGAAAGAGATTCGGGTGCTCACAGTATGATGAGGGAGATCGAACAACTTAGTACTGGATTCTTGGGGAAAATTAGGGTGTGGCCTATACTGGGCTGAATCAGTGTATTGTTGTAGTTTTAACCGGGTTCCTTTGTGTATTGTTTGGCGAAACAGAGGATAAACAGGTCTGCTAATGTTGGATGTTTTAGTGTTGGACTTCTCTGTCTAACAAGTTATATGACCTTTTATACACGAGTCTGTTAAGTCCAGAAATGAAGGCCATTGGAAGCCTTTGAATATGTGAGAAGTATCCTCCATGATATTTTGGAAGTGGTGAAATGGCCAAAGTTAGTGAGCAGGTTTTGATATGGAACGTGGAGACCACTCTTCAGTCTCCTCGTAGATAGGTACGCCCACGTTCCATATAAGGTTTATTATTTAGGCAGTGTTTCAAACAGTTATTCTTTTGCTTAAATAGATGCATGCTGGTTTCTTTCCAGGGGAGACATAAACTAAATTAGTCTCATAGACATTAAATACATTCATGCTGGTTTCTTTCCCATGGAGATATAACTAAATTTGTCTTATAGTTATTGTTTCTTATAGTTATTGTTTGATAGCTATTGTTTGATGTTCTTGAAGATCTGGTTTTTTTGTTTTTTTATTTTATTTTGAAATAAAGTAGAGTAACTTTATTTGGCATTTCTTCTTAGATAATTTATTCATTTAAAAGCTCAACATATCACTTAGGAAAATTGAATTTGGATGGAGAAAACAAAACACTCCTCTACACAAATTAACTAAACTCAATTAACAATAAATATTTGGAAGTTGAAAAGGAGCCTCTATTTTAATAATAATAATAAAAAATAGATTTTAGGTTTCAGTGGTTGTTGACATATATCTTGCGGTGTGTATGAGCTAATGTTATTAAATTATTTTGAAAGATTTATGCACAATTGTTGAAGTGGATTTAATTAAAAGGAAACCAAGGGTTTCATTGTTACCCTTCCGAGGGTGATAAGGTTGATGCTTAATGAGCATTGAGTTATGTACTTAAAGTTTTGTGAGGTAATAAATATTTTAAAAATATTGAAAGTTAAAAATTATTTAAAAATAAATATATCTGATGGTAATTGAAGGTAATTTATACTTGTAATGTTTCTTTGTTAACATAGTGAAAAATCAAAGATTACTATTTGGATTTAATTAAAAGAAAATTAAAATTATTAATGTTGTCTTTCCAAATCATGATGATAATTGGATGCATGATAATCATGGAGTTATGGATTTACAAGTTTTGGGAAAGATGAGGTAATAAATATGTTATTAACATTGAAAATAGAAAATTATTTTAAAACAAAAATATTTGATGTGATTAAAGGTACTTCTAACTTGCAATGTTTTATTAACATTGAAAGTAAGAAAGTATTTTAAAATAAAAATATTTGAGGGTGATTGAAGGTACTTGTGAATTGCAATGTTTGTTTGTCCTACAAAATCAAAGATTGCTAATTACATGTTAAGTAGATGGTTTTTATTTTGTATAATCCCTATTTTAATATGTCATATGAGTATGTCTTTTAATTAGAAAAAAAAATTACTAATATTATGGTACTTAGATGATATCTATTTTGTATGACCATTACTTTAATATGTTGTAGAGATCATGTCTTTCAATTAGAAAAAAGAAGAAAATACATGTAATGAGAGAGTTGCAATCAACATTTTACTATTAAGATTTGTGTTCATAATTGAGGTCAAATTTATGGCACTAGAGTACAAATCGAGATTGTACTAGTTGCATTAGTATTATTTCAAATAAATGGCCGATGGTGTATTCAATAAGAGAAAGTATCCCCTTGAATAAGATCGTAGAGTAGAGGTTTTAGTGTTGCTACTAACAATTGCATATGTATGTTCCATGCACAACATTTCATGGATCTAGTGAAGTTAGGATTCCACTCAAATTCATTTTTTAGTAACCCACAATTTTTATGGAGTTGCAAACTTGGACTTGTCCAATTGACGAATTTGGGAGTGTAGAAAAGGAATGTTGTTCTCAATATCTTGAAGGTGAGTATCTACCTCATTCAACCTCATTCAACTTTCCCATAAAAGCTTCGAGGGAATACTTACCATCTTGGTTGTCCTCAGTCACCCCTCATCTTAACTTCATGACCATGATGTGCACCCAATTGATTTTTTTATCAAGTACATTCTTAATGTCTTTCATATTGATATTTAATTCCCTTACCCTTGACAAGGGAAATGCTCTACTATGATATTTAACCCAACAAATTGAATCATATAAGATATATAAAAAATGCTCCATACTTATTAATATTAAAACCCTTATGGTAGGGATACACATTACAATGATCCTTTCATGGAGGAAATCTACTCCTTTTTCGCTTGCCTCTTAAGGTAGGATGACCTCTCAATGAGCTAAGCTCCAATACATGCCCATGAGGAGGAATCCATCCCTTTTATAGCTATCTATGAAACCCTAATCATAACCACCTCCTAGCTATCTAGTGGACCTTCTTTAATAAGGCAACATTACATTTACTCCATGCTAACTAACTAGTGTGCCTTATTTAATAAAAGCAAACATAGTGGACCTAGTCAACTTTATAATGAATGGCCACCATAACTACCTATTAGTATTGTAGTGGGCCCCTCGACCCCCTCATTACACCCTTACGGAGGATCCCAACACTCGCCCCCTTAGAAAAATGTTGCCCTCAATGCTTGTAGTAAGGATGTACAACCATAAACCAGGGTCGCATGGATGAGTGCAGTTCACAATGTTGAAGTAGGCCAAGGAACCAGGATCTCATGTACAAGTTCTAGCCACTATGCTGAAGTAGTCCAAGAAGCTCCACCATAACATTGGGTCCCATGTATGACTATTGACTGCAACACTGATGTAGTTTCAGAAACCAAGGTCCCGTGTAGAATTTCTTGTTATAAGGTTGAACAAGTCCATGAAACTCATCCATAAACTTAGGTCCCATATCCTAGTTCTCAAGCTGACACCCAATTGATGGCACCTAAGTGTGATGAATGGCTAAGTATGGTTCTCCAAATGGCCACCATGGTCATGTGGATCCCAATAAATAAATTCCTTCATATCTAAAAGGTTGTCCACATAACTACAAAGTGTCAATTATGGATTTGGAAGGAACAATACCATTGGAGAATATGGAAGTTGAACACTAGTAGTCATAACTGGCTCTTGATTTCCCTCACCGATGTTCTCTACATAGGGTGGAGTAGATTCATAAAATAGAAGATCAAAGTAGTTTTCTTCCCAAAAATGACAACTATCCATGTACTAGTGACCACACTTATCCTCTAAATCCCACCATGCCCATATTTATGTTTGATATTCGCTACTTACCTCGATAAAGATAAGCTTCCAATCCCTTTCCTTCCCAATATTTTTCATCCATTTGATCATTTTTTCCTCATTTTCCGCAACTTCTCTATCTTTTTCTCAAGTTCCACATCTTTGGTAGGTTGCTCCACATTGTCATTCTTGAGTTCCACTAGGATTTTGAGGGAGGAAATTTGCAAAGGATGTAGTGCATTAAATATGGATAAGAAGCATAACATATAATATAACAAATCAAACCCCTAAAAATCCTTTATCTAATGGCACTAGTTTGGTTGCAATTTGAGTACCTTATCAAAAGAGATTTGCTCTGCAATCCACACGGTCGTCATTGTAAAACCCTAAAATAGTTTATTGTAAATCAATAATATCTTCACTTTTCAAACTTTGATTTAAACGATTTTTTTTTTTTTTTTTTGACTTGGGTGTTTTTTCAAGAGGAACTCAAATCTACAAGTGGTTTCTTCAAATTAAGCCCAGGACGCTACATGAATTGATATTTAGTGTCACAACCCTCTTTTCCCCTTTAAATTGCAAAAAAAAAAACTTTGTTTTGGGCCCAAGGAAGAGCTATGATACCACTTGTTATGATCATTAACACCACAAATTGAATCAGATAAGAGATATTATAAATGTTTCACACTTTATTAATATCAAAACCCCTAGTGTAAGGAAACATCTTAGAATGGTCCTTTTATGGAAGGAATCCACTCCTATTCACTTTCCTCTTAAGATAAGGCAACCTCTCAAGGAGCTAAGCTCCAATGCATGCCCCTTAGGAGGACCTCATCCTTATTTATAACTATCTATGAAACCCTGATCATAACCACCTCCTAACTATCTAGTGAGAATTGTTTTTAATGAGGACACATTACATTTATTCCTTGCTAACTAACTTGTGGGCCTTTTTTAATAATAACAAACATAGTGGACCTAGTCCACTTTATAATGAATGACTACTGTAACTACCTATTATTACTTTAGTGGGCGCTTCGCCCCCCTCGTCGCAACCCTTAGGGAGGATTGCAACATGCTCCACGTTGGTGGATAACTCCATCCACTAGAGGATCTTTGTCAAAAGTTTCTTAAATAGGGGACAACTAAAAACATGGAGATATAGTCATTGAGTGTTGGTATATAATGGGGAGCACAAAGGAGAAGGTTGGACCTTTTGGGATAGCGGGGGGTGCAATTGACTAGATACATTTATATTTTGTACTTTGTAGACCAAGCGTGGCAGTTTACAATGGAAAAGGTTAGAGAAAAGAAATGATTTACAATATAAAATACTCAACACACACACAAACCAATTACAAAACCAAATTCATAATCTTAGGGGAATAGGTCTACTCATTCTCATTAATAGAGATGTAGTTACATATACAAATATATAGACATGAATCTGAACTCTCTACTCTAAATCTATGGTCAACTCTATATAACTTTGTATCTGTATCTCTTGGGACTAGCTCGCTAACCCGACTCTTTATGACAACAATCCTATTTATTAATCTCACAGGTTAATTGTCTAGCTTACTTGAATGCCTCACTTCCTTTGAAACTCTTCATCTCTACATTGGTTGCCTCAACTTCCATTGTGACCCTTCAACTTATTTTAACACTTCAAACATGTACCTATCATTTAACCTTCTAGCATGACTCTTCAACCTCCATTATCATTCTCATCGTCATGCACTAGCTATGTGCTTGAACCACACATGGCATGTCTAACTCTTGTTGCACACTCTTCTTTGATGTACATCCCTTCTATGTGCACTCACCATACATGCTCTCGGTCATAAATGCATTCATCATGATCACCATGTGAAATTTCTCTATCCCATGTGCTCTTACTACACTTTGAATGAAATTAGAATTCTATGAGGTTTTTTTCCTTTTCTTGTTGCATGCTTCATATCTTTGTGTTTTCACTGTGCACTACACCTTTCTCCTATCATGCACTTGCTTCAGATCTTATTGTGCTCCTTTGTGTCACACTAGCATGGTGCATGCTCATAATTAATAAATTCATAGATGCTCCCACATCAAATTCCCCTTGCGAACAAAACATAACACATCCTTGTATTATTCCCTCATCCTATGCATCTTTTGTAATGGCATCCCCCTTGTAGAAATTTTGATACTCCACTTCAGATATTCAAGCATAGTTTGGATTTGCTTGTTCCTCCACTTCACCACATGCTTTTTGTATTCCATGGTATGCTTGCTTGTCATATTCTCATCCAAAATATTCTATACTTCATGTGGATTTTTCCTTAGCGCATGTCTACACTAATATGCCTATATGTGTTATTTTTCAACTACTTCATCATCTTCAATAACGGTGTCTCCTTTTCTATACTCATAACATGCGACATTAAGAAAAGGTGACATTTGAATTCCTATGGCAACTCCACCTCATATGCATTGTCACCAATTTTTCTCTTGATCCTACATAATTTGATCTTCTTCACATTTCATTGTTGCAAGTGCCCTTTAAATAGATCTCTTTCCTAGGAGTACCATGACCAAATCACCAACCATAATATGATTATACCTTCTATTTGCATATGTGCACTCCATTTGCTCAACACTCTTCTCTTTTATTGTGTCCTAGACTTGCACATATATCCAATTCATTTGCTTTGTGAATGCCTCTACACTACATGTCAATTGGGAAACCAACCAAGATTGCTACACTCAAATTTTCTCAATACACAATCTTGAATGATGAAAAATACTATCGATTTATTCGCAGTGAATATATGAAAATTCTACCTACACCAAAACTTGAACCCAAATTCTAAACTAAATTGCATCATTGTTTCCATCTTTGATATTTTTATCCAAAAATGATTAGAAACCTTGTATCTTTCTCTATTGTGATGGCCTTTGGCAATCCATACAATTACATTACCTCCTTGAAGAATAGCTAGGCACAATATGTCACGTCACTAATCTTCTTACAAGGCATGAATTGCACCATCTTAGTAAACCTATCAAACCACAACAAACACTTCATCATATCCAAATTGTGTTTCCGGTAGTCCATAATAAAATCCATCAATATACCCTCTCAAGGAATCTTTAGTATTGCTATAAAGTGTACAATCCTATATTTTGACTCTCACCCCCTTCACTATTTAACAAATTATTCATCATGCCATAAATTTGTTGATATCCTCCTTCACACTCCATTAGTAATATCTCTCTTCTAGCAAGCTCCCCATTGTATGACCCTCAAAGTGTTATAATCTACTACTATGTAGTTCTTTGGTCAAACTCTCATGTATTGAACTTTTTGGTATGCACCATTGCTTCCCCTTGAACAAATAACCATCCTAAATGAAGTAATCTGACTACATGTTATATTTTACATTGTTGGGTTCCTAAACAACTTTGTGATTTGTCCAAAAAAAAATTTCACACTAATATAAATCTTTAATTTTCTAGAAGCTAACTATCTCACCCCTCATTGTTGTCAACATTTGTACTCTCTTGCTCTGTGAAATTGTTCTCCTTCCTAGACTTGTGCTTCAACACAAACTCGTAACTATGCAGAAACTCAACCCATTTCACATGCCTCTTATTTAACTTTTCCTTCTTGTTGATAAACTTCGACACTTGATGGTTTGTGTATAATATAAGCTCGCACAACAACAAGTACCACTTCCAATGCTTCCTTTGTTGCATAATAACATAGAATTCAAGATCATAAGTACAATAATTACTTTGTGCTTCATTCAGCTTCTTGCTAAAGAATTTTATTGGTTTCCCTTCCTGATTTAACACTATGCCAATACTTATCACACTTACATCACAATCCAATTGAAATACTTTGTTGAAATCACATAACACCAACACACATATCTATGTAATATTTTTCTTTAGAAAATAAGGCTTCATTATGCCTATGTGCTCCACTAGAATCCTTGTGTCTTCATATATTATGTCACTAGTGTGCATATCTTATCAATCCTTTGTTGAAATTCATGTAAAAATTTGTTATATGGTGAAAATTCCTCATATCTATGACACTTAGAGGTGCAAGCCATCCCAATATTGCTTTCACCTTCTCTATATCCATGCACAATCTATCTTTAGAAACCACAAAACCAATGTACACCAACTCTTCCTTGATAAAATCACACTTCTTCAATTTCATGTGCAACTAATAATTTCTTAGCACTTCAAAGACCAACCTCAAGTGTTTTAATTTCTATTTGTTTCTTTTAAAAAAAGATCAAAGTGTCATGGAAAATAAACAATCACCAACTTATGAATATATGATTGCAATACCTCTACATTAATTGCATGAATGTGCTCAATGCATTAGTTAATCCGAGAGATAACCAATAACTTGTAGAAATCCTCTTTAGTCTTGAGTGCAGTGTTCCACAATCTATCTTTAGAAACCACAAAACCAATGTACACCAACTCTTCCTTGATAAAATCACACTTCTTCAATTTCATGTGCGACTAATTATTTCTTAGCACTTCAAAGACCAACCCCAAGTGTTTCAATTGCTATTTGTTTATTTTAAAAAAAATCAAAGTGTCATGGAAAATAAACAATCACCAACTTATGAATATATGATTGCAATACCTCTACATTAATTGCATGATTGTGCTCAATGCATTAGTTAATCTGAGAGACAACCAATAACTTGTAGAAATCCTCTTTAGTCCTGAGTGCAGTGTTCCACTTGTTTCACTCTCTAATCTCGATCTAGTGATATCCATGCTTCAAGTCTTTCTTGTTTAAGTATTTGGTCCCACTCAAACTATCCATCAAATTCTCCATTATTAACAATGGAAACCTACACCTAATCTTGATCTTATTTAACATAGTGGAAGTTGTACACATCCTCCATTGATTCTTCGAAATTATCAAAATTGGAGCCATGCAATGGCTTATACTTTCTCTGAATAATCCCTTTGATAAAAAATAACCTAGACATGTGTTCAATACTATGCTTTCCATCAGTCTCATCTTATGCATCACTTGATTCAAACTGTTTCAACTAGAATCAAGTCAATCTCATGTGCAATCTCTCTTTGGTGGCAATCCATTTGGTAACTTTTTGTGTGCTACGTAATTGCACCCCCAAAAATTTTCACTTATGTAGGGATCTCCTTCTCCCTAGCTTACTCGTATTCTCATCATGCACTAGAACTTCCTTTGGCACAACAACATACTCATAATTTGTCTCTTTCATTGTGCTCAAGAATTTCTTCATTGATAGTAGTGACACTTCTTTCGGTTCCTCCTTCATTAGAAGCCACTAAAATATCTTCCCATCCTTGGTGATGGTGTAGGTGTTCTTTATATCATGAACCACACATCTGTCGTATTTCCATGGTCTTGCAAACAATGAATAACAAGCATCCATGAGGATGAAATCACACAAATTCTCATATTTATAATGACACTTTATGATGGTCAGTCACCATCACTTTGCACCCATGCCGAAACCAAACTAGTCTATGTGGGTGTTGGTGCTTCTATTGCACCAAGACTAGTTTCTCTACCATCTCAACTATAACCATATTTCTATGCTACCAAAATCAATAATGATCTTACAACACTTGCCTCTGGATTTGAATTTGGTTTCGAAGATGTCCTTTCTTAGAGATTGATAATTTTCTAGCATTTTTTTGTTGCATATTTGCCTCAATCATTCCTCTATGAATCATCAATTTCTCTTCATGCTCTACTGTCATTGTGATTTTCTATTAGTCCTTCAACACCTGTCCCTATGCTAATTGAGTTCCTTGTTCATTTCCATGTGTTTTCTCTTAGTGGACACTGAAATAACTTGTGCAATTCATTTCCACACCATAACACTATATCATGTTTATGTAACCACCAAATCCTCTTCCAAGTCCTTTGAAACCTCACAACCTCTACCTTGATGTCTACCTCGTGCATTGTTTTCTTATATCTTTGAACTATCAGTGCAAAAATCTTCCAATTTGTTTTTTGTATATTTGCATCAATTGTCACCACAACCACCTCTTACTCTATGAAATCTCTTCCTAATGTCTTTGCATGCTAAATTTTCTTCCACCTTTAGTGCCATTGAAATATTAATGTTAAATGAGCAATAAGCCTAAGTTATGTCTAGGTTATCACAAAAACCCATATATAATATAATGTTGAGATTAAATCAATGAATCATGCTTAATAAAAGAGTCTATAAAAAAGGGAGATGAAAATACTAATGATCACTCCCCCTAATCTCTTGATCATGAGACTATTGTTATAAAGAGAGGAGATCATTACAATCATTTCGGAGCAATGCAAAGATGAGAGAAGAGCTTCAACAATGGTTTTTCCTATTAATATTTTCTACTATAAACCCACGTTGTGTATTCATCGATGTGAATGGTTTTGTTATTTAGTTTTATTTTGTGCATTTGATTTATTTGAGATTTCTAACATGGTATTAGATCACATGGTGGTTGATTTGGGGATGTAGTCATTTTTTTCATTGTTTTGTTGATGTGTAGGTGATTACATGTTTGTATGGGTTGTTTCAAGGAATATTTGACAATGTTATCGCACAATTTGTACTTGCCTAAAGCCCAAAGCAAGTAGATACAAGACCGGCATAACATGGAGTGACCTATCATTGTCACCTTAATAGGAAACCCCTTTCTATTTAGGATTATATCAATGTACCCCAAGGTAGACGTCCCCAGTGACTTGAGGGTTTGAGAAGGCTAAGGCAAAAGTACAAGAAAGTTCCCCCCTCTCACAGGTCTCTCAATTTCAAAGGTTCTTTGTGTCTTATAGAGATGAAGCAAAAGATAAATGAGGTGTACCTACCCAGAACAAGACAACAATAGAAAAAGACATGCAATTTCAAGGTACCATATGATGTGAGTGCCTCATAAAACCATGAACCACTGAAAAATAAGTAAGCTGATATAATACTGCAGCAAAGTAATTGTGTATAACAGCAATGAATGTTTTGTAACAGCCACAATAATTATGCTTCAAAAATGCTTGAACATGACAAGAGAATATAGCTCTAATTTGAAAAAATGATAACAACTTGTCGGAAGCAAAACTGGGTATGTCTGGTCAGCTTTTAATGTCACTTTTGGAGAGGAATTTGTTGTTGTAAGATGGTTGTAGCAATGTTTTGCAACAGCAGCAAGTTAGTTAGTGGATTAGTATAGTTTAAGGTTAGTAAAAGTTAGTAAATGTTTCAAGGAAGATGGTTTAAGAGTGTGTTTGATCAATCAATCACTATAGTGAGTGAACTAGTGCCTTTATAGGGTAATGGAGTCTAGAGATGATGGTTTTCTACTTGGAGGAAAAGACACAATGATAATACTTTCCTAAGGATAATATATGGATGGAAGAGGTGTTGGTTTTTCAAGGCCTCAACATCCAAACCCTAAGAACAAACTTGCTAGAGTGTAAGCAATTTTAGGCTCTAGACTATTGAATAAATACTAGAAGCAACAATTGACTAGATAATAACTTCTAAAGTGCTAGTATTTAGGGCTCCAGAAGTTTACCTAGGTCAAAATCCTCTTGACAAGGTCTAGCAAATGAAGAGTAAAGAAGTAGCAAATTAAGTCCTTTACTCCTATGGTTTGTCAAGCAAGCAATTTCATAATCTTTAACATGAACACGTGAATTTACCATAAACTGAAGAATTGCAGATTTACTTACTTCACCAAGAATAATCAAGCCACAAAACCCTAGAAATGCCAAGTAACTTCACCAAGAATGATCCAAGTTGCAAATTTTTTGCCTCCAAGAGAAGTGCACTGAAAATTTCAACCAATAACCGTAGAAGAGGGTCGAATTTCAGACCACACACTTGTGTGATGAGTGAATGATGAAAACATGAGAGTATTTTCTCTCTATTTATACAGTATCAATGACTTTTAATTAAAATTAGGTCGTAAAAAGGCCGACCTAGCCAAATTACATCAAAAATCCAGTTTTTACATAAATGAAAGTAATTAACCCCTGAAATCATTTCCAAGGGTGATGCCATGCCCTTCTAGTGTGACGTTGAGCCTCTAGGGTGAAACGTTGGGCTCCAGAAGCAAGACATTTGGCCTCTAAAGGCCCTGGATGATGCCCACACGTGCCAATAAACTCACAGTTGACCTCAAGGTGCAAATCCTGACTCTGGATGGCGTCTAGGGTCACAAAGGTGACGCCATGGGCTCCCAAAGGTAAACATCTAGGTGGAAAGGAAATACCCCCCTGGGTCTAGGTTTGTTGAGGTGTCTTTTGTGAAACACCCTTCTTTCTTCCTGGTGCAAGTCTTTGATGTCTCTTTGCCCCTGGTTGGGGTCACAACATCCATCTATGGGATTTTATCCCCATGGAGGTCCAAGCTAATCATTCCCCCACATGTACCTTTCCACTGAGCAAAGTCTTGTAGCAACAACAAGTACGCTCTCCAAGGGTTCATAAGTCACATGGATCATATCAATGTCAATCACATCTAATAATCAAATTACCCAAACATGTGCATCAAACCCCCCTTTACCTAGACAAATGCTCAAAGATGTTATACAGTTTAACAAGTCAGGTTTGGATAAGGTCTCAGGGTGTTCTATTGGGTTAATCCTCCTTAAGTTTGGGGTGTTTCCTTGGGGAGAGCCAATCTAGGTCATGTAAGTGTGTGTGAGGTGGTGTGGGGGGAAGTGTTTGGGCATGGGGTGCAGTGATAACAGGGAAATGTAGATCTTACTTGTGGGTTACTTTGTAGAGGGAAAGTTTCACCTTGTCATAGATGTCATTCTTTCCTAGCTCATTCAATGCCTTTTATTCTTAGTTTTATTGATTTTTATCTTTTTCTTTTATGCTTCAAGGGAAGAGCTAAGGGACATTGTCATGGCTTGGTGATCAAAGGTGACAACGTTACTCACAAGCGTTTCACAGAGATGAGAAGGATGGCTCGTGATGAGACCCCCTTTCTCTTGGCTATGTCACCAAGAGCCACTACCCTAGTTTGGTGACCAGATAGATGGTAGTGTCATACCACTACATACTTGTGGTCATAATAGGTTGGCTCATGATGAGACATCCCATCCATCAACTAATACCTTGAATGCTTATTATCTTATGGGTTCCCTTTTCTTACTGAGAATCCTTTTACTGCTTTCTTGGGAATCCCTGGGCGAAGCATCTCAAACGTTTCATATTTTATTTTAACTCTTGCTAGCTACTTTTACCCCCTAGGCCTTTAGCCCCTTCTTCCCACAAGGCAAGGTACAACCCTTACTAGTGTGGCAATTCCCAATGCCCGAACAAAGGTAGGGGGGAATTGATAGGAATAAAGATGGAAAGTGGTAAGTATGGAGGGAATGGATGATGACCTTTCATCGACTCACCCAGTAGGAACCCATCCTATAGGGAGACTAACTTACTAGGGCATCATGTCACCTTCCCAGGTATGAACAAGTTAAAGAGCATACTTTCCAAGCAAACGCTGTGAAATGAAGGAGAATTTAATGTAACATATTCAAGCGCTTCAATAATCAGAGTGACACATACCATGATACCCGGATTCATTACCTCATGGAGAAAGACTTACTGCTACTTCAGGACCAGTTTGGTGGGATGGATACTGTCGTTGTTGATAGATGGGCTGCATTGAAGAAAAGAGTGGCCCTCCGGGGCCATGCTCAAGTCATCTGGCTCTCGGCACTCTGTGTTTAGGACACGTGGGCCTTGAGACATGATCTCCTTAGTTATACCTATGATAGGGGATAACATCTGGCTCCAACTTGGGGGCATGTGCTCACCGTAGAGCGCATGAGAACCTCAACATCTCTCGTATGACTCGTTCCTGCTAGATCTCAACAAAATGCATCAGTAATCTTCAGGGTGGTGATATCACCCCTCACTCATATATGATATAAAAATACAATTATAATCATGCATATATACATAATGGAGGAATACAATATGAAGATGAAACTATAACTATGCTAACATGATATGCAGATGGTATATACAATGGATGCAAATGCCTAACTAATCTAACTTACTTGTACTTACCTGTGAATTCAATTCTATGCCCCATGATGGGGTTTAAGGAGGCATCCACTAATTGGTAATGATCGTTTTATTCCTTACAACGTGGATATATAGTAGGCATTGTTGACTGACTTCACTCTGATTCTGAAAGGCCCAAGCCAAAATTGTGCATTCCCTTTAACATGGTTGGGCTCTCCTTTCTTTGTATCCCACTCTAAAACCAAATCTCCTTGCTTGTAGTACCCTCCTTCAAAATCCACTGCCTCTTTTATTCCGGCGTATTGTGTTGAGGGAGGGGGGTGGGGTTTTGTAATCAGTACATATTATTGGTTTGGCTCAGTCAACAAATGTTCATCATCCCCCTTCCATTTGATGAAGCCAACTCCTTTCACTCTAAACCTTATCAAATCGTCAATTTCATCCTCTTGTGTAGAATAATAGTCATCCCAGTCTTTAGAGAGGTTAGAGGCATCATCAGGATAATCACCCCAATTTGTATCTCTCTCCTGCTCCAGAATGATGGGGTGAGATTCTACCAATGCTCTATCCCTTATGTATGTTTCATGCAAATGTAATGTCTCGTCATTACCTTGTGTAATGATGTCCTTGTGATTTCTAGGAATATTTTGGTCACCCTTTCCTTTGGTCCATGTTATCTCATTAATGTTGTCTTCTTCTACCAAGGGAAGAGTGGTCCAGCCTTGAAATAAGCAAGGATATACAGAGTTGTAGTTTCTATATCCATGATTACACCTTTCAATGTGTTCCATCCTCTTTGGCTTGTTATGCAAAGTGATGCAACTTTGGTCCCTGATGGGGATAGTTGCGTAGGAAAATTCTATCTGTAGACTTCTACCTAAAGTAGCAGCCCATTCCCTAGATAATACCATTCCCCAAGTGTCAGGTATATCGACAACAATGACGTCCATTATGAGGGGGAAATCAGGGTAGTCGGTAAGGTGGACTTCAAGAATCTTCCATCAAGTCATAGACCTTGATCCCCTTTGACTCAAATATACAAACATTGGCACAAGGCCCTGTAACTTCTAGCCCCAATTGGTTCATAACCTTCAAACTCATCATATTGAAAGATGACTCTGAGTCAATCATGCAATTGTGAATACATAGGTCATCTATTACAAAGGAGGTGAGAAAGGGTGTTTGTTCATTTTGTTCAAAATGACCGGTTTGTAATAGTGTGGAAGTTTCTTCAAACAATTGTCGGTCATCTGGGGTCTGTTTTTTCAAAGAAGGGATTCCAACATTCCATGAATCCTTTTGACCTTTTGTAAGATATAGGCCATACTAGAGCTTAGGTTGGTCCCATAATTTCTAGGTTTTGGAAAAGGTTGGGGTAGATCCCTAGCATACACCTGGGGCTCTTCAAGCTTCACTCTTGAGTCCTCACTTGTTTGGATCAAGCATTCAATCCCAGGCTTCCTCATGTCTTGATTTTCTTGGATTTTATTTGGCGTGAACAAGGTAAATATGGGATATTCATAATTAGATTTCTCATGAGTAGCCTTTGGGTGATCACATTCAAAATGGGAGTCTTTGCACGATAAGGACTTAGGATCATCTTTGTGCCTCGAAACATATTGTAGATTCAAAGTGTTTGGACAATTTTTTTCTTTTGGAGCATGAGGTTTTATTGTCTGACTAGTATTTTGAGGAAGTCTCATAGAAGGAGGCTTTGGGGCTTGTGATAGTGCCCTTTTCAACTCAGTGATTTCTTCAGAGGTACCTTGATTCTTAGAGGGTTCAAAAAAATTTAAGGCATACTTCATAGTTGAGAACCCATTCTTCCAAGTACCAATATCTTTAGGTGGAATGGATAACTTACTCTCATCACTTACCTCTAGTATCTCTAGGAAATCATGTTCTTCTTCCTCAACATCTTCCTCATTGGACCATAGGACATCATCTTGGTCCCGGGGAATGGGATCACACCTTTTGATATTTTCTTCAATCCGGAAAGCACCATGTTTTGCTTCCTTGAGGTTTGTATGGAATCGGTTCCTGAGGATGGAGTGGAAGTTTCGTTCTAAATAATTTAAGTATTGTCCGAGAATAACACTCTCTGGTAGAAAGTCGGACTCAATTCGACCAAGTAAGGTATTAAACCTGTCATTAAATTCCCTAACAGCTTCGTCATTTTGTTTGCAAATGTTGAGATATTGGGAATAAAGGGATGCCATATCTTCCATCACACCCCATATTTGAAGGAAAACTTTTTCTAAATCTTCATAGGTTGTGAGGATTTTGCTTGGGAGGTTAGTGCTCCATTTTCTAGCATCTCCAGTAAGTGAGGCAAAGAAAAGTCTCATGAATGTGTCAGGATTGTCTTTCCTAGATTGATGTAAGTCATAGCTCTCGCAAAATTTGGTCCAATGTGTGTTACCAAAAGCCTGAACCTCTCCGAAAAACCTGGGTATCCATGAATTGGAATCTTTAGGGAGATCATGTAATCCTCCTTGGATATTGGCCAAGTCTAAAGGACCGAAGAGTTCTTCGGGAGCCCATTTAGGAGGGGCCATGGGGACAATAGGAGCTATGGGACAAGAAAGTGTGTACTGAGATCTGCTATAGGTCATCATTAGTGGAGTCGTCAGACAATCTCCTTGATATTATCAAAGGGATGAGGGGATCACCCTCAATGGAGTCGCCATGTAAGCTTTTTGAAATGAAGGCTTTGGATGCTAGGGTCCTACCATAATATTCTTACTTTAGGAGTTAGTCAATTGTTGTATGTGGCCATCCTCTTTGAATAATTCCCATTAGATAGTAGTGGATAATTATTTAATGTAAAGGGCTCCATTTTATACGACCCACTAGGTAGTTGGTACCCAATAGTGAC
>ML780906.1:1084725-1125873 GCA_009831015.1 Picea engelmannii | reverse complement strand
AAGTACAAGATGATTCAAAATGAAAATGTCTCCTTGGTATATATAGGAGACTAGGAGGTATAATTACAAATAATGGCCTAAAGCCGACATAATTAAAATAACATTACTAATCTAAATTACAACTAATGGCCTAAAGATGACATTAATAAAATAACATTACTAATTTAATATGCCCCAATTAAGGGGTAATGGGCCAACATTAGGGCTTAACAGAGAATCTATGGTGGCTTGAATGTCCATACAAGAATGAATACTGGGAAGAACTTGTATTGCCTAGTGACCATGCAAGGGCACTTCAGGAGCATACACTAGAAAATGTGCTAAAGTAATTCATTTCTACTATCAGATGTGTGGATTTTCCACAATCATTTCCCCAATTTGAGTACATGTTTTGGGAATAATTTCAAGAACAATTAGACCCATCCATTTTTTCTTTGACATATTTTATTTCTGAAATAGATGAGTTTTCCATGTCTTATACTATGCCCTACGAGATTAGTCCAGGGAAATTTTAATATATAAACTCCGAAATAGATACAGACCAACAGAAACAATTAGAAGATATCCTTAAAAAACAATCAGGAGTATTTTCCTGGGAATACACTAACATGAAGGGTATACACCCTGATACATGCATCCATCACATATATACCTAGGGGGAAGTGACACCTATTAGGCAACCCCAGAGAAGGATGAACCCAAAACTCAAAGACATGGTCAAGGAGGAGATTCAAAAGTTGCTAAATATCGAATTTATCTATCCCATCTCCGACAGTAAGAGGGTATCCCCACTTGTAGTGGTTCCAAAGAAAGTGACTGGGAAATGGAGAATTTATGTTGATTTCTGGGAACTCAACAAGGCCACTCTGAATGATTACTTTACTCTCCCTTTCATTGACCAAGTTCTAGATACCTTGTCTGGGAATAAGTATTTCTCCCTTCTAGATGGGTACAATGGGTACAATCAGATTCTTATAGCACCCAAGGACCAGGACAAGACTACCTTTACTTTTCCTTGGGGCACCTATGCATATAGGGTCTTACCATTCATATTGTGTAAGGCTCCTGCCACATTTCAATGAGCAGTACTAGGGATATTTGTTGATCTTATTCATGATTGTGTGGAGATCTACATCATGGATTATTTTAGGGGCTATATTTCGCTCATGGGCTAATTTTCCATGGTTTTTCCAAAAACGAGATTTGCTATTTTAAAAATAATTCGCCCAAATTCTATAGGATAAAATTATTTTACCTTAAAAATCGCCAAAAATTTATAAACATTATATAAAATCCCTCTAAAATTTGAATATTTTCACAAAAATATCTCCAAATATTTATAGTTGGCATATGAAGGATTAGTAAGATTCGCCAAGGTTTATACATTTTAAAACAAATTTCCATCCTTAAAATCATCCCTAGTCTACATGGATGACTTCATAGTCTATGGAAACACTTACCAGGAAGCCTTAGACAACTTAGAAAAATTCCTCATCAGATGTCAAGAAATGAACCTATCTCTAAACCATGAAAAATGAAAAATGTTGCTAACTGAAGGAGTGGTTCTAGGACATCATGTTTCATCTGAAGAGATAAAAGTCAAACCTGCAAAGATTGAGGTCATTATTAGAGTTCCATCCCCCAAGAATTAGAAAGAGGTGATAAGATTTCTTGGACATGCTAGATATTACCAGTGGTTTATTGAAAATTTTACAAAGATTGATGCACCTACGTTTGGATTATTGATAAAAGATGTTGATTTTGTTTGGACTGAGCAGTGTCAAACTGCCTTCGAAACCTTGAAAGCTAAGTTGTCTGTGGCACCAGTTCTTAAAGGGCCTAATTGGAGTCTCCCATTTCATATATCCACTGATTCCTCTGACATCGCAATAGGAGGGGTATTAGGGCAGAAAGAGAACCAACAATCCTATGCTATTTATTTTGTAAGCAAGAACTTGTCCCTTGCTGAGTTAAACTACACAGTCACCGAGAAAGAGTTCTTGGCAGTTGTTCATGCTATTAACAGGTTTTGTCATTACATTACAAGTTATGAAGTATTTGTACACACTGATCATTCTTCCATTAGGTTCCTCATGAACAAACCTATAACTAATGGCCGAGTGACTAGGTGGCTCTTGTTATTGCAAGAATTTAATATCACTGTGCTTGATCGACCTGGAAAGGATAATGTAGTAGCTGACTTTCTTTCACGAATAAAAAATGAGGATGATGATATCCCTCTAGATGATAGTTTCCTAGATGAGCATATTTTTTCCCTCTCTGTCAATACCCCATGGTTTGTGGATATGGAAAACTATCTGGCTACTAGGAAGTTACCGTCTCATTTGTTATTTCATGAAAAGTGGAAAATTATTACATAGAGTGATAATTACTCTTGGGTTGGTCATGATCTTTTTCACACAGGTCCTAATTTGATTATTTGTAGATGTGTCCGAGAGGACGAGGTACCTGATATACTACGAAGTTGTCATGATGGACCATGTGGTGGCCATTTTTCTGACAAACGTACAACATATAAGGTGTTACATTTGGGTTACTATTGGCCTAGAATTTTCAAAGATGCTGCCAAGTATATGAGAAGTTGTGATAGTTGCCAAAGGATAGGAAGACCTATGTCATCTGACGAAATTCCTTTGCAGGCCCAAGTTATGATAGAACCCTTTGAAAAATGGGCCCTCAACTTTGTAAGACCAATTTCACCCATGTCCGGTAGGAAGAACCATATTTTGGTTTGTATGGACTATGTCACCAAATGGTTAAAGGCAAAAGCCCTATTCATGGCTATAGAGAAGTCTGTTGTCGAATTTATCTATGAAGACATCTTTACCCGCTTCGGTGTCCCTCGTGAAATTTTTACCAACCAAGGAACTCAGTTCACTTCCAAGATGATGAAAGAGATAATAGATAAATATGGAATTAAACACCGTAAATCTTTTCCATACCACCCTCAAGCCAATGGTCAGGTAGAATCCACAAAAAAAGTTATGGAAGCCATCTTGACCAAGACCACCATCTTGACCAAGATCATTCAGTTACATCACCGATATTGGGTTGATAGGATCCCAGAGGATTTGTGGGAATATCGGATTATCTGGAGAAATACCACCGGGCATACCCCTTATGAGCTAGTGTACAGGAAACAAGTACTTTTACCTATGGAATTCCAAGTAAGGACCTTCCATATTGTCACAGAATTAGGATTGAACCTGGATGAGACTCATAAGAAATGAGCCCTACAACTAAATGAGTTGGATGAAATTAGACAATATGCCATCCAACGGATGATATTAGTCCGAAACTAGAGGAGCAAGTGGTATGACAAGTTTATTAATAAGAAACACTTCCAACCTAGTGATTGGGCCCTATTGTTTGATTCTGAATTCAACACCTTCAAAGGAAAACTCACCACCCGATGGTTGGGTCCTTACGAGGTAGACATTGTATATGACAATGGAGCTATAAAAATTAAAACAATTGATGATGGACAAGTCTCCTTTGTGGTAAATGGACACCGACTTAAGTTTTATCATAAGCCCATTTCTAGAGAAGATTTTCTACAGGTCATGTCAACTGACAAGGCATTGGTCTTAGTAGATGTGGAGTTCCCCCCTTGTTCTTGAAATTTTTTCTAAATTTCCTACTGTACATATGTAAATAGTTTTTGCATTTTGTTAATAAGGCAATTCTAGAAATTTATGTAAGTATTTGTTTCACCAGGAGTACATAGTTTCAAGGATTCTTGTTCAAAACATTGTTATACTTGAATTTTGTGTCTGCTAAAGCATCAAATGAATATTGACTTAGTGTAGTTAGCCATTTTTTTCAAACATTCTCATTTTTTAAGGAATTCTAAAGCAGTTTCTCTTGAAACTCTTCACCATTGTATAAGGAAGTGATACCATAACTATCAAGCCTAGAGGTCTCTTGTACAGTTTTTCCAAGAAACCTGAGTAAGTGAGTCAAGTGTCTTTTTCAAAGAGTAAGAAGGAATTCTAATTAGAGGTTAGTCATGGAAACATCACAATAATTACAAAAGAATAAAGTAAGTTGAGCCTAGAGATACCTTTCCGTTCTTTCTCGATGGTACCATCCACTACACACTAAATAACTTGATTATATCATATCTTTAGATAGGCCACATCCTCTTAAGTACCCCTTACATCGGGACAATCACTAATAATATAATGGAAAGTCATCCTCTAACATAAATACCATCCCAATTAAAAAGAAAAGAAAGAAAAAGTTGTCTCAGAGTTGTTCCCTCGTCTTCTTGCATAAGCAATCTTATACCAAAATCTTAAAATATCGAGGGCTAGTCTCTGAGGGTTTAAGAGGCTAACCCATCGGGATACTGAATAGGTATGCTGGCAGTGGGTATCAGCCTGTGGTATGACTAGGTAAACTCACCGGAGTACTGAACAACCTTGCTGGCAGCGGGGAATTCTACCTAGCAAGGAAGGTAATCTGACAAAAATAAATAATAAATCTCAACTTGTCATGATGTACGACATTACTTGCAGACAAAGATGACATGAAGTATGTGTGGTTAAGCTATGGTTAATGAATCTCATAAACTTTCCATTGGGAAATAAGTCTAAGACTATCTTGAATCTCTCTTGCCTACCTCTTCTTATCTATATATAGGATCTCTTATCCTATAGGCAGGGCCATCTTCTAACTGTCTCGTCAAACCAAGCTGTGAAATTTTATCTTTACACTTGACATACTATAAATCTTCGTCTATTGGGGGATACTGACTAATTTCCTATACTTTTGATTGTGCGGTGTCAAAATACTTAGGTGTGGGGGAGGGGTTCATGAGCTGACAAATGATGATTGCCTAGAGAAGTAGATCTTTGCAAGAATTTTTGTATTATTTCTATGATACAGGTTATTACATTGATAATCATGTTATTTTTGAAATGCTTAACTCCTGTGTGCTATAAATTATTGAACACGTACTTAACAAACCATTCTTTATCGGTTTATCATTTCATTACAAACTGCATATTATAGGTTTGAAAATACATTTTTATTCTTTCTATAACCCGCTTATTGTAGGTTTTTGACATTATATGTCATATGAAAGAAGATTGAGTGAGCATGAAACATCTTACCTCTACTCATTAACTACTGTGATTGTCAAAAACACTTCAAAGTTGCAGACTATCCATTATAAGAGGTGAAAATACACTTAACACAGAGGTACCAGATGAAGTACCGCATGAGGTACCAGATGAAGTGTTGTATGAGGTGCCAAATGAGGTGCCATGTGAATTACACACCAGTAACTGTCCTAGATTCCAGGTAACCAGAATTCACTTACATTCAATTAAATTGGTTGCAAGCATTGATTAAAAGATGCTTCATATGTTTATGATCAAATGTCCAAGTTAAAAGACTTGGACATTGATCTAAATATGAACCATTACATTTCCCCAAAGCTTACCCTCGAATTATAATTTCCCACACATGGAAGCTCACGAGCACATGTGTGCAACGTATTCCACCTTAAGTGCATCCAAAATCGGGCCAGGCACTCTATTATCTCATTTTCCCTTGCCATTTGCTCTCCTCTACGTTAATAAATCGTTCCCAACCTCTGCCAGCTCATCCTCTGTCCAAAACGCATTCGGCCTGTGCTAAATCTGTGTCACTGCTTGGCTCGATTTCACCCTTGCTTGGTGAATTCCACCTCTGTTACAATTCCCAAGAGATACGAACCCTCCTCCTATGCAGACTTGTTTTCCATTCTCGAATTTTCATAGTGTAGGGAAGTGTTTTTGCGCGCTGGTTGGGGGGAATTTTTGTCTAGCTTGCAGAGCCACGATGACGGCCTCTCTTTGCAATTTGCAGTTGGTTTCGATGGTAAGACAACACATGTAGGGTATCTCACCTTAGAAGTCACTGAAGAGTCCATTGCTGCTGCAACAAAGATCCCAAGAATGGGAGATAGATGGTTCAAAAACCACCAATTACCACGCTCAAGTTACAACAGGGTGTTTAAGCCCGAATTCGAGAGCATTTCAGGAGAAAAAGGGTATGCTAAGGAGTGGATAAAGGAAGAATTGGTCAATCCCCTCATTGTCATCACAAGGTTAATTACATGTGAAGGTAGATACGCTACTTTCAAAGCTTGCCATTTTAGATTGCTGGATCATTTTTTGTTCAACAAACCCTTGAAATTCCCCTTCTATTTTCTCAAAATCTTAGAGAAGATGTCCTCTCAAGTGAGGAAAAATGTGACTAATCCCCACAACAGTCTCTTCCACCATGGCTTGATAAAGATCCTTGTTCTAACCGAGTTAGAGAAACAGGGGAAAACTTAGGATGCCTTTATCTACCAATTTGCAAACCCTCACTTGACAATTAATACCAACAAAAATCCACTTATCCTAAAAACTCTCTCTCCATCCAAGCCTCACTCTCCAAGAACCCCAAACTCCCTTGCACAAACCCTCTCTTTGCTGGAACAATACCAAAATCTTGTTGATATCCTTACTTCTTCATCGGGTAAAAATACCAAGAGAAAGGACCAAAAGAAGCCCATTTTTGACCCCCCAATGCCTTCACTCTCTCTTGATCCTACACCTAAAAATATGCAAGAAGTAATGCAGCAAGAATTTCCCATCATTCCTATAAACAAGAGGGGAGCCATTCGATTTGGTAAGGGACCCTTTTGGAAGAGTATCTGGAACATAAGAACCAAGCCTTATGCAAAACCTCCACCTGCTTTAGATCCCATCCAAGTGTCCTTTGACCTTGAGAGCCCTCATAAGAAACCTAGGGAAGTCTCTGCTGATGGATTAGAGCCACTAAGGAAAAAAAAATCAGAACCTACCTCACCTTACCGATCTCCCATCACTCCTACTTCACCCATGCCCATTTTAGATCCTAAAACTGATAGATTGTCCACATCCCTCAAAGGATCTAAGCCTTCCTCGGAGATCACTGATTCTGCCCCAACCATAGAGCAACTGCAAAAAGAAAACCATCAGCTTCTCCAATAGTTGGAAGAGAGGAAGACAATAGATGTACACCTTCATCATGACAATGCAATCCTTTAGGCAAAGGTCAACTCCCTTTAGCGGTTGGCTGATGAAATGACTAAATCTAACCGCAACCTTAGAGCACAATTAAAGCAACACAAGAGGCACAAGGCTAAGTATACACAGCAAGAAGGAGAGGCTTCCAAAGTTGATCCTCCTCAGCAGGCCTGGTCACGAGGGGTAACTTCTTTTTGTTTGCAATGGGACCTACAAAATCGTAAGTGTGGGGGTAATGTTGGGCCCGAGATATGATCACTTTCATGATGGTTATTATACACTTTTGCCACATGTACATATGTGTTTTTCATATTTTAAAGGATCTTTTTGAATAATTTCATGATAAAATGGTATGATCGCCATAAGATACGTGTAATTCATGTTTAATGATTGAATCAAGTATAATTCATCATGTTTTATGATTTCTAAGAGCTAATTCACGTTTTTTGGTTTTACAGGGAAACAATGAACTACGTTTCTAGTTCCAGCACTTGATCTGGCACTCATTTCGGCACTAGATCCGACACTCTGTCCATCACTGCGTATTGCACAAAAACGGAGGGTGACTTGGTGGTTAAGGTATTGGCGGCCAGTGAAGGGAAAATCGGGCACGTGGGTTTTGTTTATCCTTTCCCCCTCCAGCTACTTAGATCCAAACAACTCAGTTTCAGTTGTCCAAAGAGGCCGATTATTGGCTCACTCTGTTTTATCAGTTAGGGCATCATTTATTGTAATTTGTTGAATTTAGAAGTGGTTCAACCCTCCTGTGGTCAACCACTTGGTATGTAAGCTTATAAATACTACTAGGATGGTCATATTATTGTTAAGTAGCATAACCAAGTAGAAGAACCAGTGTATTGGAGACAAACTCGTTTTTCTCTATTTTTAAGTTTTTTACATTGCCAAAATTATGCTAGAACTGTGTTTTCAAGTTTTAATGGTGAATTCATATTGTTAATCTCGTGGTGTTCTTTTAGGGAGTGACCACGACTTGTTGCAGTCCCACCAGCAGTCTGGTAATTGTCTTCATGTTTATTTATTCATTTCTTAATTTAATTGCTCTTTTTATTTTTTGTACATGCATGTTTTTATTGTGCTAACTAGTTTGTTCTAGCTTAGTTGTTTTGATTCTCTTTTGTAGGTTATATAATGATATGTATTAACATGCACTGATATTGTAGATTAGGAACAGACTTGCAAGACTCTAGACTAAGCCCATGTGTAGTTAAATACTAGATTATGTTTTTATTTATGATTTTAGAATCAAGTTTAAAACAGAGTTTTGAATAGCATAGAATAACGTTTTAATTTGGGTTTTAATTGAAAAGGATTTGATGGATGGATAGAGTTAATTCCAATTTTTAATGATAGATTGCTTGTTTCAGTTTTATATAGATCTTGGTTACTTAGTTGTTGATTAATATAGTTGTTAGTTTATTTTTTAATATCATGTTTTAAATTTTTGTTTTTAGTCATTTCCTTATTTGTAGTTTGAATTGTTAGAATAGACATAGCATAGTTTCATGTTACGTAATTTCTTGACTAGAATTAGATTGCAATTGTAGTTCTTAGTTAATGAATGAGTTTAAGTATGATTTTTTCTTATGTCGAATAGAAGTATAATGATGATCTCGTTATGTTGTTGATGGTTAATAAATGAACATGCAGGGTACTTAAAATTGTTTTTGTCTTCACACAACCACCAACATTATATTTGAATTGTCATAGGTTAAAGATAGTTTCTTGCTTTTGTAGGTTAGAGATAGTTTCTTTCTTTTGTAGATTAGAAGAGATAGTTTCTTGCTTTCACAGTCTAGAAGATAGTTTTATTGCTGATTTAGGATAGATATTCTTTCCTTTGATAGATCAGATAGTAGCTTGCTTATCATAGGTTCAAGGTTAGTTGCTAGTCTTTCTTTCTTTCAATAAAATAGATTTCCTCTCATGCATTAGAAGTAGTTTTGCATTGAGCATTTAGTCCACTTGCCTCTTAGGCTAGATAGTTGTTCAATGAGAAGTTTTACTTTGATTACTTGTCGTAGTTAGTTTCCTTTTCTTACTTGTCTTTTTCTTTAGTAGGTTAGTTAGGTGTCTTTTCTTGCTTGTCTATTTTCTTTAATAGGTTAGTTAGGTGTCTTTGCTTACTTGATTATTTATTTTCTTTCATAGGGTAGTTTCTCATTGAATGTAGGTTGGAAAGTTAAAGAAGTTTTCTTTTGTCATTTGCTCATTATGCTTAGTAGTTTGCTTATTGCTTATTGTTGAACTAGTTTGCTTTACATAGGATTTTACTTGCTTTCTTAGGAACTATCCATCGATCCTTGGCCCAAAAGTACTTAGGTTACCTAGTTTCAAGTTGCTTAGTGGGGTTTGCTCATTAGATAAGCTTTTATTGAGTAGATTAACCTTAGATAGTTGCCTTCCTTAGTTAGATTATACTCCTACCATCCTTCTACCTTAGGCATATATTTTGCTACAACTCTAAGTTTACTTACCCTGGGTTGACAATTTAATTGAGGGCTTTTACTATGTTTTAAGTGCATATATAACACCCATTATACATCCTCTAGATGGAGTTAAAATTCTTCAAGTATCCGTTGTTGACCTTCTTGCATCGTGTCTTATTTCTCTTCTTGAAGCTGCAAAGTGACCCCATCTATCAAATTATGACATCCTTCTTCAACTCTGGCTTGCATTTCTGACATTACCTCATCTATATTTAAGGATTACTCAACCTTCTTGCAAATTTTATCTTCCAATCTTTTGGTAGATTCTTCATGCAAGATTCTTCTTTCTTCTTTATTTTGAGAATTCTTATTTTCTTCTTTCAATCTCTTAACCTCATCCAATAGTTTTTTATTATGGCTTCGTAATCTACATATATATTCATCATTATTTTTCAAATCTTCTCTTGATTCATCTTTTTCCCACTTGTCTTTGCTAGTCTTTTCTTACTTTAGGTTCTTAACCTCCTTAATGAGTGATTCATTAAGGGATATTATCTTAGATAGCTCCTCACCCTTCTTCTTAATCTCTTCCTTTTCTTCTTTTAATTCACCTTTAATTCTATACATTTCCTCCATTTTTGTATCCCTAATCCATTTATCTGAAGATTCTTTCAAATTCTTCCCATGTGTAGTGCCATCTAGTATTTTGATCAACACTCATCCACCACTTCCAAGATTCATAAAAAAACTAATCTCTTGCCTTCCGAGAAGTCATATTATATTATTTTACCAACCTCAACCATTCCATAGGATTGATTTCATCTTTATCTTCATCTCCTGTAAATTTAGGTATTTCCATTGATTCTTAATTGAGGTCTAATCCCAACCCTCAAATCACTACCTTGATATATTAAGGATAAAGATCTCAAATAGTTGTAATACTTTTTCCAATATGCGCTTCTATGTGTTATCTTTCCAAAGTATTTTGAATCATCTCAATCAGAAATTCCAATCAAACGTTATGATAGCTTTAAGTGAACATACATTTGAAACCCTGATTTGGTGTCTGTCCTCCTAGACAACCTTACTTATGATGTATCTCTGCAATTTCGGCCCTTATTAGTCTAAAATTGTGACTTGTAGTACTCTGAAATTTCTTCTCTGCAATGCCATAGGTATGACCAAAATTTTATGTTCCAGGTGGAAGTTATGGTAACTTCCCCACACCTTGCTGATTTTTGGCCTTTCTAGGAGAGAGAACTTGTACAACGTGCCCTGTGCACAATAATTGATATAAAATTCTGAAAATTGTAACTAAAATACCATGTCTTTTCAATTGTTCAATTCAAGTGGTCTCACTCAATTTGAATTCTCTATGAATAATTTATGGTTGTTTTACCCGAAACATTTGTTTGATACTAGTCAATAGGACTAGTCTGCTACCCTATCTTACACAGGGTGTATCTATAAAAGTGGGATGAACCAGAAGATGGAATTTTTAACACAGATACCTTGATAATGTTTGTGAATATCCTTTAGATTTTTGGGTGTGTGATGTTACCAAAACAAATTTATAGCAAAAATTCCACGATGACTAAATTTAGGATGATTCCAAAACCCTATCTTACATAGGCTATATCTCCGAAAGTATAAGGATTCATGAGCAGAAATGTTAACCCCATGTACGTTGATCCATCTAACAAATATCCTCCAAGGGTTTCATTCTACAACACCATAGAAAAAAAATTATAGCAAAAATTCCAAGGTGTCTTAGATGTACTAGCAAAACCCCAAGACCTTGACCTTGATACCAAATGTTATGATCCAAATGCTCAAAATATCATAAAATAATAGAAGTGCACACCATGTACATAATTTCAACATGGAGCACAACTCCAATATAGATAAGTTACACAATAAATCATTAAATAATAGGGGACCCCCCCCACCAAATAATCCTATACCGTTCATACCTCCCTATTCCCCTCCAATAATGAATACATGATCTCTTATATATAGATATTCACACTTGCACACGAGGCCCCTTTATCACTAAGATGACCCTATTACATATGTATTTACAAATTACATGTACATTTAAGCGCATATATGCCCCCCCTTGGGGTCATATCATATACATTTATCCATATATGTGCCCCCCTTGGGTCATAACAGAAAACTAGGTATATGCTCTGATACCATATTGTAATGTTTCCATTACCATTAATTGAACAAAATTTCTCTCATACTAACTATGTTACTAATTAAAACATAAAATACACTCTGGAAGGCACAATTATATACATAATCATACATAAATATACATGTAGTATAAACAGGGTAAACCCATGAAAACAAATGCATAATTATTACTACAACATATGATTTAATACACAATTGACACTTATATTTGATTAAAGGTACACCAACTACGTGCATACCTTCCACGTTCCTCCCAGCCTTATACCACACTGCTCATAACTCTTAGTATGTTGGATTACTGAGAGGGGGGGTGAATCAGTAATAGAGCAATTTAATCCCTTTTAACCATATAATCCAAGTGCTATATTAATGAAGCATTATTATCCAATAAATGCAGAGTAAATAAGAAATGAACAAATGAACAATCATACACATAAACAATACACCAGTGTTTTACGTGGAAACCCAAATCGGGAGAAAACCACAGAATGATTTTTCTTATATGTCTTGAAGAATTACATTCATTGGAAGCACCGACTTCCTTTGTTTTCCAGCTGCAACTGGAAGGAGGATCCAACCCCCTAGTTTCTCAGGCTACAACCTGAGGGAAGATCCAACTCCCCAATTCTTTGGCTACAACTAGAAGGAGGCTACAATCCCCTATGTTCTCCGGCTACAACCGGAAGGTGGCTACAACCACCTGTCCTTGCCCCGTCCTGCCACCCTGAAGTAGAAGTAGAATGATGGAACCACTGTCACACTATCACTGTGAGATATACTGCTGTAAACCTGTACCAATAAGTCTGAACCATGCATCAACTTGTAATCAACCTGTAATCAACCTGTACCATAAACAAGTGCATCAACCATGCACCAACCTATAATCAATCTATACCATAAACAAGTGCATCAATCATGCACCAACCTGTAATCAATCTGTACCTTAAACAAGTGCATCAACCATGCACCAACCTATACCATAACCAAGTGCATACCAATAATGTGTCAACTACTCATCAAATATGACTAATCAATATGTACCAAATTCATCAACTATACACCTCATGTATGTACGCCAACTCATCAACCACTTGTCTCAACCATGTACTCAACATGTACCTCAACCAAAATCCCTCATCAATTTCATCATCCAAATATGATTTGTAGCTCTGTAATAGACCTGGTGTATATGATCACATTCATTCAAACCTTCCTTAACTTTTAAAAACAAGAGACTAGCATTTTCATTAAACTTTTCTTTAGTCTCACATGCCTAGTTTTGGATTAGTCAACAACCCTAACTTGAAGTAATCATAACTTTGAACATGTAATGTATAAAGATATGAAACTGATACACAATGTTATTCAGTATGTTTTATGCAATTACTCCAAGTGGAACTACTTGGAACCTCTCATAAAAGGAGTTATAGAAAAAATGGCATACCCTGCTGAATTCTGGCTTATTCTAGAGAGCGACCTTGTAGAGCGTGCCTCGCACAAAATATTTGATCAAATGATCTGAAACTATTAAAAATAATAATACCGACTTTAAACTAACCAAAACATTTTGTCTCATTGAATTTTGATCTGTTATGAAGAAGTTATGACGTTTTTACCCGAAACACCTGATTTTGACTAGTTTCAGGACTGGCCACAAACCCTATTTTCCACATAGTGTAACTCCCAAAATACAACGACCCAAAAGCTGAATTTTTAACCACATATACTTGGATATGTTTTATAACTTGAATAGACATTTCAGGATCTGACTCATTATAGAAAAAAATTTATAGAAAAAATGGTGAGATGACCTGAAAATAACATACCTTAGAAAGCACCATCAAAAGAATTTATCCTTCCTTGCATTTTGGCCTTCTTTTCTTCACTTTTCTCAGAATTTCAGCTTAGATATCATTTGTAAACCTAAAAACCCTATATATATTCAATATTCTCAAGCGTGATTCAAATGAGAGAGCCTTGCCTCTTATTTATACTCTCCAAGTAGCTTTCTTAAAAACATCTTCTAGGTCACTTGGCCCCACTTTCCTTATTTTATGGTTGGGTCCACTTTTAATTTCTCCATTAAAATTATTATTGAAACAATTTATTTTGTATTCACATTGAATTATAATACACTCATCACTTCACTTTATTATTTATGTTTTAAAAACTCTTAAACCACTTTGATTACTTTGACCTTTTGGGGCTTCTAGATGACATATGAGGTTCCTCCAACTTCGTAAGGCCATAACTCTCAAACCGTGAGGAGTTATGTGACGTTATACATACCACTAAAAATGGCATGACATGTACTATCCATATAGAATAGTATTATCTGAAAATATATCATAACTCATACAGTTACCCATCAAACAAACTTGGGTCCATTACCCAAACTTGGGGTCTCCAACTTCTCATGGCCATAACTCTCTAACCATGAGGAATTATGTGACGTTCCACATACCACCAGAAATGACATGACAAGACATATCCATCTAGGATATTTTCCCTAACAAATTCACTTTCCTTCATCTCATTATTCCACAATTAAGCATGGGTTCTCTTACTCCACAAAGCATCTTCCCATGAGGGCTTTCACCATAAGGGGACCACTTTGGAGTTCATCCATATTTACTTCTTATCAACCATGAAAAAAAAATAATGAGTCATATTTACATCAAACACTATTGGTTCCATTACCCAAACCTTTGTGCTACAGGTCTTTCTTCAAGGGTTGACATCAATGACAACCAACCTTAATCAACAGAGTAGTGGGTCACCCCCAAGCTAGGGATAAACTTCACTTGGGTAAGGTTTCCTAGAAAAGCTAAAGTATCTTAGTCAACAAGAAACTCAGTCACAGGTAACTCAGTCTCATATGAATCAATCATAGGAAACTCCGTCATGGGTGTCGATTCATACTATCAGCCTAAAGTCCCTCATTCCCCACATGCCTATCCCACCCTAGGAAGTGTGCCCCTTCTCTACTAAACAACCCTTCGACTACCCCACTTCCCTTCTAGGGATTCAGAAATAGGCTAGACAGGAAGTCTCAGAGCCTCGTCGCTGTAGTTCAGTACCTCGGGAAATAATTCCCATCAATTCCCTCACCTGGAGAGAATGTAATGTCCTACGGGCCTGACAACCTGCCTCTTCAGTCCAACTCTCCAAGCCAAGCAATGTACAAGTATCTATGACAGTAAAAACAAGGTACAATCACAGTAACAACAAGGCTCGATGACATTAACAGTAGGGTTCAATGATAGTAACAATAGGGTTTGGTGATAGTAACAACATGGTTGAATGACATAACAATAATGTTCGATGACAGAACCGCTTGGTCATGATTATTCCCCCCTAATTAAATGATAGGAAAAATGTATTAAGTCCAATATATTTGGATGCATCCTCCCAGCTTGACACTTGTCATGTTGAGAACTTTCTTCGGTCCACTTATCCCCCTCCTTCGAACTTAGGATAAGATAATATCCCTACTTTATACTTTTAAGGAATATTAATATAATATTCCTTTTGGGTTTAAGCCCCCTTAACTTCTCCCATTAACCTCAACTAGTGGAGTTATCCCCCCATCCTCTTTTACGTGTTTGATCTGTCGCAGTGATGTGTTTTCATTATATTTGTATGTGATTACATTTACATTCTGAGTACATAAGTACTAGTCTGTTTGAATGTCTAGGCTCACCAACCACAAAAATACAAAGATAGTGCACTAAACTAGTGTGCCCAGAACTTTTGGGATGTGCACACTCTTCTTTCAGTGCACCACCCCCGCGCACTTACACAGGTGCATGCTATAACATGACATATATACAAAAAGGATCTTGTGCCTCCAAAATCACACACTGAGCTGGTGTGCATTGAATCCTAGAATGTGCACCATCCTAGATGACTCTTCGTTTAGTGCTCCATCCTCGTGCACTTATACTGGTACACATTATATACTCCAATTTGTTCCTCTTTTAGTGTGCCATTCCTGTGCACTTACACAGGTGTGCACCAAATACATTAAAATACATGCTATAATCATTTTGAAAGTGTGCACACTCCTTCAGTGTGAGATTCATGCACATTGACTTGCTTCATGCAAAACCAAACCAAATATCTTGTTCCTTAAGCTCACCAGCTTATATGTAAATTACAGTTACATTTATATGTAGAGTTGGGGTTCATCCTAGGGGTATTTCATTCCCCTCCCCCTTATTTATGCATTGTCCTCAATGCAAAATATACACATTTACAACCAAAATTTCAAAAGTCTTCAAAACGATGTGCGTATTCTGCGTGCATAGAATACTCATGCTCCCAAGTTGCATATTTAGGGACATACTAGGCCCATTGGACCTTTACTAACCCTATTTATTGATTCCAGAGCTACTTGATCTTCTGATCCAATATGCACATCTGATGCACTTGAAAACCTCCTTCTTGCTCCACCTGAATCACATTCTGATCCATGACATGATTAGTACCAGGTACATACCTTTTAAGAAATGATACATGGAATAAATTATGAATACACATTGATGTAGGGAAGGAAATCATGTATGCTACAGGTAAGGCAAGTATGTATGCTACAGGCCCAATCCTTTCTAGGATTTCAAATGGCCCACATAAACGAGATGCCATCTTTGATAAATTTCCCAACTTCATAGAACTTATGTTGGCCTTTACTTTCAAGAAAACATGATCACTCACTTTAAACTCCCTATGAGTTCTTCCCTTATCAACATATATTTTCTTCTTGTCCTAGGTAACCTTTAAATTCTAATTTATTTTCATCATCTTCTCTTCCATTTCCCTGAGTAGTTTTGGCCCAACTACTACGCAGTTTGTTGGGTTGTCTTAGCTTACTGGTGTGTTTCATTTTCTACCATAGAGTTCCTCTAATGGGCTCATCTTTAGGGATGCTTGGCACCCATTGTTGTAAGAAAACTATACCAAGTGAAAATAATCCTCCCATTTAGATGGTTTATCCATCACATACATCCTTAGCATATCTTCTATTACAGGATTCACCCTTTCTGTCTGCCCATCTGAATCTGGATGATAAGTTGTGCTAAAATGAATATTTGTTCCAAATCCCTTGAATAATCCTTTCCAAAAATTTAATGTAAATTTTGGATCTCTATCAGTTACAATTGTCTTTGGAATTCCATGTAATCGAGCTATTTATTTCATATAGATATCAATTATGTTATCTTCCTTGTGAGTGAGCTTTACTGGAATAAAATGGGTATATTTGGTAAGTGTATCAACCACTACCATGATATAATCATGATGCTTGTTGGTTCTGGGTAGTTTGGTGATAAAATCCATTGTTACCACTTCCCATTTCCATTCAGGAATGGGAAATGGTTGTAGCAGTCATGTTGGGTGTCTATTCTCAACCTTGACCTTTTGACATTCCAAACACCTGGGAAATAAAATCACCAATTTTTTTCTTCATGCCTAACCAATAATATTGGTTCTTGATAGCTACAATAGTTTTCTGATAACCTGGGTGTCCATCATAAGGCACACTATGCATTTCTCCCAATATCAAATTCTTCAGTTCCTGAGAATTTGGCACATAAATTATTTTCTTGTACATGATAATTTCATCATTTTCCAACTTATATCCTTCAACTTTCTATTGTAAATTACCTTGTTGAAGTTTTTCCTTTACCTCCATGTATTTATGATATGATTTTACAGCCTCTATAATTTTATCTTTCAAATATGATTGGTACATGCTAATGGTTGTAGCATGCATCTCATGCACCCTCTTGCTAAGTGCATCAGCCACCTTGTTCTCTTTACCTTTGATATGTTTTATATCAAAGTCATATTCACTGAGGAAATCTAACCACCAACTTTGCCTAGCATTTAGAGTTGGTTGTCCAAACAAGTATTTCAGAACACTATGGTCTCTCCTCAACTCAATTTTTTTTTCCATGAGATAGTGTCTCCACATCTTCAGGGCATGCGCTCTGGCTACCAACTCCAAATCATGAGTAGCATAGTTCCTTTCATGCTCCTTCAACTTCCTTGATTCATACCACACCATGTATCCATTCTGACTAAGGACTCCACCAAGTCCTTCTTTACATGCATCAGTGCATACAATGAAATATTTATTTGGATAAGCAATCCTTAGTATTGGAGCAGTTGTTAATAAATTATTCAAGTGTTGGAAACTTATTTCACAGTCTTGTTTCCATTCAAACTTCACACCCTTCTTCTGCAAGGAAATAATTGGATGTGAAATATTTGAGAATACTTCAATAAATATCCTATAGTAACCTGCAAGGCCCATGAATAATCTAAGATCTGATACATTCCTTATTGTTGGCCATCCTTTAATGGCCTTTATCTTTTCTGAGTCCACAACTATTGCTTCCTCTGAAATGATATGGCCCAAATAATTAATTTGCTTCTGGTAAAATGAACACTTGCTCAATCTGGCATAGAAATGATGCTCCCTCAATACCTATAACACCATTCTCAAGTGTTTCTCATGCTCTTCTTAGACTTAGAATATATAAGAATGTCATCCAAAAATACAATGAAAAACTTGTCCAAATAATTCCTGAATATACAATTCATGAGACACATGAAGACAACTGGTGCATTCATTAACCCAAATGACACCATTGTGAACTCATAATGCACATACCTTGTTCTAAAGGAAGTCTTTCTGATGTATTCTTATTTAATTCTTACCTAATGATAGCCTGACCTGAGATCAATCTTGGACAATATTTTTTCATCTTTCAGTTGATCAAAAAGGTCATCTATCCTTGGCAAAGGATACTTGTTCTTCATAGTTACCTTGTTCAAATTCTTGAATTCAATACAAAGTATCAAAGTTCCATCCTCTTTCTTCACAAATAATACTGGGGCACCCCAAGGTGACACACTTGGGAAAATATACCCCTTCTTAATAATCTCTTCAAGTTGCATTTGCAGTTCCTTCAATTCAGGTGTACTCATCTTTTAAGGAGTATTAGATAATGGAGTTTCTCCAGGCATCATATTGATAGAGAAATCAATATCTCTTTTGGGTGGAAATCCTGGTATTTATTTAAATACATCCTCAAACTCTTTTAGGACTATATAATCTTCAATATTTAGCACCTTATCTTTAGGTGTCTCTTCCATATGTGTTGCAAGTATTTGACACCCTTTAATATAAATCTTCTTCAGCTACAAGGATGAAACTTCCCTGACAGTTACATCTTTGGGAATTCCTTGCACTGTCTTTAAGTTACCTTCCTCATCCAAGCAAGTAAATGCCTTATTATAACAATCTAGGATAGCATGGTGTTGGTCCAACCAATCCATACCAATTAGGCATTCATAGGAACCTAAAGGTATGATGTTCAAATCTTCCCTGGTGTTCAACCCATTCATGTTTATTGGACATGCCTTAACCATGTCATTATTTTTTATTTTAGATATTGTAGCTTGCTGCACCATCCAAGGTTTTCCAATCTTTCTTCTTGGCAATTGAAACCCCTCCACCAACTTAGGATCTAGATAACTATGACTAGCTCTTGAGTCAATTAAAATAGCAATGGTCTAGTTATTGATCTTACCTTCCACTTCAATCATATGTGATTGAAACTCAGTTTGCTTGTTGTCCAAGAATGCATAGATATTAGATACATTTTTTCCCATGTCCTCCACTATCTCATCTTGCTGTACATTGTGAATAGTCCTCACTTTTTCACTTATTTGAGGGCAATCTCTATACATATGATCTCCCTTACAACCCCAACATTGAATAGGTGGTTTCCTTGGTATTTTTCCCAATGTCTCTGTCATTCTAGTTTCTTTAGAAGTTAGTTGTTCCTGATAGTTATTTATGAAGAATGGTGGCTTAGTTCCCTTATTCCTCTATTCCATCTTGCCTTTCTTCTTGTCTTCCCAATATTTTTGGTAAGTTTCTTTCTATTTATGTTGATCATAAAGAAACTTATCCCTTCTTATAGTTTCCTCTAATGTTTTGGGATCATCGTATTATATCTTGTCACTGATAAATGATGGAATCCCACTCAAATATCTCTAAATTTTAACTTTCTCATCCTTGATGAAGGAAAGATATTTCAATGGCTCTAAAAACCTCCTTTCATACTCATCTGTGGTCATACTCCCAAGCTTGAGTTCAAATAATTCCTTCATTTTCTTATCACAATATATCTTAGTGAAGTATTTCCTTTGAAAATACCTCTTGAATTCCCTCCAATTCGCCTTCTTCTCATCAATGTGTTGTACCTGCACAAATTGGTCCCACCACATTGATGCTTTTCCCTTGAGCTAATAAATAGAAATTCTACCTTCTTTCTGTGAAGATTAATTATGAAACTAAAAATGCTTTCTCATGTTTAGTAGCCATGTCTCAACATCCTCATCCTTCTTGTGTTCACCATCAAAAGTAGGAGGATTGTTTTTGTTCATTCCCCCCTGTATCTCATCCACCCCAGACCTCTTTGTATGCTTCCTAACAAGGGATGGACTTGCAATGTTGTGTGATACTCTAGTTGAATTCCTTGGAGAGTGATGGTGATGCCCTCCAACACTTATTTTTCTTCTCCTATTATCATGAGACTTATGGCTCTATGATCTGCTTGATTCAGTCTCTTTATCCATCTTCTTCTCTATTATATCCAAGATCTACATTAACTTGATGTTGAAGTCTTCTTAATACTCCTTGGCTTTCATAAGCCTCTCATTACCATATTTATAACTTAGGAAATCCTTTTGAAAACTTTTTATGGTCTCTACCAAGTTCATGATTTCTTCCTTACCTTCTCCATGTCCATTTGAATTTGTACTTTCATTACCCATATGGACATACATTTCTCTGATATCTTCTTCATGGATGTAAAATCCATGCATATCTTCCATGATTCTAAACTTGTGTTGATCATGTTATGATCTAAATGCTTTTGACTTTGCAAAATGTGCAACCAACAAAATTTGTTAGGCTAAACAATTTAACAAATTCATGAAATTATGTACAATTTTGTTTCTATAAAGCATCAAAATTCTTTCTTTTGAATTCTTGGGAAATTAAATTCCCAATTGAATTCGCACACACTACTTCTGAATTATAACCCATAATTATCATGCGCCATTTTTACACACGCATCGCAAACATTTAGTGCATGTACCACGCATCTATATCCAGTGTGCATACTTTTCTGTCGCATGCCAATATCTGTCGAGCACAACTTTTGTGTCACACACCAATACTCTATGCGCATTACAAGAACCACACAACAAAACACCATGGTTTAGTGTGTTCACACTGCATGCCAATACTCCCTGTGCACCATTATTCTGCCACGCACCAATATCTACTAAGCACGACTTTTGTGTCGCGCACTAATACTTTGTGCGCACCGTAAGCACTACACCACACAACACCAAGTTTTAGTGTGTTCACACTATGCACCAATAATTTTACCTTCGTGCGACGTGAATAATCAACTTCCATGCACTACATACCAATGTTGTGCGTGCACCAACAAAATCGAACTGCGCTCAACCAATACTCCAAGTGCACACCTTGCGCATCACACTATTAATCATGCGCCACAATCTCTGCACCCTGCGATCTCCAAAATTTAGCGCACTTTACCGCACACCTACGTTCTATGAAGGCCACCATTTATACATGGTGCAATGCCAAAAATTAGTGTAAATATCAAATGGTATCTATATTCTATGCACGCCACGCTTATTTTCTGCACAACATCAAATGTTTGGTGCACACACCTGCACAACACTATTTTTCCACATCATCAGCTCTGCACTGTGTATTACTCAATTTTAATGCACTCACCTACACACCTTTATCTTTATGTGCATCACTACTGCTTAGAACGCATAGTATTTTGACACTTAAGTGATTTTTTCCCATAATTGTGATGTAGAAATTGGGGCTTTTGCCCGATTTTCACCCAATTTCCTCCATGGACGTTATGCAACCATGAAATTTGTTCATTTTCACTCCAATAGACTCAAATTCAACTTATGCAACAACAAATTTTTGTGTGCACTGCGGGTTGACATTCTGGTTGCGAGTTTCCCCAAATTCATTCATGAATTGTGAATTTTATTGAAACAATTTGACACAATTTGTCATGTCTTCTTTGTAACTTTAAATTCAACCAATTCATGTCTAAATTTTTCTTAAACATGGATTAAAATTAAGTATATATCATCACTTAATCAAATTTCCCCAAATTGTCCATGAATTTAACAACAGAAATTGGCGTTTTTACCCAATTCCACTAAATTACTTCCAATTTCCATCATGCACAAATTGTAACTTGAATTTTAGCCACTCCCGACTTCAATTCTCCATGAGAGTCTTCTTCGGCATTAAGATAACTCAACCCATCCAGGCTCAGTGTTGAAAAATGGGCTCTGATACCATATTGTAACATACCCATATTGAAAACTGGGTATATTCTCTAATACCATATTGTAACATACGCATATTGAAAACTGGGTATATTATTTGATACCATATTGTAACATACCCAACCACCAACGGGGCTATTCCACTTAAAACTTACTAAACTCGGATACCATATTGTAACATCTCCATTACCATCAATTCAACAAAATTTCTCTCATACTAACTGTGTTACTAATTGAAACATAAAAATACACTCTGCAATGAACAATTATATACATAATCATACCGAAATTTACATGCAACATAAACAGGATAAACCCATGAAAACAAATGCATAATTATTAAAACAACACGTGATTTAATACACAATTCACACGTATCATTCATTAAAGGTACACCAAGTGTGTTCATACCTTCCACATTCCTCCCAACCTTATACCACACTACTCATAATTCTCAGCAGAGGGTCACCCCTGAGATGGTGCTAAACTCCACTTGAGTAAGGTTTCCTAGCCAAGATAAAGTATCTTAGTCAACAAGAAACTCATTCTCATATGACTCAATCACATGAAACTCTGTCATAGGTGTCGATTCATACTAACAACCTACAGTCCCTCATTCCCCACATCCATGTCCCACCCCAGGAAGTGTGCCCCTTCTCTGCTCAACAATCCTTCGACTGCCCCACTTCCCTTCCAGGGATTCAACAACATTCTGAATAGGAAGTCTCAGAGCCATGTCTCTACAGTTTGGCACCTCATAAATAATTCCCAGCAATTCCCTCACCTGGAGAGAATGTAATGTCCTATGGGTTTGATAACTTACCTTTTCAGTCCATCTCTCCAAGATAAGCAATGTACAAGTATCTGTGACAGTAAAAGCAGGGTGCGATCAAAGTAATAGTAGGGTTCGATGACAGTAACAACAACATTCGATGACAGTAACAGTAGGGTTCGATGACAATAACAAGAAGGTTCGATGACATAAATCCAGGGTTCTATGACATAAATGGCCAGTCATGATTAATCCCCCTTGATCGAATGATAGGAAAAATGTACTAAGTCCAAACTATTTGGATGCATGTTCCCAACTTGACACTTTTCATGTTGAGAACTATCTTCAGTCCACTTTTCCCCCTCCTTCAGACTTAGGATAAAATGATATCCCTACTAAATATACTTTTAAGGAATATTAATATAATATACTTTTAAGGAATATTAATATAATATTCCTTTTAGGTTTAAGCCCCCTTAACTTATCCCCTTAACCTCAACTAGTGGATTTAGTTCCACATACTCTTTTACGTGGTTGGTATGCTGCAGTGATGTGTTTTCATTATATTTTTATGTGATTACATTTACATTCTTGGTACAAAAGTACTAGTCTTTTTGCATCCAAGCTCACCAGCCTACAAAATAAAAAGATCGCACACTAAACCAGTGTGCGCGGAACTTCTGTGATGTGCACACTCTTCTTTCAGTGTACCACCCTCACACACTTAGAAAAGTGCATGCTATATCATGACATATATACAAAAAGGCTCTCGGGCCTCCAAAATTGCGCACTAAGGTAATGTGAGTTGAATCCTGGAATGTGCGCCATCCTCGATGACTCTTCTTTTAGTGTGCCATCCTTGCATGCTTATACTGGTGCATGTTGTATACTTCAAGTTGTTCCTCTTTTAGTGTGCCATTCCTACGCACTTACACATCTGTGCTCCAAGTACATTAAACTTCATGCTATAATCATTTTAAAACTGTGTGTTTTGGTGTGATATTCACGCGAACTGACTTAATGCGCGCAGAACCAAACCAAATATCTTGTTCCTTCAACTCACCATATTATATGTAAATTACAGTTACATTTATATGTACGGTTGGGGTTTATCCTAGGGGTATTAGAACTTATACCAAGACCTATACCTACACCATTACCATGGCCTATACCATGACATAGACCATGGGAAGACAAGGGATGACAAGGCAAGGCACGACAAGGAAATGTCTTGGTATAGGTCTATGTCTAGGTATGTAAATGCAAGGAAAGGAAAGGCAGGCCAAGACAAGACATGACAAGGCTAAGCAAAGCTAGACATGGCAAGGAAAGTCAAGGTCTAGGTATAGGTCTAGGTCTACTTGCTATATCTTGTTATAAAACTTATTGAGTTGAAATATTACCTTTTATTACTTTGGTTTTAAATAAGGCCTTGAAGTTATTTTTTTTTCCATGCAATCCAAAATAAATTATGGATCAATAGTATAATGAGACTACACCATAATGATGGAACATAAACCTATTTAGTGACATCTCTTTCTATGTAAATCCTATTAATGTTGATAATACATGTTTCACAACTATGAATATACCTTATATATATGAATAAAGAGAGCTTATGTTATGACATTGAAATTATCATGCAAGTATTTTTATTTGATGGGATAACAAGTTGTATAATTACATGCTTAATGAATACTTTGATTGTAATTTTTATGCATTAAACTTGTTGATTTAGTAAAAGCATTATTTTTTTTAGGCAAAAAAAAAGGTATAATACATCAATTCCATTATTTTTTTTATCAAATTAACTTGATCACAAATTCTCTCTAACGTTGAAAATAACTAGATTTTTACAAACACTCAGTTTTATGAATATCATAATGAAGGTACATTTTAGATGAATTGTTGTTAGACAAGGAAAGGCATGGAAAGGGAAAGGCATGGCATGGAAAGGAAAGACATGGAAAGGCAATGCAAGGCATGGCATGGAAAGGCAATGCAACACATGGAAAGGAAATCCAAGGCATGGAAAGACATGGCAAGGCATAGCAATGCATGGCATGGCATGGCATGGAAAGGCAAGGTGTGGCTTGGAAAGGAAAGGAAAAGAAAGGCATGGCATGGCATGGCAAGGCAAGGCATGGCATGGAATGGAAAGGCAAGGCATGGCATGGCAAGGCAAGGCAAGGAAATGCATGGCATGGAATGGAATGGCAAGGAAAGCAATGTCTTGGCAAGGAAAAGAAAGGAAAGAAATGGAAATTCAAGGCACGACATGGCATAGCATGGAAAGGAAAGGCATGCCATTGAAAGGAAATACATGAGATGACAAGTCAAGGCATGGCATGGCATGGAAAGTTAGGTCAATGCATGGCATGGCATGGAATGGAAAGGCAAGGCATGGAAAGGAAAGGCATGGATTGGAAAGGAAAGGAAAAGAGTGGAAAGAAAAGGCATTCCATGACATGGAATGGCAAGGAAATACATGACATGGAAAGGCAAGGCATGGAAATGTAAGGGATGACATGGCATGGAAAGGAAATCCATGGCTTGGTAAGGCAAGGCAAGGCAAGGAATGGAAAGGAAAGGAAATGAATAACATGGCATGGAATGGAAAGGCAAGGCATGGCATGGCATGGAAATGCATGGCATGGAAAGGCATGGCATGGAAAGACAAGGCATGGCTTGAAAACAAAAGGAACAAAATGGAAAGGTAAGGGAGCACAAGGAAAGAAAAAGGAAAGGTAAGGCTAGGCAAGCAAGGGCAAGACAAGGCTAGACAAGCAAGGAAAGAAAAGGCAAGGCAAGGAAAGGCTAGGCATTTATCACATACTTTGTTGTGGATTCCCCATCCACTTGACATATTTCACATTCATCCATGGATTTGGATACCTTGGAATTCACACATGTGGAGTGGTTTCATGCATGCACATTCTTGGAGGGAACATTCCATGTGGACACTTGGCATTTGAATTGGATTGATGCCTATTTTTGGTGGTGTGTCCCCTTCATGAGAATTATTTGGTGTATAATACTACTATTTTTGGATGAGGGTGAATTTCTTTGGAGAGCATAATGTCCACATGTTGTAACATGGTCAACCATGGATTGAGGAGAGATCTAACTAATTCATTATTATAATATTTATTTGACTTGTCATGGAGTTAGTTAGAAAATAATAATATTTTATTGTATAAGAGAAGAGACTCACTCTATAAATAATAATTATCTCTCTCCATTGTAAAGGGTGGATAATTTGGGAATTTAGGAGCTCTCCTCTTGGGCTACATTGTAGAACATTTTGGCAAGATTAATGGAGAGTTTGAGGTACACTTTCATTTGATGTGAGGCTTTATTGCACACTCAAATTTTATGTGCTGATTTTGTATTAATAAACCCTTGTAACATGTTGTGATTTCCATTATAATGAACATGCTTCACTTTGGATAGAGTAATGTGAGGCTTCAACTCTCTTATTTCTATTGTGATTATGTTATCCTACATGATTGTTATTATTGGTTCCTGGAGTCTTAAGTAGGATGAGACTTCATCCTTTTGTCAAATTTAGGTAATGAGAACCATTAATTGCTTATGGAATTAGCAATTAGAAATTAGAAATCTTTTCCACCATAAGAGATTCATTAATGTGTAATGCAAGTATTTATAATCACTTTAGAAAAAAAAAATCATATATTCATACACATAAAATTCATACACTTTGAAATTCATAAAAAATGTGCCATGATATATATATATATATATATATATATTAAACATCGTCTAAATTGTAAATTTTTTACAAAATGGCACTTCGTGCCCAATGTACAAAACAATAGCAAGTGCCCTAACATAAAAGACAACCATATGGTGGCCTAGATACAAAATGGAAATAATTGGTCAATCATTGACCACTACCACCCTCTACATCCTCAAGAGAATATTGGAAATATAAATTTCTTCTCTTTCTTGAATAAGCATATCGAGTGGATTTGGGCCTAGGTGTGAGTCATCACTCCAGAGACTGCACAAAATAAAAACTTTGTTACAAGTTTTTTTCCACAATGAATTAAAATATTACAAAATGATACTTTGTAATTTAACATAAGACAACTGACTGCATATGGGGCTGACAATCGTGAGGGTGTTACCCTCCTCCACGACCCTAATCACTCAACGATGCCACCTTGCATTAGTTGCAAGGATCAAATCATCAAAATTAAACAAATATGCATAAAATCAAATTCATGATACATAAAAAATTATGAACACATTATCTCACTTTGAATATCTTTGGCCTCAGTGGAATGTTGCTGACAGGTGGAGCACTCGGTTGTACAACCTGATCCAAGGAAACCTCTATTATGGTAGCCTTTGTGGATGGGTTCGATGGAAATGGTGGTGGGGGTGGGTGGCATACAGGTGCATCCATTGTGGATGGATGCGATGGAAGAGGTGGTGTGGATGGGTGGTCTGTGGGTGCATCCACTGAGGATGCACCAAATAAGAAATATGTTGGGGGTGGGAGGCAATGGACTCCCACAAGATGTACAAGTGATTTCAACTCCATTAGCCTATTGTAAGGTAACCCACAAGTAGATTCTAGGTGCCCAGGGAGTGGACTAGTACTATAACTAGCTAATATGTCAGCAACCTGCATCCATATTAATAATTTTGAACTATAAGTACCAAACAATAAAATTCAACAACAAAAATACAAAAAATTTGAGATTTAAATGATATTTAACTCTGAATATGATACCTCTGTAGGTGACTTGTCCATCCTAGATGGACATTCCTCGAGATCGTCTAGTCCCACAACCTATAGAAACACAAGAACATTAAAAATTTGAGGATTCCATAACATAAAGAAATGACCATGGTGAATTTATTAAATGTGACACATACTTGTGTATGGGGTACACCAAATGAGAAAACTGCCTCTACTACTACATCAATGGTAGATACATGCATTGATGCATCCATGGGCGTAGTGGGTCTACTACATAGATGTAACAACTACAAAACAACATGAAATAAAATATTGATATAAATACACAGAATACCATATAAGTATATAACAATGAAGAACATATAGATGGTTAATATACTAACCTCCTCCATGAATCTTTGATGTGGTCTGGCCTCCATAGGGCCATAATAGGTCTACCTACAACTTGATCATCTGTGAGGTTCACATGAATGACTTCTATGTCCATATTCCCTCTCCTCACTCCACTCTGTTGTACGGGGTGAAGCTTTGACCCCTATATCAATGTCACTGGCAGACACCTCCTGTTGATATAGTGCAACAAAGCTATCATGTTGCACTAGGATGTAACTCAATGATGGTATAGCTAATTGTACATGTTGCAAACTCTCTGCAATAGGAGGATGATGGACAGGGGGGTTAGGTCTTCATCTGGGAGGATGAGGACCTAACATGGGAGCACTCCTAGCATGCTCTTGGTCCTATGAAGACCCTTGACCCACCTCCTGGAAGTCACCCATGTCAAAGTAGTTGACATGATGACCCAAATAAATTCAGCCCACAATTTTTGCAAAAAATATAAAGGCACCTCCATGTTATTACAGGGATTTTTATCAAATACCATGCACCACCTATCCGTTTAGTTTTGACTAATTTGTGGGTGGAAACACTAGTTAATGCAAATATGTTTCTTGTTTACAAGTGGTGGTTGTCCAGATTGAGGATCCCTAAAAATATACATCAATTCTTGTTTTGAAATACCCAAGTCTCTAACTTGGTTCCTATCCAATCTAGTGTCGTAATACTCAAACATTCTTGCCCTATATTCATAAATAGAAGTAAATTTCCCTTGGTCACTTGCAATGGACCTCAAAATGACTTTTAATGAAGTGGCCAAGGACTCACTACTTGGTTCTCTTGTGCCCCTTAATTTATTTACAAGTGTTCTTAAAGTGGCCAACCCCTCATCAATTTGGGTGTCTATGTTGGGTGGTTGTGGTGGGTTAGGGTTTTCTTATCCTTGGTATGCTGGTTGGAAGTTTACATTGTCTCCAAGTTCCATTTTATAATATATGCTTCAATTTAATAAGGCATGGCATGTAAATACAAAAAACATCAATACATATTTAAAAAAAACATAAATAATCACATTTATTGTAAATTCTTTACACTTATTTTAAAGGGGAAATGTTAGCTAATGTAAGAGGTCACTCTCTAAATTTTTTAGATGATATTTCCATACAAGATTAAAAATTTCTGTAATTTAGATTCTTTTAGAATATATTAAATTAATTGAATAAAAGTAAAAATTACTAAAATGGGAGGAAAATAAGAGAAATCAAACATATCTGGCTTGACTGGGACATGGTGGAAAGATATTGACAGAGCTCCTTGTTATCCTTTGACCAAGTTTTGAGCATTCTTGATCATGTTTGACCTAATTTTGGGACATCGACAGGCTGTCGAAGGTGGAGCGCAAGACAAAGAGGATATCTCATGATCTCGGCCCCTTTTAGGGCCTTTTTTGGGATTTGGGATTGTGTAATGGGTATGGGAATGCCGACCCATGGGTTCACCCAGGCTTAAGCCTATTTTGTATGTATACATAGATGCTAAGGTGATGTAGTGAGCATGAATGGTTGAGTGTTAGAGTTGGATCTGTGTGATCAAGAGTTATAAGTGCTTTGGCACATACTATGTGAGACTTGCAGAGCTAAGTGCAAGTCATTGTAAGAGACTGTAGAAGGATGTGTGCTTAGATATACTCAGGGAAGGAGGATCTAGCGAGTTGCGCAGATCTCCTGTCCTCTGCGAAGTAGGGTTTTTTAGGCTCTGTGCATGTAACCTATTGAAGAAGCTAATAAAGAAGACAAAGAGTTGGTGGATGTATCCCTAGGGTGGGGGTGAACCACATACATGTTGTGTTTCTCTGCTTTGTGCAATGTGTTTATGTGCTTAGTGATTTAATATAGATGAATGATCTATCGATACTTAGTGCTTAACAATATCGATGGATGTTAGATATGACTTATATACATGTGCTTAGTGCTTGAATATGCTATATCCGATCTGTTTCATCATGCTAAGTGTTGTTAGATGCTAGATCTGGTTGAATACTACAATGCTCTGTAATTAGGTTTTAAATGCGTTGTAACTAAGAACTGAATATCGATGAATGTTAATTGTTGAGTGCCTTGATTAGAATCACAGATCTGTGTCCAAGCTAAGGTTGCAGACACTGCAGTCCTACAACCACCCCTGCCTCTACCTCGGGTGCGACTTCATCTGCTTCGCAAGTGTTGCCAAAAGGGTCAGTAGTTAGGTTTTTTTTGGTGTGGTGTTGTAGCATTGAACCTTGGGTCTACCCCTGTGCCAAAAAATGGTTCCGTTGCTGGGACCTGAAACTGTGATTGCTAGGAACTGAGGAAAAAGAAGCTTTGTGCAAAGACCTGACCTGAAATTGTGAAAGCTCTGTGCATAGATCTGTCGCTCTAGTGCGCAGTATTCTACTTGATTTGTGAAGCTCTATGCTAAATAAAGAATTTTGATCTAAAGAAAAGAGGTAAGATTTGAACGCTTTGTACTCTGATAAAGGTAAGAATAGTGAAAAGTTTTAAGATCTAGAAGCTTTGTGCTCTGTTGAAGATAAGATTAATGGAAAGTTTTTTTTCTAAAGTATGGATCTAGGTATGTTTGATAAGAATTATCCTAGCTTGAAAACTAGGGAACTAATAGAAGAAAGAAGATTTGATATGAGTAGATCTGATAAAAATAGTGAAAGATATGTTATACCTATGCATAGAGAGAATGTTTGGGCTAACAAATGGATGCAAGATCCTAGAGATAATTTTTTGCAGGTTAGATACCATGATCCTAGTGCGCAGTATAGGAAAGGTTGGGGATCATTTAAGATAAAGAGAGGATTAACCCTTTGTTATGGTTGTAGAAGACTGAGACATCTAGCTAAGGAATGCCCTGGTAGAAGACCTAGTTGCCTCTATTGTAAAGCTATGGACCATGAAGTATTAGATTGCCCTAGAATGATTGATAAGGTTGAAAGGATGAATATGAGGCAAGAAGACCATGAGAAAGATCTAGCGACTGAGATTATGACAAAACCCCAGAAAGAATCAGAAAAAGTATTACTACAGATGAAAGAAACCCTGAATGACCATCGACATGTCAGTTTATCAAAGGTCTTTAAAGAAAAAGAGTACATTGAAGCAAGAATATGAGACTTTGACATTGACTGTGTTCTAGATGAGGAAACACCGGTGAATATCATGACCGAAAGAACTTGGGAAATTCTAGGAAAGCCTGCTATGATTCCTTCATTGGGAGGAATAGGATTATTCAGAGGAAAGATGAGAACCCTATGTGGAAGACTTACTAGGATATCTATGAGTGCTCATGGAACTTCGACAAAGGAAGAATTTGAAGTTGTTAAATTTATTGAGAACAACGCTCCATTTGCTATGTTATTAGGAAAACCTTGGATTGAAGGAGACCAAGCCAGAAGAAAAGAAGAAGAATTCTTAGAACAAAAGAAGAAAGAGTTGAAAGACTCATGAATAGAAGGATTGCACACTTGATTGAAGAACATGAGAACCAGGCGAAGCTATTTCAAACCATATATTTGGATGTTGAAGTTGGAATAACATTAGAAGACCCACAAAAGACTAAAGTACCTATTCCAGGTACAGATGAAGTATTACCCTTGATTTCTAGGAAGGAACCTCAACAACGCAAAGTTACTCTGCTGAAAAAAGATAAGAATTAGAATGGAAAAAGGAATTCTGAGATGAATCTCACTGGAAAGAAGGATAGAAACCTAAGTAAGAAGAGAGATAAGATTGAAAAGTTACAGAAGGTTCCTGAGGGAACTTCATAGAAAGAAAAATTGCAAAATTGGAGCTTTGTTAGAATATCATAACAACGTCACATGGCACTTCGCCATGGAGAAGAAATATAGCCATTAGAATAGTATAACCGTTCAACTGACGGCCCGAACGAGTAGAAAGGAATTTATGGTCAGAAAGTTCACCACCATACCGTTGGGACCAGATGACAACGGAAAGAACTAAGTTAATGAAGGCTTCTTTCCCATTGCAAGAGACTTGTTGCCGAGTTATCCATTTATCCCATTGTGCCACACAACGAGAACACTTTTGTCAATCATGAATATCAGAGCTCACAACATAGTTGATTTCGTATAGTGACCACCGTGTTAGTGCCATCTATCCTGTTGCATTGAACAATTACTCTTCGAACCTGAGACATTCAACCATGAGCGTGCATGTCGGAAGAGCTTAGCACTGCAGAGAAAATTGTCGAAGAATTTCTTATTGACCTAATGAATAAAAGGGTAATGTCTAAAAGAGAGATGTCTGCAAGTATTCAAACATCATTGACGAGAGGAATACAAGCCTCTCTGTCGACTGCTCACTGATCCGGATCATCCCAACCATCAGCAGAAAAGAGAACCAAACATAGAGACGACCTAGCAAATGTGAAGCTGATCCTGACCATATTGTCGGATTACATCCCACCTCTAGTCAAGGCAGTGAGTCGAGATAGCATACCAAGAGAATTCGAGTACACCATGGTTACTGCATACCTCCTGAAGGATATACACGTAGTTCGCGCACAGTAAGATAAGATCACAGAATTGAAGTTCAGTGACTTCAACCTCGGAGATCAAAAAAACTATAGTATGCTTGCCCCATATAAATACCTGACCAGGAAAAAGGGGAAGAACTCAAAGATAATCCCTCAGTTGTGGACGATGAACCTCGCACAGTCCACTTTGGTAATCATCATGAAAATCCCACACATTGGAAGGCACCAGGAAGTCAATGCCTATGTCAAGTTATTACTTTCATGTTACCATGGTGACTACTTATGGCTAGATCATCGTATCACAATCAACCCGATGTTGATCCATAGGATCACAAGCTTGAGTATGAAAGGACCTGATCCATAAGAGTTCTATCCAGGAAAAGCCACAGATCGTGCACTAGCACAGAAAATCAAGGATACATATGGCAATGTCAAAATGCGAGGGTACAAGGTAGCATCCATCCAGAATGGCATAGTGCACCTCACCTGTCAGTTAATAGTAAGAAAGTTAGTGAGGAAGAACAAACCTACCCAGGTCACAGGCTTCGTTGTTGACCTTGTGGGAAAGTGCGTAGAAGGTTTACAGATGAAATAGGCGAAGTACCTCATGAATCAGGTGGAGCTAAACTGCTGTGAAGCACAAGATTAGGGCTATGAGTTCCACTTCAATTGGATCCTAATCCTTATCATCTTTGTTGCCTAGGAGATGCCGAAAGGTGAAACCTTCCCGGATATTGAACCATTCAAGCTGCTTGCTGCGAATTTCACTACCCTTTGGTACTCGAGTGATATGAACAAACAATGGCAGTTGAACATTGTTTTTCATACCTACTACCTTCAGCTGAAGAGAGACATAGAAGCATAACCTCGCATGACTTCCAACACCTTACAGGGATTCTGAACTCTGATGAAGTTCTGCACATATCGACACTTCATATACCTTACAACACGAGCCAATGAACATAAGGATCATCTATAGTCGTACTACAAGGTCATGGAAGAGGATCTTGAGGATATCACTAATGACTGGTCGGGAGACCTCCTTATTCCAACAAACCCTGCAGAGATGTCAAACTCTAACAGCCCATAAACCACACATGATACACTCAGACCCAGCAAAACGAAGAATATCGAAGAGGTCCAAGACCTAAGCAACACCTTAGGAAAGACCGCTTCAGTATCTCTTGACTGAGGGGGTAAGGAAGAAGAAATAAATGGCACAGGAGCTAAACAAAAGAAAGGCAAAGTAACACCATCGAGAGATGAGATCGATCCCCTAAAGAAGAGGAAGGTTTCTCCCTTGAAACCTTCTTCCCAGAAGAAATCGAGGGCCACCGTGACCAAGATGAAGACCGTGCTTACTACTAATGACTTTTACTTCATCATAGCAGCCCTCAACGACACTTCGCTGGAAATTGTGGAGAAACAATAAGCTAAGCAGGAGGAAATATATGATAGACTTAAGGTTGAGTTCCGAGGGGTACAACAGGCCTTTCAGTCCAGCTGCACAGTGTCCACTGTGCCCCTATCATTAGGAGAACTAGAGTTGGGGGATGAGCCAGCCCAACTCCGTTGATTAGTTGATGTGGTCGAAGCTCGTCTTCGTCACACACAAGAACAAGCAGAACAAGCTACCCAAACCTTGAAGCACGTACAAGGTGACATTGTAGAACAACACAGAATTGCAGAATAGGAGAAGGTTTCTCTCCAAGAAAAGTTTGAAGCAGAGAAAGCACAGATGTAGCAAGAGAAAGAACAGTCGCTCGCAGAGCACCTCGAAGTAAAAGAAGCAGTAAACAAATCCCTCTGCTCTGTGACAATCTTAGAGCTACAGGATGAAGATCGAGTCATGCATCAAGTAGAGCATCTTGCAAAAGCTGTCCAACAACTACAATATTGTACCTGACACCCTGCAGGATGTAAGGAACCAAAGGGAAGAAACTGCTTGAAGTGCAGTTTAAAGAATAAAATTCCTTACCCTGGAATGCAAGAAACTGAGTGATCACAGTGCCCAGACGTATGAACAACTCACTAAGGATCCATAATTGAAGGCACTGGAGTCACATCTCCTGGAAAAGAAGTATCAAGCAAAGACAATATAGGCAAAGTTGAAGCCCCTATTAGTTGTGGAAAGAATGAAGAGATCCCAAGAGCAGCGCACTGCCCAATAGCAGGTCCATACTATTCAGTGCAGAGTTATGGAAGTAACTCAAAGGCTCCAACCTATACAGGATGAGGCTTACCGACTATTCATAGAAATCAAAGGCAGAGGAGAGGAACTGGAGAAAGTTGTCATTGCAACTGAACAACGCCTCGAAGGACCTGTCAATGAAGCAGTCATACAAGAGTTCACTGAATAGGAGGTCGTATCACAACAACAAGTCAAAGCATCTCAAGCCAAGATCGACGCTTTTGAAGCAGAACTAGTCAGATCAGAGTGACTCAGGACGAGTCACAAGTGAGTGTTGGGGGCCTGTTGACCCTTGACCAAGTTTGAGGGTTCTTGGTCATGTTTGACCTAATTTTGGGACTTCGATAGGTTGTTGAAGGCGAAGCGCAAGATGAAGCAGATATCATGGGATCTCGGCCCCTTTTAGGGCCCTTTTTAGGATTTGGGATTATGTAACGGGTATGGTAATGTCGGCCCATGGGTTCACCCATGATTAGGCCTATTTTGTATGTATAAATAGATGTTAAGGCGATGTAGTCAGCATGAATGGCTAAGTGATAGAGTTGGGTCTGTGTGATCAAGAGTTGTAAGTTCTCTGGCGCATACTATGTGAGACTTGCAGAGCTAAGTGCAAGTCATTGTAAGAGACTATAGAAGGTTGCATGCTTAGATCTACTTAGGGAAGGAGGATCTAGCGAGCTGTGCAGATCTCCTGTCCTCTGTGGAGTAGGGTTTTTGAGGCTCTATGCATGTAACCTATTGAAGAAGCTAAAAAAGAAGACAAAGAGTTGGTGGACGTAGCCCCAGGGTGGGGGTGAACCACGTACATGTTGTATTTCTCTGCTTTGTGCAATGTGTTGATGTGTTTATATGTTAATGTCCTTAGAGATTTAATATAGATGAATGATTAGTCGATGCTTAGTGCTTAATAATATGGATGGATGTTAGATCTGACTTATATACATGTGCTTAGTGCTTGAATCTACTAGATATGATATGTTTCATCATGCTCAATGTTGTTAGATGCTAAATTTGGTTGAATACTGCGATGCTCTATAATTAGGGTTTAACTGCGCTATAACTAAGAACTGAATATCGAAAAATCTTAACTGTTGAGTGCCTTGATTAGAATCACATATCTGTGTCCCAGCTAAGGTTGTAGACACTGAAGTCCTGCAACCACCCCTGCCTCTACCTCGGGTGAGACTTCATCTTCTTTGCAGGTGTTTCTGAAAGGGTCGGTAGTTAGGGTTTTGTTGGTGCATTGTTGTAGCGTTGTACCTTGGGTCTGCCCCTGTGCCAACACTCCTCCTCTCCATTTTCTCAATGAGGGTAAAAATGCAAGCACGATGTGTGAAAATGGGCAGAAATAACACTCATGGCCCATTAAAAATGTTATATCAGAGGAACACGTGCACGTTCTTAGGAATGCACATGCATTGTTAAGAACATGCATGTGTTCATGCCGAAGAACCTTTGTGGCAAGCTGATTAGAGGTTTGGGCTTTGCCAAACCTATAGCATCAGGAACACATGTGTGTTCCTGGGAACATGCATGCGTTTGTGCTGACCTGCTTGCCACTTTTTCATCCGCCAACTTTGTGCATTCAACCACCTATTCATATCCATGCTCTCAATGGGGTAAATACTCACTTCTACGAGGATAGGATATGGTGTAGTTCATTTAATTTTAAGATTATAAATCTTAAAATGATTCTAGATTTTCTCAATCATTCTCCACAATCCTCTAGAGATGCTATCTATCCCCAAACTTCACAACCATATAGGATAAAAAGAGTGACAAGATTCTCAAGAGGAGTTTCATTTTATCCCATAGCCAAAGGTTCATTTATTTACAATTGTTTTCAAAACTAAAATAAGATTTCCATCCTCCATTTATCCTTTTCTCAATTCTATAGTTCCATTTAATCTTGTGATGTAGATCAATTATGAGATATTTGTATGAAGTCACTTCCTCTAAGCTATTGTTTCCCTACATGAAATTATCATAAGTGATATTTTTTGATTTTATTATCAGGACCTTTGTCTTGACAATGATAATATTCATTCTCATACTAGAATCAAAATCCTTGACAATACTTAGTTTCTTGTCAAGATCATAGGGACACCTCACCATAAGAGCAATATCATTAACATAAAGAAGGCAGACGACCATCCACATGTACTGATTGAGAGGGTCTTTCTTCATGCTCCCAAGTTTAAAAAGTAAATATAATATCAATTTCACTCGAGATCTAGCTTAACATGGAACCTTCACTCCATCAAATGCCACAACAATTCCTAAAGAGAATCCAAAGTACCCTAAATTCCTATTTATTATCATCTTTTTAGCATCTATACCGAATAATAGTTTCTTTTTCTTCTAATTAATTCCTATTTTTCTTTCTTCTTTTACTTTTTGAACTTCCTTCCTTAATTCATCTTAATCTTTCAAAATTTATAATATTTTCTTTATTTATTGAAAAATTCATATTAATAAATATTTTTATTATTATTTTAATTTATATAATAATTATATTCAGGTTTTCATTATTTTCCCTATGCTATATATAGTTATACAACTTATTATTGTTTAGATAACTGAAAGGACAATAAATTCAAAGCTACAGATAGATACAATGTGCTATTGTTTAGATAGATGGAAAGATAGCAAATTCAAGGTTATAATTAGACACGACGTACTACTGTTTAGGTAGATGGAAGGATAATAAATATCTTTAGAAGCTATTATATAAAGAGGAAGAACGAAAAGTACAATTCAAAGAAATTCAATTATAAATAAAGTATTATAATAATATTGCAAAATATAGAGTATTTAAGAAAATTCAATTTATTAAATTTTTCTATAAAAAAAATTATTTTTTTATAATAATATGTATTATATATAAATAAAAATTAATAAATAAATTTTAATTTTTTTTTTTAAATTATATTGTTATGGTTTTACAATACATACATTTAATTTTTTCATTAATATGTTTTTAATTTTTCCATTTCACCATATTGATGTAAGAATATACAAAATTTTCATCCATTAAAATTTGTTTTTTTTGGTTGGAAGAGGTTTTTTAAAAACAAATATCTTGAAAGTTTTGAAATAAAAAAAAAATTAAGTGAAAATCACATTGAACATAGTACATGGTTTCGTATAACAATATTCATGTGAGACAATTTGCTAGTTAGACCTTTTCTAATTGAAAATGGCCTTTAAAAATTGAAAATGGAAGTGTTGTTAGTGGATAAGGATCTTTTTCACATGACATTGGATTATTAACATTGTGGAGTAGTCAAGAAAAATATATTTATATTGTCATTTGTGTGCATAATAATGGAAATCACATTAACATTGACTTGGAAATCAATCATCAATTCTAAAGGCAAGTATAATAGGTAAGACACAATATGAAATTAAGGACTTCCAAGTAACAATTAATGACTAAAAATGCATATTTGGTACCTTCATTCTAAACATGGAGAAAATGCTTTTGACATTCTTTATAAGAAAACGAAGAATATATAGCATTCCATGTCATTACAATGAAATAAGATTCAATAATGCCCTCTTTAAAAGGCCTTAAAGATGTATCATTGGTGATCATTCAGGATATTCAAAAGCTACTAAAAAAGATGCAGAAATAAGTTGAAAGGTTTATCATTATTAATGAAGGCATAGAAATTGTTCACCTTAAAAATCATATTCAAAACTTGATCCCATAGATCAAGAAGTGAACAGGTGAAAGAAGTCATAATAAAAAACACTAAATCACTTTACCAATAAGGAATCAATGATTGATAAATAAACAACCAAAGACTCGTTGAGATAAATAATTCATCAAATATGAAAACCTAGATGTTAGAGAAAAGAACCAATACATATCCAAATGGAATTTTATCAACCAAGTATCAAAAGATGAGGTTTCCAAAAATAAGATAAAAGATAAAGGATGTCTTATTGTCATCCTAATTACAAAATTCATCATATTATTCAATTAACTAACCAAAGATAAAAGAAAAGTGAGAAGCTAAGAGAGGATCATATTATATTAAGGATAATCTTAGGTGTGTAATCTTATCATTGCCCAAAGCACAAAAGTTGCCACACAGTTTGTAGAAAATTGAAAGACAAATTTTCTTAGTGCTTTGTAGCTCCTATAGTCTTATATCGTCAACCATCACAACTTCAAGAACAAAGAATCATGAGAAGACATTACAAGCTAGAACAAAGACATTAGCTTTTCTTTAAAATGTTGTGAGAAAAAATATCATAAAAGGGTAGGGGATATAATGAAGACAAATATTAAATAATAATAATAATGAAAATGAAAATAAATGAAGTGGTACATTACAACTAAATGAGGCAACCTACTCAAGGGACATGATCTATAAATCATTGTGATTAGTGAATGTTATTAATACACCATCACATGACATTGTATCATCTCTCATTCATTGCAACTTATTATCCTTTTTACATTGGATATTCAATAATAGAACATTGTACATATTTCCATAAATGAATTTTGTTCATTTCAAATAATGCTTGGACTTATTAATTAGATGTAAATTTTGTAACAAAATTATTTTTTATTGTCAAAATCGGTATTATCAATTACATGTAAATTTTGTAACAAAATTATTTTTTATTGTCAAAATAAGTGTTATCAAGTTCTCATTGATTCAAAACATTTGATCAAATTTTTGATGCTATGAATTTATTCAATTTTTTTTTAACGATATGAATTTATTCAAGATTGGGGAAAATATCTGGGCCATAGTTTCATCATCCAATTTGGATCATGGTGGAACTCTACTCATCCATAGATTTAAAGATGATGTTTTTACAAGAAGATTAATTTACTTCCAACTTACTTTTTTATGAAATTCTTTCCCAAATCCAATCCAGTAAGAATTGCAAAAATTATTTCCCCAAATTTAGTAGGAGTTTTGTAAAGAGTTATAGTTTCACTTAATGGGAACTAAAACTTTAACCACCAATTTTTTTCCCTAAAAGTATTGATCCATTTTAAAACCACCTTAAGGCTTTTAAAAATTTGAGTAAATTAGGATGAAACTTTATCTTAATAAGAAAAAAAAAAAAAATAAAAAAATTACCTACTTAGCTTCCTTGTCCCTTGAAACAAAGTAAATCGAAACTTGTGAACAACAAGGATATTATATGCCATAAAAATATATATCTTCTCACTAATAGCAACATGTTACAAAAGTGGAACCTCTATAAACAAGATAAAAACTTTCATACCCAACTATTTAAACTACACCCACTTAACAAGCAAATCAACATACTTATTAATAAATGCCATTGACAAACAAATCAACCTATAGCAAATCAACATACTTATTAATAAATGTCATTGACAAACAAATCAACCTATAGCAAATCAACATACTTATTAATAAATGCCATTGACAAACAAATCAACCTATAGCAAATCAACATACTTATTAATGAATGCCATTGACAAACAAATCAACATACTTATTAATGAATGCCATTGACAAACAAATCAGCATACTTACTAATAATAAATATTGTTGTATTTGAAATGTTTTAAATTGAAATATCTACAAGTACATATGAATTGTTACAGAAAGCTACAACCATCTTTAATTACGCCCACAATTGATTACACTGAAGCCTGCCTCCTCCCAGGGCCCTTTTCTATATGCTTTTGCCCCTCACGATACTATACTGTATTTGGATGAGCATAATTTGAGATGTTTTGTGTATTGTGCACCCTCGTTTTATTTAATCAATCTGATACCTGTGCATTGCTTTGTTCTAAAGAGGTGTGAATAAACACTGTTTTCTTTAAACAATTTGGTACCTGTACACAGTTTTCTTTAAACAATTTGATACCTGTGCATTGCTTTGATCCAGATAGCTGTAAATGAACGAATTTTAGATTGTACAGCGAATCTTTTATTTCATTACTTTGTTCTATATAGGTGTAAATGAACGAATTTTATAACTGTAAATGAACGAATTTTAGATTGTACAGGAAATCTTTCCTTTCTTTGTTCAACATCTCTTCTGTGGTTAATTTGTGTGGCATATATATATACATGAATTGAAAAATCCACTGTTCAATTTCATTCTACTTGGAGCAATACATGAAAACATTCTTCTGTGGTTAACTTCCCAGCCATTATTTACGTTGAATAACTCCATTAACCCTTATTTACGTTGAACAACTCCATTAACCCATGTTTTAAGTACAACACAGATGAAATATCATTGAGTGATAAATTTGCTACAACCATACTTATAGCCAAACTACCATACATATAGCCACACGAAGGGTATCCCTGGTGAACTTCACCCAGCCTTCCCATTGCAGAATTTAATTCTACTTGATATGAAGCAATACAGGAAAATATTCTTTTGTGGGTAATTCCTTAGCCATG
>ML780906.1:1073217-1084187 GCA_009831015.1 Picea engelmannii | reverse complement strand
CTCGGGTTGTTGTAATAGAGAAGCGCGAGGCAACCGCAAAGGAAAAAACAATGAAGAACTGTGGAGGAAGGAAGATCCGCTATCGAAAACCGCTGACGCAATACCGTTGGCGGCCTCTTGTTTTGTTATGAGACAGGCCAGCACAATAGCCATCACACAGTATTCAACGACGTCATCCATGGTCTTCCTGTTTTGTATGACATTTAGATTCTGGAGAGTCTGACTAAACAGTAGCGGTGAGAGTTTTTGGTTGTTTTGTGTTATTTGGATTCATATGGAAAGTATTTGACTAGACTTACAGCGAATGTCAGGTTGATTTGGCTGCGTATAAAAGAGGTTATTAATGTGGAAGAAATTTTCATATAAGCTATTTCACATCAAGACGAAGGTATAACTTGAGATATTTCACATCAAGACAAAGGTATAACTTCATATAGTTAATCAGGGTTCACACTTTGTTATGTGAATGTGAAAAAGAAACTATCACATTACGTTGTAATTAAAAATAAAGTAATAAATTAGTAAAGGTAATACATTATTATTTATTCCAGATCTAGATGAAGATATAATTCCATATAGATTAATCTTCCTATAGATTACTCTGTTTTCCATTATATGAAGATGAGTGTAGATGAAGATATTATCACAATAATCTAGTTTTACAATTAAAAGTAGAGTTATTTATTAGTCATGTAAGTAACATTCCGAATTAATTTATGAGATGAGTTTGATTTGGATTTATAGATAGTATTTATGATGTTGAAATATTTAAAAGAAATATTTTTATTTTAATAAGAAATGTGATTTCAATTTCTTAGAAAATATTTATTAATTTTTTTTTTAAATATCATTTTAAATTATCAAAAATTATTTGTTAAAAAATATTTTTATAATTATTAATTTGTTTAAAAATTTTTATAACATATATTTTCAAAAATGATATTAACATCTAAGAATAATAGTAAATAATTATTTATAATAAAATTCTTTTTTATCTCTCGGATGGGGTGACATGTGGACAAGAGGAACCACGTGGAGGTGGCATGGGAGAGGTCATTTATAATGGCTCTCACCACACACTCAGCCATTTATGAATGACACTACCTTCGTCGCCCTTCGTTCTCTGATGGGGCTTCGCATGAGCTTTCATAGGACGGATAGCCAGAGCATTAAGCTCTTGGCTATAATGGCAGCCATTATAATCTATCCCTCCAGCAGCATTGACAGAAATCTCAGGGTGAGTTCGAAGCTTGTTTAGCAGCGGTGTAGCTGTGGTATTTTCGGCGTTCTGGCTTTGCTCCTTGCTCCAGCCATGTCGAGGCTGAGAGGGAAGCCCCGCAGGGGAGCCGGCTGATACGCTGCCGACTCTAGAAGGAAGAGGCACAAGAATTTTCAGCGAGCCATGAGCATGGCTAGGCAGAAACGGCGTTGGGTGAACACGACAGCTAGCTCGCCCCCCATAACTTTCGTAGAAGAAGACCCGGACTTGGAACTCCCACCAGACTTCTCGGAGAGCAAGATGTTTATTGTACCAGACAATTGGGATCCCCCAACTTGTTTCGCTGCAACAGAAGCACTGCCCCGCTCCACGGGTGTCCCAGGTCCTTGCGTAGCGCAAAACGACGAGCACACCACCTACGTGGTCGAGGAGGAGCCATCGAACAACTACATAGAATTGCAAACAAACACAGAGGTGTCGGGACGAAGGGAAACAAAAAACGAGCCGCAGGCGCCCTGGCCACCCCTCCTGCACCCGAAGCATTTGCAGTTGATATTTGAAGTTCGAAGCCTGGTCGATGACCAACTCTTCAGAGCAGTCTGCATTAGCCAACACTTGGACATGCTCTATGCGGCCTACTCCAGCGGCACTCCTCGGCAACAATGCCCGACCTCTTCTTAGTCATTCGCCATCCCAGCCAGTAGTGGAAAAGCGAAGGAAACTCACGAGGACTCGGGGGATTAGGTTTTCTTCTGTCTTTCATGTTTTCCAAATCTTTTTCTGTAGTTGTATACCAGAGTTGTAGCTCTGTAACTGTTAGCATGGTTAGCATTAGAACAGTAAGCATTAGAACAGTAAGAATGCTGTCAATTTTGAATGGATACCCTGGTTTCCTACGGGCAGGGTGGTGCAGTGAACTCTTTTCTTTTGCATGCTACTATGGGCAGGCCAACTGTCTTGGTTTCCTACATAGGCAGGACAGCTGGCACCTACGTGTCATATGTACTCCTTTTTTGAAGTCATAATATAATAGGTTCCGCCCTTTTTTATTTAAAAAAAAAAAAAAACTCTTTTTATCAAGATTCAATTATTTTAGAGATATATGTTAAAGACTATGTCAATTACTTCTTAAACAATATCATTAATGTTATTAATAAAATGTAATATTTTTTTGGTAGGTATAGGTAAGTTGTGTATTAGATTAGTAATAAATTTCTCTTGGAGATAATTTTTCATATACTCTTCCTATGTAAGAGTAATTTCCATTGACTCATTGACTTATTGTGTGTCATGTACTTTTTAATTTTAATTATTCATATTTTATTAAATAATTTTAAGTTTTATCTCAAAATCAATAATATATTTAATTCCTGTCTCCTTTCATAATGTCAAGTTGGTAATTTGACATGTGAATGAGATCATTTCATATTGTTTTTGACCAAATACAAGTTTAACAAATTTAATAAAATAAATATTTAAATCATAATATCTCAAATACAATAATATAAATATAAATATATATATATATATATATGAAAATGTTTTTTTCATCTATACATCAAATGTTATAAAAAAAAGAAGAATGGTTTTCAAAACATTTTAGGTAGATAAAAATAATAATAATACACTATAATGAATATACATTCAAAGAAAAACCTAAACTTTAAATTGTGGAAAAGATTATTTAAAGAAGAATTGTTTTCAAAAAGTTGAAAAGTTGAAAAAAAAAGTGTACTATCTACCTAAACAAAATTTCACTATGATCTTGTTTTCTCCTTTAATAATGGAAACATGAAAAATCAATGTCATCCCATTTACATTAGAATTCTTAGTCCTAATATTTTACCACTTCTAAAAACATGAGAGCTCACACTAATTTCACTATGATTTTTTTTTCTCCTTTAATAATGGAGACATGGGAAATCAATAGCATCCCACTTACATTAGGATTCCTAGTCGTAATATTTTACCACTTCTAAAAACATGAGAACTCACACTATGGTTGTGGTTAGATTGAGTATTAAGTGTAAATATCAATGGAAAAAAGTGTAATCCTACACCAAACAATTAAAAAAATTGGTATTCACATTTATTTCTAATGATAAAATATCAAATAAGTAATTACCATAGGATATTACATCAAATTAATGAATACTATTTAATTGTTCATTTTTTATAACCACTACACTTTTTCTCATTATTAATCTTAATAATAGTAAAATTGAACTTCCTTGTATTTCAAGTTCAACTCTATTTTGCTTCTAGCTCAAGTCAAGAGAATTCTTATGGCCATACCCCTTCTTCTTCTGCAAGTCTTCATAGATCAATTGGGGTGGGGAATATCCCATTCTTATAACATTCATGACTCTCTACAAAATTCAAACCTTTCTCAACATCTCAATGCTACCTAGAATGGATCATCTCCCTCAATTTGTCCACAATGCCCTCAAACTTTGAGAACTAGATGTTAATCTCCATGAAAAATATGATGGGTTGATTTGTCTCTTCTCCATGAGAAACAATGATCTCCCAATGACATGCATAGTCATTGATATGATGAGTGTCACCTATCTCTTGTATGATATGTGTCATCATTTGCATCCCTAACAAGCCATTCAAGAGTACCTTATCTTATTATGAAGTTAATACTAAATTATACTAACATTATTTATATAACTTAAAATATATATTACATATATAATAACTTCCTATATATATATATATATATATATATAGAGAGAGAGAGAGAGAGAGAGAGAGAGAGAGAGAGAGAGAGAGTGTAATCTATTGGGAAAGTTCTTAATGTTTTTTTCATGTTGAGGATGGTAGCTAGTGTAAAGCGGGGGACATAGACTTAATGCACCCACACTCATAGGAATTGAACCAATAATCTACCCAACACATTGAATTACCAACATTGTCCTAGTCAATGTGACAACAACCAATTGAGCTAATATATAAGGCTATTTGAAATATATATATATATATATATATATATATATATATATATATATATATATATATATAGGAACATCAAAATTTGGCTCGAAAAATATTTATTATCTATTTTGTTTTGGACAAAAAGACCACGAGTGAGGTCAAATTTTATTATTTTGACATTATTGAATTTAATTTTAACAAAACATTTTGGAGATTATTTTAATCTATGTTGAAATTTTTTTKCTAGGGTGAAATCCTAATTTTTACCATCATTTRAAAAAGATATTACAAGACTAACTATAAACTTTTAGATATAATTGTACTCTTATATGCATTTCCATAGCTACGACCACTGAAAAAATAGTCATTATGATCATGGCCTAAAATCTTTAGGATCATACTATATTTCCATAGCTACGACCACTAAAGAAAGAGCCCTTATACTCATGGCCTAAAAGCCTTAGGATCATACTTTTTTCTAAAAGCCTAAAATCCTTCAGTACATAGTTTTTACCAAAAGGGATATGATGCATTGGATTCCCTATTTCAATCTCATAACTTTTTTGACATTTGGAAATGTCAAAGGTATCTTTTGTTGGATTGCTATATATTTTTCGACRTATAATTATTTTTCTCTTTCTTTGTTGTGCTCTCCACTATTYTGTAAAATTATTTTAGTTTCTTTTGTAAAACCACTTTKGGAATGAAGGAAAAATCCTTGTTGTTGATATAATTTTTTTGCCAATTTTTGTCTCAATGAATTGACATAAAAATTAAATATCAAGGTTTTGTAGAGATTATTTTAGTGAACATAATTATAATCTATAAGTTCCCTTTTTATTTTTCGTTGTGTGTTCCATGGTTGATATCACATATGTGCCTATTTTATGTTTCTTGAGGATTGTTTAACAACATGTGAGATTTTTTGATCATCTTTATGTATAAGTTGTTTTATTTGCTTGATTTATTTTCAAATCTATATTTATGTATAGACCAATTATATTGATTTGGATCCATTAAGAAGAAAAACCAAGAACATGATTGTGTATCCAATTATTTTTCTCAATATAGTTTTACAAATAACTCAACCAATAGTTAAATCTATCACACTTATGGAAATTGAAAAATGCATTGATGTGGGAAGATCCTATTAAAGCACCCATTTGTCTTAAAGAAAGGATGTTGGGGGGAGCATCATTCCCCTACAAGAATACACTACAGTGCAATGGACAATTTTCATATCCAAACTATGTCAAGAATGGTTAGGGTATAGTAAATGAGGTACAAAGAAAAAACAATGATTTTCACTTGATCTTATCTCAATATCATTGCAAAAGATCAATATTTCTCAATGGACTCCTTCCTCATGGCCAAAGCACATAACACCATTATTCTTCTTAACTATGCCTAGAAATCTCTTGTTTTTATTAGGTCTTCTAAGTTGTGTAATGATACTTCTTTTGTGGACTTCCAAGCTCTATAGTTGAGTCTCCCTAGTACATTTGGAAAGTTGAGAGGGACATTTGAATCTTCTCATCCTTAATGGGTTATTGTGCCATATATTTTTATTTTCAGAGGCTATGTAAGTCCAAATTGAAAATGTTATAGTGTTTTCATTATAACCATGTATATAGGAAGGAAGATGTTGCTATTAAGACACTCAATGAGTATATGAAATTTTACTCTCCATTTGTCTTCTATATCATGTGTTGGACCTCATAGTGTGTGATAAATTAAGATGCTTGGTGGGTATTGTGGTATAATTCTAAGATGCATATGGTATCATGAGGAATATAGTAATATTTCCCACTTTGAGAATTCTTTTAATAACATAGATCCACATTAACCTTGTATTCATTAACTTACACATAAAATTTTAGAGACACTTGACTTAACACACATAAATATTTCTCCCACCCCAAGTTGTAGATGAACTTACTTCTCTAAGAAAAAAACAATATTTTAAAAAAACATTGCTTATCATTTTTTATAAGAAATGTGAGTGGCTTTAGTTCTTTTATTTTATTAACATTTGACTAAATAATTGCATGTCATTCTCGAAAAAAGATGAAAGAAACATGTTATAGGGTGAGAACGGTGTCTCTTCATACTAGTTATTTACTTAGAAAAATATAGTCATTTTATATTTTATATCTTTCAATAGAACCTAAAACTATTATTGGAAAATTCAACTTTTTGATACAATGAAATATCATTTTCCTTAATTCCTATTATAAATTGACTTTGTAGTCACACCCTAGTTGCTACCACTTTTGGTTGATCTTTCTAATGTAGGAGATTCCCTTGGATTGGGTTGAACACTCCATAACATTAATTATGGTTCATTTTTCTTATGTAATTATTTAAATTAGGATTATAGAATTAAGTATGGCAACCTTTTTTTATGTAATTCTTCAAATTAACACCACAAGATTAATTATACCAACCTTTATTATATAATTATTCAAAAAAATCCATTATCATCTTTAATAAAAAAGAAAGATTTAAATGGTTTTAGATATTTTATTTTTATCAAGCAACGAAATAAATAACTATTTATTATTATAGAAATAAAGATGAAGAAAATATGTTATAGGGTGAAAAACATATATATTCATACTTATTATTTCATTTATAAAAATATAGCTCACTTTACTATTTAAAGTTTTTAATAAAACATAAAACTATAAAAAAATATAGATATTTTGCAATTTTATAATTTTTAATAAAACATACAATTATTATTGAAAAATTTAACTTAAAAAAATTCATATCTCTTGATCTATAACTCCTATTCTAAATTAACCTTCTAATCATAAATTAATTGCTAACACTTTTACTCATGTTTTTTTTTTAATGTAGGGAGTCATTTTAGCTCTTTATTTTTTCAATGCATTTTCAAAATATCTTCAATATTAATGATAACTTATCTTTTTATTAAATTATTCAAATTAAAATTATAACACTACCATAGTTAAAAAAAATTAAAACTTTTAACTATTTATTATATATTAATAACCCTTACAAAAGCCCTTACAAATTTTTGTTACGGGGTTGAAGCCCCCGAAGAAAAAAATTGCCTTGTAAAAGTATATTGTAATTTCATTATAAATTTGGACTGTTCATTATAAGGTCGCAAATCTAACCGTAGAGATTATGTTAGGGTTTTTTTCCCTAGAAGGAAACCCTCTTTTATGAGGGAAATGTATTGCGGCTATGGATGATGGTGAATATTGTATCCTGAGAGAGGAGACTGTGAGAGAAAGGAGAGGAAGTTACAACAGGTTTTGTTGTAGGTTGTATCCCTTCATTTGCTGGATAATAATAAAGGAAGGACCTGGCAATTTCTGTGGTGGACGTAGCCCACATTGGGTAAACCACGTAAATATGTGTCTTCTGTGTTTTGTTTCTACATTTGTTTTATTTTATTGCTCTACGGTCCTATTTTTTATAACACCTATAGCAACATGAGAAGAACAATTGAAACACCTCAAACATTTGATTTGGAAGAGGAGAAATGAGTCAGTAGGCTCATGAACCTTTTGCCATCTGAAAACACTCAAAAAACTATGTTTGTGAAGGAGAGCGCTCCCCTATACCTATTATGGGAGTGTTGGCGCTCCCCCTTACACTGTCTCGGAGCGTTATAAAGATTCTTTGGTCCTTCTGGGGGAGTGTTGGTGTCTTTAGGAGTGTTGGCGCCCCCCTTAAGCCTACCGGGGAGCGCTACAGCGCTCTGATGGCCCTTTTGAGGGAGTGCTACCTATTCTAGGTAGTAGTTGAGTTGTTGAGATGAATGGGGAAATGACCCTTTCATTCTTGGAAGGCAGTTGGATTCGAATCCCTAGTCCAGCCATGATATTAGGACAGATCCTCAACTAAAGGAGGCAAATCCTCTACTTCCCCAAGGATATCTCAAGTGGTTAAAACCTCTCCAAGGCTATATAAGCAAGCTTTCTCGTAGTGAAAGAGGATTGGAAAAGGAGAATCACACCAAACTTATGATCTTATAAGTGGTGCTGGAACAGAGATAATTTGGAAGCAAGAGACCTATGATCTCATAGGGAGCAATCGATGAAGCTATCGTCATTCATATCATGGATCTTTTGAGCAAGGGGTAGACAAGGAGGACTTGACGAAACTGCTGCAATTAATCTATGGCTGTAAGCAATGTTTTGTCCTCATTAATATAATTTGCTTGGCTTGTTTCTTTCTAATTTGTGTTTAATCTCACATGAATTAGTCTCTTTAGTAGATACTCCTTGGGAGGGATTATGTCTACGCCATGAAAGCTATTGTATCCATCTTTGCCGTGTGATATATTTCCCTCACAATGGAAGAATTGTGACTATTGATCAACTTTCATTCATCGACCCTGACTAGGTTACCTCCCTAAGTGGTTCTTATATGCAGACAGTATCACCCTCGCCGCATGTCAATTATGTGGCATTGTCTCCTATGATTTCAACTTCCGATGATTTTGATCCGGTAGTTGACATGGTGATCTCTTCGGTAGGGTTATTGGAGCCCGATATCCTTACCCCTGTCACGACCCTTGGCATGTGTTCCTTCCAGAGTAATTCTCTTCCATTCGGCGAAGATCTCTTGGAAGCCATGACCGAGTTTTGTCCCTTGACATGGTACCTTTCCAAAGCATTATCCTCTCGGAAGCCATGATCAAGAAGCAACCACGAGCATAGTTTCTCTTCTCTGTGGCAAGCTCGTTAAAAAATTAAATAGAGACCATGAGCATAGTTTCTCTTCTTTGTAGAAAGCTCGTTAAAAAATGAAACAGAGGTCTTGAGCATAGTTCTTTTCCTGTGTCAAACTCGTTAAAAAAAATGAAACAGTCACCTCTCTTAAACCTTCTTTTCATCCACCCTTCTCCTTTTTCTCATCTACTAGAGAAATTGGTGAATGAATTGAAGGTTGAAGGGCATGTCTCCAGCCTTTGTTGATCTTTCTGGAGTTAAGCCACTAGCTTTTATACTGGAGGCATACCGAGCTTAGTCTTTGTTCTTTCTCATGCTCAAAAATACATGAGAATGCATCTGGGTAGACTTTTATCTCTTTTTCAGACCTGTATGGATACACGGAAAAGGAACCCCCTGGAGTCTCCTTTAAGCTCTTTTTAGACTCTCTAAACATGAAAATATTGTTGAGTGATCTTTCTTCCTTTCCCACTCGTTAAACGTTTTGAAAGGGCGTCTTTTGAGTGATAATTTATCTATTTTTCGGCCTCGTGAGACTAACTTTATGAAAAATGACAACACTGAAGTTGTCTTTAAGTTCTTTTCAGACTCTCTAAAGATGAAAAGATTACCGAGCGACCTTATTCTCTTCATGCTCGTTAAAGTATTTGAAGAAAATGTCTGTTGAGAAATAGTTTATCTCTTTTTCGGTCTCGTTAGACTACCTTACGAAAACAGAACTGAGAGAGTTCTCTTTCAAGTGTTTTTCCAAAATCTATAATCATGAAAAACCTTCGAGTTTTCTGTCTTTGGACTCGCTAAACAAAACATCAACAGGCCCATATGGGATCGAACCCTTACTTCTTCCAGTTCGTTAAAACAAAGGAAGAGGAACTTACCGAAGGTGAGTTTTATCGAGCATGTGTTATCCTCCTCGAGCTCATTAAATTAAAAAGAGGTACTCGTCTATCTGGATGGGGGAAAAAATTGAAAGAAGCAAGCCAAGCAGTTTTTGAGAACATTATCGAATAACTCTTAGAGTCGCCCTTGAACACTACACTTTGTCTTTTGCACCCATTATAATCCATTGAACCTCTACGAGCCAAACAAATCAACATAATGACAATTTTTTGTCATTATGTTGATTTGTAAAAATGCCCCCGAAGCACAAAATTGTAAGTATGTTGATTTGTTTGTTAATAATGACAAACAAATCAACATACTTATTAACAAACAAATCAGGATACTTACTAATAATAAATATTGTAGTATTTGAAATGTTTTAAATTCAAATATCTATAAGTACATATGAATTGTTACAGCAAGCTACAACCATCTTTAATTACACCCACATTTGATTACACTGAAGCCTGCCTCCTCCCAGGGCCCTTTTCTATATGCTTTTGCCTCTCACGATACTATACTGTATTTGGATGAGCATAATTTGAGATGTTTTGTGTATTGTGCACCCTCGTTTTATTTAATCAATCTGATACTTGTGCATTGCTTTGTTCTAAAGAGGTGTGAGTAAACACTGTTTTCTTTAAACAATTTGGTACCTGTACACAGTTTTCTTTAAACAATTTGATACCTGTGCATTGCTTTGCTCTAGATAGCTGTAAATGAACGAATTTTAGATTGTACAGGGAATCTTTTATTTCATTACTTTGTTCTATATAAGTGTAAATGAACGAATTTTAGATTGTACAGGAAATCTTTCCTTTCTTTGTTCAACATCTCTTCTATGGTTAATTTGTGTGGCGTATATATATATATATATATTTTGAAAAAACCACTGTTCAATTTCATTCTACTTGGAGCAATACAAGAAAACATTCTTCTGTGGTTAACTTCCCAGCCATTATTTACGTTGAACAATTCCATTAACCCTTATTTACGTTGAACAACTCCATTAACCCATGTTTTAAGTACAACACAGATGAAATATCATTGAGTGATAAATTTGCTACAACCATGCTTATAGCCAAACTACCATACATATAGCCACACGAAGGGTATCCCTGGTGAACTTCACCCAGCCTTCCCATTGCAGAATTTAATTCTACTTGATATGAAGCAATACAGGAAAATATTCTTTTGTGGGTAATTCCTTAGCCATG
>ML780906.1:1013840-1038481 GCA_009831015.1 Picea engelmannii | reverse complement strand
CTGTCGTGCGACGTGCCCTTCAGGACGCACCACGTGCTCCAAGGGTGCCACTCACTGACTTGTATTTCTTTGTGCGACGTGCCCTTCAGGATGCACCACGTGCTCCAAGGGTGCCACTCGCTGGCTTGACGGATTGGTAGACTCTATAACCCCTGGAGTCAGCACTCCGCCAGGTGAATCTTGTGGGAGACTAAGGGCTCTAAGGAATAAGGCCCCCGCCTTATTGCGTGCCCCTTAGAATCATCGTGAGCGACTGTCACAGTCTTCCCTCACGGCATCGTGGATCCTCTCGAACTAGGTAATCTTTAACCTACAGTTCGAGCCACGACGGGAGTGCTAGTAGGCTGTGGCAGGGCTGCTGTCCACACCTCTCCCTCAATCTCTCTGGAACTCGTTTGTGGCCCCTTTACTCCATATGTGAGTCTGGTCGGCAAGCTATTGTCAGCCCCACTCCTTGACTCAATCCGGAGTCCAAGGGAGTTCCACCGATTCCTCTGCATCCTCAAGGTCCGACACCCTGCACACTCAACGAAACTGAGTCAGCAGCACCTGTCTACATCAAGGTAGTAAAAACATCATGTCATATAACTTAACGCATCATAATGAGAGAAAATTTTTTATCATCATAAAAATCCCGATCACTTGCGAGCAAGTGTCCTCAAATAATACGTTTGGTAAGTGCGCCAGAGCGGGATGTTACACATCTCTATAGAATACCAGAGGTAGTTCCAACTACTACCCCACCTAAATACTACTACAAAGTAGTATCTCATACTACAAAATTCAGCTTCTTCACAATCTGTTCAAAATGTGAACAGAAGGATACTGCAACCACCATAGCTTCGGCCCAAGCACCTTCTATCCAACAGAAGCAGGTCGTCAAGGTTGCAACAAAGCACAAAGATTCATTCTGCACACAGTCATCTAAAATAGCCATACTGGTTAAAAAGGTTCAAACCTTCCAACCAATGGTTCGTGGTAGCCTTCAATAAGCTAAGCAATGATGCTTCTCTAGCAAGGCAAGCAGATCACCAAGATTCAGATTCAGCAATTACTTTCCCCTCTCCCCCGAGAACTCAACACAATGGAGAATATTGCTTTCTAAGGAGGGAGGATTGATCCGGGTGGATAACAGTGGCCACCCACCTTCTCCAACTGGCCCAAAACATGTTTCTGACAATTTTAGCAATTTACTATTTTTAGCAGGTTTTAACTTCCGAGGTCATTTTGAGGGTCCAAATGAAGGTTTTTTGAAATCGCAGTTTTCAATGATAGCCAAAGGCATGATTGAGCCCCCAAAATGAATATCCTCGATTATACCTTTCCAACGAGCTATCACATGCCTAAAACAGAGATCATATGCACAAGTTACGACCCCAGGAAGTTGATGTACTCACTTACCCAAAGGGGGCCCACATGATTTTTGGTGCTTCATCTCCTAGGGTTAGGTTTTTGGATGTCTAGGGTTTTTGGAATTCCTGCTTATTGTAAAAAGGCCTTCAGAGCCTCATGGTAATCATCTTCTTGTGAATTCGAGTAGCCGTCACATCTCTTCTCAGAGATAAGCTGCCACCATTCTAGCGAGTCTTTCACTCTGTATGTTTACAGCCTCTGTACATTTCTTTCATTAATAGAAAACGTGTATTACTATATATCTGTGTTTATGGTTGCATCTCTGATACATTTATGTTATATTGTTTGATATCTGATATATCTCCGTATATTTCTTTATTACATCTCTGCTCTCATTTCGTGCCGAAAATAATCCGGATCAGTGGTATCACAGTAGGCTGCTCTTGATAATTTTCCAGTGCATGTCCCTAACAAGGTCCTAGTATAGCAAGTTGGGTCTCGATCTTGTCTCTCTTGAGGACAATCGCTCTCTCACACCCAAGAAACCCTCAATGGCGGAAGAAAAGAAAAATGATGGAGAAAATGATCCTATCAGTCTGTTGATTGAGCAAGCTCTCACGCGACAGAGGGACGAAATGAGTGAGAATTTTTCCCACATCCTTCAACGCCTCCCAATAGCATCAGGCGCATCTTCATCAAGATACCACTTTGGAGGCACCTCACCTTTCGAGGTACAGGTTAATTTTGATATTTCCGTATTTGAAGGTCAAATAGATGCAGATGCCTAGGATAAATGGTTAAATCTGCTAGAAGGTTATTTCTCTGTTCATAATTTTTCTGACAAGGAAAAGATCACCTGCACACTCCTTAAGGCTCTCCCCCATGTCAAACATTAGTGGGAAACTTACTGGCAGCAAATTTCCACAGAGGAGTCTGGAATATATGGTGATGAGCCCACTTGGTATTTTTTTGTGGATGCGGTAAAGGAGCAGTATTACCATGTTGGCAACTATGAGGACCAATACACGAGATGGACCACACTGCGGCAGGAGAGGGTCCAAGAAGTTTCAGAGTTCACCAATACCTTCCATACCTTGCGCACCAAGCTGGGTATCAAAGAATCTGAACAACATTTGGTTCTAAAATACTGTGGGGATCTACACAGATACATCCAAACTGAAATGGATTTTCTGGACATCTCATCCGTTGGTGTTTCCTATTGATATGCTGTTAAAATCGAGCAAAAATTTAAGCACCAGAACAAACGGGAGTTCGGGTCTCCAAATCTGCAACAACCAAAGCATGACAAAGACATCCCTAACAAACAATCTCCCATAAACTAGTCTAAGACACAGGAAAAGAAGGGTCACGGGAAGACAAAGAAGGACACCGGAAAATGGTGCTATTTCCACAAAAGCCCCTGGCACAACACCGATGAATGTCACTCAAAACAGTCATTGGTGGCCGAGATCAAAGACAAGGAGCTGAACCCTGATTCTGAATCTGATTCTGAAAATACTAGGAAAAGACAGATCATCGACACAGACCCCACTGCTATTGTCACGACTGCAGCAATTCAACCAGAAGAACCAACAGATCCAGAAGAGGGGGAGCACCTTTTGCATTCACAGATGTGGGTGAAGGGGACCCCGCTGCATTTTATTATTGATAGTGGAAGCCAGAAGAACATCATCTCAGCATAGGCCATCAAATAGTCGGGATTATCGACAACACCACACCCACAGCCATACAACATTGGGTGGCTTCGCCAAGGACGAGATCTTAGTGTCAGCCAACAGTGCGGATTGTCATACGGAATCCAACCCTTCAAGTATGAGGTATTATGTGATGTTGCCCCATTGGATGTATGTGATGTTCTCTTGGGCCAACCATATATGTGGAGATGCCATGTTGTTTATGAGTCTCGACCTCATAGTGTCATTGTTACTTTTGGTGGTCATCTCTACAGAATACCAGAGGTAGTTCCAACTACTGCCCCACCTAAACACTACCGCAAAGTAGTATCTCATACTACAAAATTCAGCTTCTTCACAATCTATTCAAAAGGTGAATAGAAGGATACTGCAACCACCATAGCTTTGGCCCAAGCACCTTCTATCCAACAGAAGAAGGTCGACAAGGTTCCAACAAAGAACAAAGATTCCTTCTGCACACAGTCATCTAAAATAGCCACACTGGTTAAAAACTTCCTAACCTTCTAGCCAACGGTTCGTGGTAGCCTTCAACAAGCTAATCAACGCCGCTTCTCAAGCAAGGCAAGCAGATCACTAAGATTCAGATTCAGCAATCGTTTTCCCCTCTCCCCCGGGAACTCAATGCAATGGAGGCCATTGCTTCCTAAGGAGGGAGGATTTATCTAGGTGGATAACAGTGGCCACCCACCTTCCCCAACTGGCCCAAAACATGTTTCTGGCAATTTTGACAATTTACTATTTTTAGCAGGTTTTAACTTCCGAGGCCATTTTGAGGGTCCAAATGAAGGTTTTTTGAGATCGCGGTTCTTAATTATAGGCGAAGGCATGATTGAGCCCCCAAAATGAATCTCCCTGACGATATCTTTCCAATGAGATATCACACACCTAAAACGGAGATCTTATGCAAAAGTTATGACCCCGGGAAGTTGATGTACTCACTTACCCAAACGGGGCCCACATGACTGTTGGCGCTTCATCTCCTAGGGTTAGGTTTTTGGATGTCTAGGGTTTTTGGCATTCCTGATTATTGTAAAAAAGGCCTTTAGAGCCTCATGGTAATCATCTTCTTGTGAATGCGAGTAGCTGTCACATCTCTTCTCAGAGATAAGTTGCCACCATTCTAGCGAGTCTTTCACTCTGTATTTTTACAGCCTCTGTACATTTCTTTCATTAATAGAAAATGCGTATTACTGTATATCTGTGTTTATGGTTGTATCTCTAATACATTTATGTTATATTTTTGTATATCTGATATATTTTAGTATATTTCTTATTACATCTCCGCTCTCATTTCATGCCGAAAATAATGTGGATCACATATATCATGTAAACTAAAGTAGATTTCCACTTCGTTTCATTTGTACGTTTGTTTGGTAGTAGGTTATTCTATTTATAAAAACTTTTCATACCTTATTCTTTGTAAATGTTTCTATATATATTATCTTATTGTTTTTTTTTTTACTAAAGGGTATGTGCTTTTTCTTAGTAGCAACTCTATTTCGAGATAGGCACATAATTCATGCACCTGTAATAATGTGAGTTAATCATGAACCTGCAAATTCATGTTATTGTATTTCATGTTAACATAGGAAGAGTCTTCCCTCAATAAGAAATTTTATAATTTATATATATATATATATATATTGAACGAAGACTCTTCCTACATCAACATTAAGTTGACATGTGGTATTAAAAAAACAATAACAAAAATATTTCAAAATTAATTATAAAAAAAATTAAAATAAATAAATAAATTGAAATACAAATAATTTCAAAATACAATTTTAGTATATATATATATATATAAAGAGTTGATATTGAAATATTTTACTTTATATTAATATTTCTTTAAATTGCTTAAGTATTGAAGAAATTCATGTGTAATAAAGTAACAATTTTTTTGTTATTGATTTTTTTTTTTAACTCTAGAAAGTGGTTTTTGGTGTAATAAGATTATTTTTACTTTCAATTGCTTTCTGCATGTATGTGTGTAATATTAAAATATTTTACTTAACATAGACATTGAAATATTTTATTTATGACCCACATTGATTTTTTTTTCTTATTAATATATTTATAAGTGTTGCATGTCAACTTCATATTAAAGAATTGGAAGAATTACACATCTCCATCATAATGAGAAGTACAAAGTATGTATCAATGTCACTCTCTCTATATAAAGTTGATAAAGAATTAGAAAGCATGTATGAATGAAATAATAATTTGTTTACTTTCAATTAGTCTCACTCTTTTTTACTCTTTCTCCACTCTTTTTTACTCTTTCTCTATAAAGGTCATAAATGTTGAAATATTTTATTTATGGCCAACATTGACATATTTTTTTGTTTCCATGTGTCAATACTAAATCCACCATTCAAATCTCACAATCAGCATTAATGTGTTAGCTCATCATTAACCCTTAGTTTTGCAACATTTTATGTGCACGTTGTCTTAAAATGTGTTTTTTTTTTTTGCTTAAATCACTTGTCCCTATTTAATCTTATTATTTTGGAACTCTTATTTGTCCTTTCCAACTTAAGAAAACATATGTTTCTTATATTCAATAAAAATCTTTAAGGTTAGGAAATTTTCCCTGTAAAGTGGGGCACTAAAAAGACATTTTCTAATTAATGAAATGATTCTTGTTTCTTTTCTCATGGCTAGAATATTATCAGTTTTAAACCCCACAAATTATAATGTAATTGTATAAATGTGAATTAGGTTGGTGAGCTATTATGTTGGGGCGGAAATCTCATATTGATTAATATGGTCAAGGGACAAACTATGTAAATGGTGCATTGAAATAATTAATAAAAACAATAATCCTTGGTTGTGATACGAAATGGATGATAATGATGGAGGGATATGATTCCAAAAGAGAGGGAAGTGTCTAAGAGGGGTCCAAGGGGGGGATTATTCATGGTTATTAGTTCAAGCCCGCATTCTTAAATTGTATTATCATTGTGTATAAACCTTCTGTTTTGTTGTTGAATGTTCCCAAAGCCAATCATTGAATTCATGTAAGAGGTTGAGTGAGGAACTCAACCCACTAAGTTATGAAAACATGGGTTGAGTGTAATCAAACATATTTGGGAAGAGTGAGAGTAAAGAAAAAAAGGGAGAAGAAGGAATCTATATGGAAAAAAGAGACAGTTTTTACATGTGGTTTTTGGGTAGCAAGAGAAGAACTAACTGTTGGAAAGAACACTAGTCATGTTGTGCTTGAAGGAATCCATTATTGGGATATGTTTCTGTTGGAAATGTGTCTCGTGTGCCTATAAAAATGGGTTGTAATCCTGTAGTGTCTCTTCCTATTGAAGAAATGGCTCAAGAGCCTTGTGAAAGTTTCTTTGAGCACTCTTGGAGTAGTTGAGAGTTCTTGGAGTCCCCACCTGAGATATTATTGGCTAATCGAGTGCATTGGAAGCCCTAATAAATGAATGGTATAGCACGATGACTGAGAGAAGTGAAGGGGGTGCATTCCTTGAGTTTTGTAGGTTGTGGGGAAGAGAGTTGGTGGATTGGAACTGTTGTGGAAGTAGACCTAGGTTTTGGGATGCTGAGAGTGGAGAGTGGATAGACAATAGGTTCATATATCCTTGTGGACTCATAGCCCCAAATCAAGTTTAGCTTGTTACTAAGAGAAAACGAACAACTTGCCTATGGCTGGGAGAAACGTACTTCATATGCAACCAGTTGGTTATCTTTATAAAAGACAAGTTTTTGTTGTTTTTACTATGATTATTTTGTTGTGTAAATGTTAATTTGAATGTTGTGATGTTTGTTGGGTATGCATGCATTCATGGGTTTTATTATGTTGTTAGTTGCATGAGTAAATGAACATGTTGTTTTGCTGAAATTTTTTGGGCCTATTGCCCCTTGGTTTATTTTTTATGTATGGAGACATTTTAATTTTCGTTTTAGTAGATAGATATGTTACAATCTAGTATCAAATATTTAACTTCAACACCAAGATTGTATGGGCCAAGGATAGTGTGAATTTGGTAGAAATTCATTTATCCAAAGTTTCACTTGGGACAAATTTGGAGGACAATGGTGAAAATATAGTGAGATCCCCAAATTTATGAGAAGAATCAAGTTTTTTGGCCTTAGAATCATCGAAGAAAGGTTTAATGGTGTCAATATATAGGTTGCAGAGTTAATCTTGTCCTGGGAGGTCGAACTTCACATTTTAAAGGTGATTGAAGAGTTAGAAGATTTACAACTCAAAACTATTTGACATTGAGAATAAATGACCAAGATAACTCTTGAATGAATCAAAACTTCCAGGTCCATCGAAGGAAATTTTTTGGAGAAATTATAAAAATGTTGAAATTTAATAATTTTTATAGTTTAAAAAAAATTCCCTTAGTTATGACATGGAACCACATTGTTAAGACCTGAATCGTGGAACATTACCCATTAATTGGAGCATATTACATTAGTATTTTTATTTTATTTATGTCGTCTTGGGTCCATTAGTTGTAATTGTACCTCCTAGTCTCCTATATATACCAAAGAGACCTTTTCATTTGGAATCATCTTCTATTAGTGAATTCATGTAATGTATAAGTAGGTTCCCCCCTCGAAGAGGCTTATTATCTGAATGTATATCTTTTTCAAGGCGTGGAGTAATTATTCTAAGGTTTTTATGCTATTTTGATATTTGGTTCTTAACATTTGGTATTAGAGCTAGACAATCCTAAGGACAGGCTTCTTCAAAACATGTATTCTTGGAATTTTCAATACAACTTTTTTTCTTTAATGCTTCGAGATATGGAATTTATGTGGTGTATATGTGGCATATAGAGAAAATGTGGGTCCAAATTTCAAATCATGGTTCGTTATATTTTTGAAGACAAACTATTTTCAAGTTAGGGCTTTTAACTAATCCTGAAACTAGTCTGAAACATGCCTTCTTGGCATTTCCGCTACCAATTTTGTTCGGCTTGGTTTCAGGTTCTGAAATTTTTATAGTACAAAGGAGGAATAGTGAAGTATATTTTTTACAAATTTCATCCCTTGATTCGTCATACTATGAAAGTTATTCTATGAGTAAATTAGGGTTTTTGGTTGGTCCAAATTTTGGTATAAAACATGTGTTCTTGGGAAAATGGTTATATCTGAATCCACCAACCTTGAAATTGAGTGATACATATTCCATTAGTTAGGTTATGGAAAAAAAATTACTGGTGAAAAAATTAGGTTTTGAAGTGAAGACAATGACACGTGGCAGGTCGTACAAGTTCTCTCTCCTGAAAGGGAAAAAATCATTTTTATAATTATTGATTTGTTTAAAAATTTTTATATAACATATATTTTCAAAAATAATATTAACATCTAAAAATAATATTAAATAATTATTTATAATAAAACTCTTTTTTACCAAGATTCAATTATTTTAGAGACATACGTTAAAGTGTATGCAAATTACTTCTTAAACAATATCATTAATGTTATAAATAACATGTAATACTGTTTTTGGTAGGTATAGGTAAGTTGTGTATTAGATTAGTAATAAATTTTTTTTGGAGATAATTTTCTCATATAAGGTTACCATGTAAGAGTAATTTCCATTGATTCATTGACTTATTGTGTGTCATGTACTTTTTAATTTTAGTTATTTATATTTTTTTAAATAATTTTAAGTTTTATCTCAAAGTCAATAATATGTTTAATTCTTATCTACTTTTATAATGTCAAGTTGGTAATTTGGCATCTGTAATAGGATCATTTCATATTTTTGTTCATCAAATACAATTTTAACAAATTTAGTAAAATAAATATTTAAATCATAATATCTCAACTACAATATTATATCTATCTATTTTATAATATTTTATTTTGAAAAACTTTGTTTTCATCTCTACATTAAATGTTATATATAATCATTATTTTAATCTTTTTTTTTTTTTAAATTTCTAGTTCACTATTATAATTTTGTATGTTTTTCTCTTCTCGTATTTTTTTTAACTATTATATATATGAAAAAGAAAAACATCCAAAATTATAATAGTTAAGTAAAAATTCATAAAAAAAAATAAATTAAAAATTAAAAGAATGGGTTTTGAAAATTTTAGGTAGAGAAAAAAATAATAATACACTATAATCAATATATATTTAAAGAAAAACCTAAACTTTAAATTGTGGAAAAGACTATGTAATAAGGATTTGTTTTCTAAAAGTTGAAAAGTTAAAAAAATGTACTATCTACCTAAACAAAATTTCCCTATGATTTTTTTTTCTCCTTTTATAATGGAAATATGAAAAATCAATGTCATCTCACTTACATTAGGATTAATGGTCTTAATATTTTACAACTTCAAAAAACATGAAAGATCACACTAATTTCACTATGATTTTGTTTTCTCCTTTGATAATGGAAACATGGGAAATCAATGTCATCCCACTTACATTAAGATTCTTAGTCTTAATATTTTACCAATTCTAAAAACATGAGAACTCACATTATGAGTAGATTAAATATTAAGTATAAATATCAATGAAAAAAAGTGTAATCCTAAACCAAACAATTAAAAAAAAATGGTATTCACATTTCCTTTCTAATGATAAAATATCAAATAGATAATTACCATAGCAATCTAATATTACATCAAATTAATGAATACTATTTAATTGTTATTTTTTATAACCACTACAATTTTTTTCATTATTAATATTAATCATAGTAAAATTGAATTTCCTTGTATTTCAAGTTCAACTCTATTTTGCTTATAAGTTAAGTCAAGAAAATTCTCATGGCCATATATCTTCTTGTTATCCAAAACTTTATAAATCAATTAGAGTGGTGAATATCACATTCTTATAACAAGCATGACCCTCTACAAAAATCAAACCTTACTCAACATCTCAATGCTACCTGGAATGGATCATCTCCCTCATTTTGTCCACAATGCCCTCAAACTTTCAGAACAAGATGTTAATCTCCATGAAAAATGTGAGGGGTTAATGTGTCTCTTCTCCATGAGAAACAACGAATGTGATGGGTTGATGTGTCTCTTCTCCATGAGAAATAACGATCTCCCAATTACATGCATAGTCATTGATATGATGTCTCACCTATCTCTTGTATGATATTGTCATCATTTTGCATCCCTAACAAGCCATTTAAGAGTACTTTTTCTTATTATGAAGTTAATACTAAATTATACTTATATAATTTAAAATGTATATTAAATATATTTATAGAATTTAAAATATATATTAAATATATTTATATAATTTAAAATATATATTAAATATATAATAACTATATGAAATATATATTTTAAATTATATAAATAATATAATTTAATAATATATATTATAAACACAAAATGTTTGTAATAGTATATATATTTTTTTGAAATTAATTTATTGGAAAAGGTTTTATTTTTTTTTATTTTTTTTCATTTTGAAGATGGTACTAGTATAAAATTGTGTATAGACTTAATGCACTCACCCTCATAAGAATTGAACCAAGGATTTACCCAACACATTGAATTACTAACATTGTCCTACTCAATGTGACACCAATTAATTGAGCATATATATGACCATCAAAATTTGGTTAGAAAAAGATTTATTGTCTATTTTATTTTGGACAAAAGGACCATGAGTGAGGTTATTGAATTTAATTTTAACAAAACATTTGAGAGATTATTTTAATCTATGCTGTAAATTTTTTGCTACGATGAATGCCTAATTTTTACCATCATTTGGAAAATATATTACAAGAGTAGCTATAAAATTTTAGAGATACACTTTGAGGTAAAAAAATTGCATTTTCATTCATAGAAACCTAACTCCAAAATTGTACTCTTATATGCATTTCCATAGCTATGACCATTGAAAAAATAGTCATTATACTCATGGCCTAAAATCCTTAGGCTCATACTTTTTTCCAAAAGGAATATGATGCATTGGATTCCCTATTTCAATCTCATAATTTTTTTGAAATTTGGAAATGTCAAAGGTATCTTTTGTTGGATTGCTATATCTTTTTCGATGTATAGATGTTTTTCTCTTTCTTTGTTGTGCTCTCCACTATCCTGTAAATTTATTTTTGTTTCTTTTGTAAAACCATTTTGGGAATGAAGGAAAAATCTTGGTTGTTGATATATTTTTTTTGCCAATTTTTGTCTCAAGGCATTGACATAAAAATTAAATATCAAAGTTTTGTAAACATTATTTTAGTAAACATAATTATAATCTATAAGTTCCCTTTTTCTTTTTCGTTGGGTGTTCCATGGTTGATATCACATGGGTGTCTATTTTATGTTTCTCAATGATTCTTTAACAACTTTTGAGATTTTCTGATAATCTTTCTGGCCAAGTTGTTTTATTTTTTTGATTTATTTTCAAGTCTAAATTTATGTATAGACAAATTATATTGATTTGGATCCATGAAGAAGAAAACCAAGAACATTATTGTGTATCCAATTATTTTTCTCAGTATATTTTTACAAATAATTCAACCAATAGTGAAATCTATTGCACTTATGGAAATTGAAAAATGAATTAATGTGGGAATATCCTATTAAAGCACCCATTTGTCTTAAACGAAGGATGTTGGGGGGAAGCGTCATTCCCATAGAAGAAGACACTACACTGCAATGGACAATTTTCACATCCAAACTATGTCAAGAATGGTTAGGGTATAGTAAATGAGGTACAAATACAAAAACATGGTGATCTCAAGGCCCTCCATTTTCACTTGATATTATCTCAATATCCTTGAAAAAGATCAATATTTCTCAATGGACTCCTTCCTTCTGGCCAAAGGCTAAAACACCATTATTCCTCTTAAATATGCCTCGACATCTCTTGTTTTTATTAGGTATTCTAAGTTGTGTAATAATAAATCTTTTGTGGATTTCCAGTGTCTATAGTTGAGTCTCCCTAGTACATTTGTCAAGTTGAGGGGGCAATTTGAAGCTTCTCATCCTCATTGAGTTGTTGTGCCATATATTTTTACTTTCAAAGGCTATAGAAGTTCAACTTGAAAAAATTATAGTGTTTGCATTATAGCCATGTGTATAAGAAGAAGGATGTTGCTATTAAGACACTCAATGAGTATATGGAATTTTACTCTGCATTTGTCTTCTAGATCATGTGTTGGACCTCATAATGTGTGATAATTTAAGATGCTTGGTGAGTGTTGTGGTATAATTCTAAGATGCATATGGTATCATGAGGAATATAGTAATATTTCCCACTTCGAGAATTCTTTAATAACATAGATCCACATTAAACTTATATTCATTAACTTACACATAAACTTTTAGACACACATGACATAACACAAATAAATATTTCTCCCACCCCAAGTTGTAGATGAACTTACTTTTCTAAGAAAAACCAATATTTTTAAAAAATATTGCTTATCATTTTTTATAAGAAATGTGAGTGGCTTTAGTTCTTTTATTTTATCAAGCATTTGATTGAATAATTACATGCCATTCTAAAAAAAAAATATGAAAGAAACATGTTATAGGGTGAGAACCATGTCTCTTCATACTAGTTATTTACTTAGAAAAATATAGTCATTTTATATTTTATAGCTTTCAATAGAACCTAAAATTATTATTGGAAAACTCAACTTTTTGATACAATGAAATATCATTTTCCTTTATTCCTATTATAAATTGACTTTGTAATCACTCCCCAGTTGCTATCATTTTTAGTTAATCTTTCTAATGTAGGAGATTCCCTTGCATTCTTGGTTGAACACTATATTTTTGAATTCAAGTCATCCTTTATCAACATTAATTATAGTTCACTTTTCTTATGTAATTATTTAAATTAGGACTATAGAATTAAGTATGCCAACCTTTTTTTATGTAATTATTCAATATGGCATCACAGGATTAATTATGCCAACCTTTCTTATATAATTATTCAAAAATATCCATTATCATCTTTAATGAGAAAGACAGATTTAAGTAGTTTTAGATATTTTATTTTTATGAAGCACTCGATTAAATAACTATTTATTATTCTATAAACAAAGGTGAAGAGAAAATGCTACAGGGTAAAAAAACATGCATATTCATACTTATTATTTTATTTAGAAAAATATAGCTCATTTTGCTATTTATAGTTTTTAATAAAACATAAAACTATAGAAAATATAGTTCATTTTGCAATTTTATAATTTTTAATAGAACATAAAATTATTATTGAAAATTTAGTTTAAGAGATCTTATATCTCTTGATCTATAATTCCTATTCTAAATTAGCCTTCTAATCACAAACTAATTACTAATACTTTTACTTAAGTTTTTTTTTATGTACTAAGTCATTTTAACTCTTTATTTCTTTATTTTGTCACTGTATTTTTAAATTATCTTAAACATTAATAATGACTTTTTTTTTCAATTAAATTATTCAAATTTAAACTATAACAATATCATAACCTAAAAAAATAAAACTTTTAACTATGTCTTATATATTAATAACCCTTTACAACCAAAAAAAAATTAAGCACAAATTTTTTTAAGTCTTTTACATATATTTTTACATATATGATATTATTGATCCATTTTAAATGAAAAACTCACCCATCTCATACTTCATACACTATACAACACATACAAAAAAAAAATACACATTATATCTCTTAAAAAGTAGAAACAAAAATACTTGATTATAAATATTAATTTCACTAGTGACTCACTTGAAAGTTAACTCAAAATCAAAATCACTTAAACTAAGTTTATAAAACTTGGTAACACTCGTCACACATAACCAGAACATCAACCATATTTTAGATTACAAAAATATTTAATTATAAATATTAATCTCACTACTGACTCACTTGAAAGTTAACTCAAGACAACTTAAACTAACCATAAAACTTGGTAACACTTACAACACATAACACCAACCATACTCTCGCTTGGCTTACTCAACTTCATACGCAATATAATCACCCAACCGTCCTATCCTTACAAAGTCAATAATATGTGCTATAACCTTTTGTTGAAAACTACTATTATGTTATAAAATGCATTAGAAAAATAATTTTGCAATGTCCATTGACGTGATAAAATGCATAAGAGAATAATTTTGCAAAGTGTGCAATGTCGTCTATGTAATAAATTATTTATATTTATAATAAAATATATTGAATTTATTTATAATTATAAAACAAATAACTAAAAGTAAAATATTTATTATTATTGATTAAAATATTTTAATATGTGTTTTTTTTAATTGTAAGGAAGTTTTTAAATATATGTTAGATCTTTAAAATAAGATAAATTTATTTATATTTATAATAAAATATATTATATTTAAAAAAAATAATTAAAAGTAAAATATTTATTATCATTGATTAGAATATTTAATGATGTGTTATTTAGTATAAGGAAATTTTTTAAATCTTGAAATTAAAATAGGTTTATATTAATCCATTTTAATTAATAATAATAATATGATATAAATACATTAAAATTTTTAAAAATTAATATTTATATTTTATTAATGTCCACATATATGTCCCATAAATAAGGGGGTCTCATACACCAATTGGGTGTTTAGCTTGGTCGTGATCTTAAAAATGGATTATTATTATTATTATTATTATTATTATTATTATTATTATTATTATTATTATTATTATTATTATTATTATTATTATATTTGTCCACATATTCTATTTTATAGTCTCAATGAACTTTTCTTGATCATGTGCACACATTAATAACGTTAAGTCTTATCTTTTACCTTCTATATATCATTTAAACTAAAGTAGATTTCATACACATTCAACATCAACAGGATAAACCCATGAAAACGAATGCATACTTATTACAACAACACATGATTTCATACACAATTGACACTTATTGTTGATTAAAGGTACACCAAGTGCGTGCAGACCTTCCACATTCCTCTCAACCTTAGGCCACACTGCTCATAACCCTCAGCAGTGGGTCACCCCCGAGTTGGGGCTAAAATCCACTTGGGTAAGGTTTCCTAACCAAGATAAAGTATCTCAGTCAACAGGAAACTCAGTCACACTTAACTCAGTCTTACATGACTCAATCACAGGAAACTCTGTCACATGTGTCGATTCTTATTGAAATCCTATAGTCCCTCATTCCCCACATTCATGTTCAACCCTAGGAAGTATGCCCCTTCTCTGCTCAACAGTCCATTGGCTGCCCCACTTCCCTTAAAGGCTTCAACAACATGCAGGATAAGAAGCCTGAGAGCCTTGTCGCTGCAGTTTGGCACCTTGGAAATAATTCGCAGCAATTCCCTCACCTGGAGAGAATCCTATGGGTCTGACAACTTGCCTCTTCAGACCATCTCTCCAAGATAAGAAATGTACAGGTATCTATGACATAAAAAGTAGGGTGAGATCACACTAATAGTAGGGTTCGATGACAATAACAACAGGATTCGATAACAGTAACAATAGGGTTCAATGACAGTAACAATAGGGTTCAATGACATAACTGCAGGGTTCGATGACATAACCATCCAGTCATGATTATTCCCCCCTAATCGAATGATAGGAAAAATGTACTAAGTCCAAACTATTTGGATGCATGTTCCCAACTTGACACTTTTCATGTTGAGAATTGTCTTTGGTCCACTTTTCCCCCTCCTTCAGACTTAGGATAAAATAATATCCCTATTAAATATACTTTTAAGGAATATTAATATAGTATTCCTTTTAGGTTTAAGCCCCCTTAACTTATCCCCTTAACCTCAACTAGTGGAGTTAGTTCCCCATGCTATTTTACGTGGTTAGTCTGCCGCAGTGATGTGTTTCATTATATCTGTATGTGATTACATTTACATTCTCAATACAAAAGTATTGGTCTTTTTGCATCTAATCTCACCAGCCTTAAAAATACAAAGATCACACACTAAACCAGTGCGCGCAAAACTTATGGGGTGCACGCACTCTTATTTCAATGTGCCACCCCCGTGTGCTTACACAGGTGCATGCTATAACATGGCATATATACAAAAAGGATTTCGGGCCTCCAAAATCGCGCACTAAGCTAGTGTGCATTGAATCTTGGAATGTGCGCCATCCTGGATTACTCTTCTTTTAGTGCACCATTTGTGTGCTTATACTGGTGCACTTTGTATACTCCAATTTGTTTCTCTTTCAGTTCTCCATTCCTATGCACTTACACAGGTGTTGTAACGACCCTAATTGGATACATGCTTAAAGATTATAAAGTAAAATTAATTAAAGAAAATGATTGTGATCAACTAAGTAATACTCTGACTAAAGACCACATTTAATGACCTGAGAATTATAATTTAAAACATCAATGAAAATGTTATAAAACGGTGGCGTATGCAGAGAGGGATAGCCATGGATCCCGAGAAGATAAAACATTAACTCATGACCAGGACAGAGGAGGGGAGGGTGGTTGTGAAGTAAAGGTGTGAGTCGGCAGGGAGGAATAAGGGACGGGAAGAGGGGGATGTGCACACCTTTCGACGGGGATGGATGTGGCGGGCTGTGTTTTGCTGTGAGCAACGATTTTCTGTGCATTGTTGTATTTTGTGGACTGTGGCATTTTGATCAGTTGAGGCACTAAGTTGCTGGAGGTTTTGGGCACGGAGGGCCAGGATATCCGTAAATATCCTGGAGCTAGGTAGCTTTCCTAGTTGGCAGGGAGGACAATAGTTTTGGGCAGTTGTTTTCCTGTTTGTAGCAGGGTTGTTCTGTGTAGCAGGGAGCAGGAAGGCAGCAGCAAGGTAAAGAGGCAACATAAATTAGCATCAGATCCAGGTACTTGTTAAGTTATGTAATTATTTCATTCTGCCATGAAATCAGTGTTTAGTGGTAAATCTAAGTTACTGAAGTTGTTGTTATAAAAAAATCAATATTATGCTAGGAAGTTATTGTTTCAGTTTACTCCATAAAATGTTTATGAAATTTAATGATGTTTAGAAATATTAGGCTGTTACATATGGTATCAGAGCGTCTTAGTTTGAAATCTGGGCCTACGGGCCAAAACCCGAGTGTTAACTCCAGCCACGCTTCAACTACAAACAAAAACATTCAGTTTGACCCAATATGACTGATACAGTATCAGAGAATATACTCAAGATAGCACCCCTAAGTTATCCAAGAAAATGATCTCATAGAGATATCACAAGTAAACACTATAGGTAATACCCTTTAACTGGATCATGTATGGTCACTACCATTTGGTCTAAATATTCAAAGGAATGCCTTTAAAATAGGGGCAGAAAACCAGATAGTTGGAAGGACCACTTCCCACAAAATGGTTAACCTTAAAGCAGTCTGAATAAAGCTATTAAGCATGAAAAACAGAGATGATAACTTAATTTTATTTGAGCAATACTTGTCAATGAAAGTTTAGGGTAGAATAGACACCTGAAATCGATGAAATCATTAAGGGAAACTTCTATCTAAGGCTTGAAGTTGGTAAGAATTAATAATTACATGAATTATACTGAATAAAAATGCAAAAGGACAGTTGCAAGACCTTGAAAAGGCCTACTTCATCTCGAACTTACCTAAATGAGGAACTGCCAATGCGCAGTCGGGCGAAGGAAATTTTGAAGACTTGTATTGCACGGCAATAGTATAAACTACTTGCCTATGTTAAGCCTCGGTGATGATAATAATGAAAAATCTCAGGAACTATAGACCCATGCAAATTTTAACCATACCAAAGAGAGCAATTTTAAAACCACGTAATGTTTCAAGTAACTGATCATTATCCCATAGGAGAGCTGTCTATTACACGGGAGAACGGATCTGAGCCATCAGATCTCGGGTGAAATCCCATCAGCCATTAGATCTTGAGAAGTTGCACAAGGTTTAAGTCCTAGCGTGCAGAGGAGGAGCCATCGGGATATTAGAGTCATCGAGGTTTTGTTAAGTTAGAAAATCGAGATCTTGTGGTTCTCGAAATCCTGAGAACAGATCCCAGTCGTTGATCTCGACAGGGACACGCGTCAGCATTCTAGGTAGGCATCAAGATTTTAACCATTAGGAATTTCAGGAGTGTAGAATCATTGCAAAAGAAAATCGTGATCCGCGATTTCCCGATGGGATCAGAGCCGTCCAAACGGAAAGAACACGTGTCAGTAGATCCCGCAGAGTCGGAGATCGGCATATCGGGGTTTCTGGAGTCATGAAACTCTTGCATAATGGAATCGCGATCCGCGATTTCTCGACACGATCGGAGCCGTTCGATTTGAGGGACGCGTGTCGCAGATCCTGAGAAAGTCGGGGATCGGGAAATTGGAGTTCTCGAGGTCATGAGAACCGGGACCTCGAAAGTCTTGAAATCCTGAGAGTCAATCTGAGCCGTCCGTCTGAGGAGGGGCACGTATCACGCGATCGTTCGTATCGGAGATCCGAGGCACCAGGCATCAGGATTTGCATGTCTCGAAACGTCAACAAGATCAGAACCATCCATCTGAGGGACAGGTGTTGGAGATCTGGAGAGGATCGAAATATTAGCCATCGAGAAATCGAAGTTTTCGAGCACACAAAGAACTTGTCACACGGAATCATGATCCACGATTTCCCAACAAGATCTGAACCGTTTATTTTGGAGGACACGTGTCAGTAGATCTCAAGGAGTCGGAGATCAGCGCCATCGGAGAGAACCCCGACAGGAGAGTTGTGTGGGCCACAGGTGGAACTAGTGGAGGACATGTGTCAGCAACCTGGGCAGAGTCGGGAATCGACATATCGAAATTCCTGAGGACAAGGAACTCGAGACCTTTCGAATCCAGAACTCCGAAGGAAATCGGGACCATTCATATTAGAGGACGCGTGGCAATCATCTAGCGACATCGGTGAAAGTTCCACAGGAGGGCTTCATCGGGTATCGGGATACCGCGAGTTTCATGGACAAGGTGTCCATGCACCACGAAATTGTGAACCCCGAAAGCCGACGCAATTAACTTAACTCTTAATCCTGGATTAAAAGAATTAATTAATGACTGTTTAATTAAGACCTAAACTTATCACGAAATCGGAGATCGGGGTTTCGAGATTCAAAATGCGCCGAATCTTTGTTATGGGAAACCCCGAATCCCGATAGGAATTAGGACTATGGTCACATAGGTGCAGGTCACATGGACCTCGGTGTAGCCGGAAGGGCTAACACACACAAGGAAGAGGCGCATCGCGTATCGGGATATTGGGAATTTCGTAGGCACGGGATTCATGCAAATCGACAGCGCGATATCCGAAATCCCGATAAGGGATAAGGCTGCGGTCACAAGGCGAGGTCATGTGGATCACGAACGTAGATTAAGGGCTAAGGCGCAAGGAGCATATCGGGGATCGGATAATTGCGAGTCCTAAGGACTTATGAGGTTCGACAATTGGAACTCCGAAACTCCGATGTAGGATGGGCTGGGGTCACATGGAACGACGGTCATATAAGGGGGATGTCTAGCTTGGAGGGCTAGCACATAAAATGCCATATCAGAGAATCGGTAATCGGGAGCCCGTGAGGACAGGAAACTCTCGGCATCAGGCATAAGGAAACCCCGAAACCTGAAATTTTAATTGGGGAATTTTACAGTTAGGAGTAAAGGGCCGTGAGCAAAACGGAAGGCAATGCATATGCAGCTAACTGCATGCATATGCACAGTCGAATAAAATTATAAAGATAAATGAAATAAATTGAAGGCAGAACACCAAAATCTGTACAGAGCTGGAAATTACAAGAAAAACATTTTGTTCAAAAGAGGAAATCACCATTCATTACCATAGCGTAAGGACGGTTTGTGCAAATTCTTAATTTGAATAACCCCACGTTCTTCATAAAGGTATTGGAACTATGCACAACATGCGGATTGAATCGTACCTCTTACCATAGCTTAGGGTGAGCTCCGCAAAGTGTACAGACAGGGGTTGATTCCTAATATTTCAAGGAGACTGGACTCCAGGTCTTGGATCTTGTCAGTAGCCACCTCAATATACTTTGTTTCTGCAAAACGAATTGGAGCATATACAACATTAACCAGTGCTAGTGAAGTGCTCAGAATGATGGTGAGGATGTGAGCCATGGCAAGGGAGATTCTGGAAACCTCTAAGCAGAGCAGAGGCAGAGCTATGATGGACAAAGACTGATACGAGGCAAGTCCCAGTGGATGAGAAAGTGGGACAGAGGAAGGACGCGTAGTGAATTGAAAGGTTGACAGGTGGAGAATGATGAGGTTAGATATGAGGGAGCTTGAGGAAGCCAGGTGAGCACGTGGAACCCATGCGTGCCCGAATTCAGTGTGCACATTTAAACTAATTTTTATATATTTTAAACTATTAGGAATAATATAAAATAAATTAAATAATTTAGTATAAATAATTTGTATATAAATAAGATTAAGTTAGTATAAAATTAAGTAAAATTAATTTGGGTTAAATTAGTGTAATAATAATAATTTTAAAATTAATTATTTTATTTAGTGTAAGGTTAATCTACCTTAAAGTTCGATGTTAACCAAGCTTAGACGCTTCATCCTAACCCAAACCTAGCCAATTCTCCTGATGGAGTAATGTCTGTTTACAGACAAGTAAAGAAAACTTACACCTAACCCTGTTTCTAAGTTTAAGTAGCACCATTATGAAACGTCCTTGAACTCACCCGGACAACTTGGGGTGATGCAGGTTAAGTCATACAACATGGTCAGGACTCGAAGGGGTCGAGGCAGGGGAGCATCGTCACGGGCACCACCGATGCCACCCACACCATCAACACCGTTAACACCACCAACACCACCAACACCACCACCACCATCGCCCGAACTAGCCNGCCCTCATACTGCTCTCATTGAAAGCCATTAACGAGACTTTAAAGGGGCGCCAACCAGCAGGGATGGAAGTGGAACCCCCACCATCTGGAACGGGTAATCCAGAGGCATCAAGAAACTCAAGGGGAGAATTTCCACCAGAAGACATCACAAGAGAGTTGCAGAAGATCAAACTTCTGGAGTTTGTCGGAGGTCGCGCCAGTGAACGCACGGAAGCATGGTTGGAAGGCATGATAAGGTGTTTTTCCCTAAGGGACTATGCGTCCAATTCAAAGGCCAAGATTGCAATTTTCCAGTTAAGAGATAGTGCCTTGAAATGGTGGGGAACTTAGAAAGACAACTACACCTTACCCCAGATACAATATCTTGGGAACTTTTCGAGGAGAGGTTCCGAAGGAAATATCTACCAACATACTATGAGGAGCAACAAGTAGGGGCATTTCATGCCCTAGTCCAAGGAAACAAAACTATAGAAGAATATGAGATCAGGTTTATGGAACTGGTCAAGTATGTTTCGTATATGGACAGTGACCAGCGACAGGCAGAGCACTTTGTTTATGGATTGAACCCAAAGATAAGAGTTATGGTGCGGATGTGGAAACCGTCGTCAGTAGCGGAGGCGGTAGAAAATGCATGTTACGTAGAAGAACACATGAACTTAACAGGAGGTACAAGATTGACATTTCCACATCGCCCTGGATTCATAGGAAAGACCCCGAGGACATTTACTAGGGGAGGGGGCTCAAGGCCACCACCTTATGGTAACAGATTCGTGCCAAGGATAGTAGCTGCAGGGATTTCAATGGCAACTAGTGCAGCATCTCGTTCATCGCCAACGGTGCAGACAGGTCCACGACCATCTAGAGGAGCAGCTAGTAGGGGTAGGGGTTCCAAGGGAAGGAACTCATTTAGGAATCAGTCACATAACAGTGCACCGGTTCAATCTCGTATTTCCTGTTGGAGATGCGAAGGACCCCATTACGAACGAGACTGTCCAGAGTTACAATCAGGGTTTGTGCACAGAGAAGGAAAGGCACCAATGGGAAGATCAGGCAACAACCACCAGATTTATGTAGCGGTTAATAACCGCCAGGTTGAACATCAATCCACCGTAGTGGAATCGTTAGGTACACTAAATCATATTAATGTTAAAATTTTGTTTGATTCTGGTGCGACGGATAGTTTCATTTCACCATCTTTATTAGAAAGGAGTGGGTTGGCAGCCTATGAGCACGATGACTTTAAACAAGTCGATATGGCTTCGGGGGAAAAACAAGTTGTAGGACCTAGTGTCGATAATTGTATAATAGACCTAGGAGTGTGCACTACCAGGTTGAAGGTATACGTCACTGCTCTTGGGGCGTATGACCTAATCATTGGAATGGATTGGTTAGCAGGTCATCGAGCTTTGGTAGATTGTTTCGCTAAGAAGGTGCTTTGTATTGATGATGAAGGAAGATCAATAGAGATCCAAGGTGTATAGAGAAAAGTGTCATTACGCTTTATATCAACTATGAAGGTCAAGCGATGCTTGAGACAAGGGTGTCGACTGTATGTAGTGGAAGCAGTGAGTGAAAGGAAAGGACCCTCATTAGATCAGTATCCGATATTGTCAAAATTTCAGGATGTTTTTCCGAACGCGTTACCAGGGTTACCTCCAGAGAGGGAGCTTGATTTTACTATTGAGCTAAAACCTGGTGCAGAACCAATATCCAAGACTCCGTATCAGATGACGACGCTAGAACTTTGTGAATTACAAATGCAGTTGAAGGAGTTACTAGACTTAGGGCTAGTAAGGCCCAGTGTCTCGCCTTGGGGCGCACCGGTAATTTTTGTAAAGAAGAAGGATGGATCCTTACGACTGTGTATAGACTACAGGGACTTGAACCGTGCTACGGTGAAAAATAGGTACCCAATGCCGCGAATAGATGACCTCTTCGTTCAGATGAAAGGAGCAGCGGTATTCTCAAAGATCGATTTGCGATCTGGGTATCATCAGTTAAGGATTAAGGAAGGTGATATCCCAAAAACTGCCTTCGAACTCGATTTGGACATTACGATTTTGTTGTAGTACCTTTCAGATTGACTAATGCACCAGCAGTGTTCATGAGTCTCATGAACAACGTATTCCGGAAGTACTTAGACCGTTTTGTACAAGTTTTTCTGGATGACATTCTCATCTATTCCAGGAATGAAAGAGAACACGAGGAACACTTGCGAATAGTGTTGTCTTGCCTTAGGGAGAACAAGTTTAATGGGAATTTGTCGACGTGTTCCTTCTTCCAGAAAGAGATCCACTATTTAGGCCATATCATTTCAGGCGAGGGAATCTCGGTGGACCCAGAGAAGGTAAAGGCCATTCTGGAATGGCCAATGCAGAAAAATGCACATGAGGTGAGAAGCTTCATGGGGCTAGTGGGTTATTACCGGAGATTTGTGGAAGGATTCTCAAAAATAGCGAAACCCATCACCACTTTGCAACGCAAGGGAGTCAAGTATGAATGGACAGAAGAATGTAATAGTGCCTTCATTGAGCTTAAGAGGTTACTAACTAGTGCGCCAATTCTACGAGTGCCAGATATGGAAAAGGACTTCATGGTCTGCACGGATGCCTCAAAACAAGGGTTGGGGGCCGTGCTAATGCAGGATGGAGGAGTAATAGCTTATGCGTCAAGAAAGTTGAAGAAGCATGAAGAGTTATATGTGAATCATGATTTAGAGTTGGCAGCTGTAATGCTAGCTCTGAAACTTTGGAGGCACTATCTTGTGGGACGAAACTTTGAACTCAAAACGGACCATCAAAGGTTAAAACATCTCTTCACTCAAAGAGATCTAAATGCCAGGAAAAGGTGATGGAGTGAGTTTATGAGTGAGTATGATTTTGGTATTTCATATATAAAGGGAAAGGAAAATGTGGTCGCAGATGCCTTGAGTAGGAGACCACGTATTTTCTCCTTGGTGACCTTAAAGGTCAGTCTGAGGGAACAGGTGTTGGCACAACTACTAGGAGACAGTTGGTATTTAAAGGTTACTTCAAACCTCCAGAGTGGGAGAGAGTTAGAACCAAAGTATGAAGGATATACTCTAGAAACAAACAGATTGTTAAGATATAGAGGAAGGATGTACATCCCGGAGAATGGGGATATTCGAAACATCATACTAAAGGAAGCCCATAGATCACTGTATTGTGCGCATCCGGGTGTGAAGAAGATGTACGCGGAAATGAGGAAACTCTTCTTTTGGGTAGGCATGAAGCGCGATATATTCCATTTCGTCGCCAGATGCCTAGAGTGTCAACATGTGAAGGCCGATCACCATCACCCGGTGGGCCTCCTACAACCACATTGTAGGGTTGCCACTCACATCTCATCGACACAATGCCATTATTGTGATAGTGGATAAGTTAACCAAGAGTGCCCATTTCATTCCGGTTAGAGACACTTAATATGTTACTGATGTGGCACGAGTGTTCATAAGCGAGGTTATCTGTTTGCACGGGATACCTAAGAAGATCATTTCAGATAGGGACTCCAGATTCACATCTAGATTTTGGATGAGTTTACAGTCAGCATTGGGGACTTAGTTGAACTTAAGCACATCTTATCATCCTGAAACAGATGGGAAAACTGAGAGAGTAAATCAATTTATGGAGGACATGCTTAGGATGTATGTAATGGATAATCAAACCCAGTGGGAGAAGTACCTACCTTTGGTAGAGTTTGCCTACAATAACAGTTATCATAGTTCCATCGGAATGCCACCATACGAAGCTTTGTATGGAAGGCCATG
>ML780906.1:983542-994960 GCA_009831015.1 Picea engelmannii | reverse complement strand
ATCATCTAAATTGTACATTTTTTACAAAATGATACTTTGTGCCCAATATACAAAACAGTATCAAGTGACCTAAAATAAAAAACAACCATATGGTAGCCTAGATACAAAATGACAGTAATCGGTGAATCATTAACCACTGCCACCCTCTCCAACCTCAAGAGAATCTTGGAAATATATATTTCTTATCTTGATTGAAGAAGAACCTCAAGTGGATTTGGGCCTAGGTGTGCTTCATCACTTGGGAGAATGCACAAAGTAAAAAAATTGTTATACATTTTTTTTCACAATGAATTAAAAGACTCACAAAATGATACATCGTAATTTAACATAAGACAACTCACTGCATATGGGTCTAACAATTGTGAGGGTGTTACCCTCCTCCATGACCCTAATCTCTCAACGATGCCACCTTGCATCAGTTACAAGGATCAAATCATCAAAATTAAGAAAATATGCATAAAATCAAATTCATGATACATAAAAAATTATCAACACATTATCTCACTGTGAATACCTTGGGCCTCAGTGGAGAGTCACTAATAGGTGGAGCACTCGGTTTTACAACCTGCTCCAAGGAAACCTCTATTATGGTAGCCTTGGTTGATGGATTCAATGGAAATGTTGGTGGGGATGGGTGGCATACAGGTGCATCCATTATGGATGTATGTGATGGAAGAGGTGGCATGGATGGGTGGTTTGTGGGTGCATCCACTGAGGATGTACCAAATAAGAAATATGTTGGGGGTGGGAGGCAATGGACCCCCACAGGTTGTACAAGTGATTTCAACTCCCTTGGCCTATTTTAAGGTAACCCACGAGTATATTCCAGGTGCCCAGGGAGTGGACTAGTACTATAACTAGTGAAAATGTCAGCGATCTGCATACATATTAATAATTTTGAACTATTAGTACCAAATACTAAAATTCAAGAACAAAAATACAACAAATTTGAGATTTAAACGATATTTAACTCTAAATATGATACCTATGATGTAGGTGACTTGTCCATCCTATATGGAAATTCCTTGAGGAAATTCCTTGACATCTTCTAGTCCCACAACCTATAGAAACACAAGAACATTAAAAACTTGAGGATTCCATAACATAAAGAAATTACCATGGTGAATTTATGAAATGTGACACATACTTGTGTATGGGGTATGCCAAATGAGCAGACTCCCTCTACTGCTACATCAATGGTAGAGACATGCAGTGATGCATCCATGGGCATAGTGGGTCTACTACATAGAGATAATAACAGCAAAAAAACATGAAATAAAAGATTGATATAAATACACCGAATACCATATAAATATATAACAATGAAGAACATATAGATGGTTAATATACTGACCTCCTCCATGAATCTATGATGTTGAATGGCCTCCATAGGCCCATAGTAGGTCTACCTGCAACTCAATCATCTGTGAGGTTCACATCAATGACTTTTATGTCCATGTGCCCTCTCCTCACTCCACTCTATTGTACGGGGTGAAGCTTTGACCCCTCTATCAATGTCACTGGAAGGAACCTCCTGCCAAGATAGTGCAACAAAGATATCGTGTTGGACTAGGATATGATTCAATGATGGTATAACTAATTGTACACGTTGCAAACTCTCTGCAATAGGAGGATTATGGGCATGGGGGTTAGGTATTCACCTGGGGGGACAAGGACCTAACATGGGATTGCTCCTAGCATGATCTCAGTCCTGTGCGAACCCTCGATCCACACCCTAGAAGTCACCCATGTCAATGTAGTTGACATGCTGACCCAAAAAAATTCATCCCACAATTTTCGAAGAAAATATAAAGGCACCTCTATGTTATTGCACAAAGGTTTATCAAATACCATGTACCACTTATCCATCCAATTTTGACTAATTTTTGGGTGGACACACTAGTTAATGCAAATGTGTTTCTTGTTTACAAGTGGTGGTTGTCCATATTGAGGATCCCTAAAAATAGACATTATTCTTGTTTCGAAATAACCAAGTATCTAACTTGGTTTCTATCCAATCCAGTGTTGTAATACTCAAACATTCTTTCCCTATATTCAGAAATAGAAGTCAATTTCCCTTGGGCACTTGCAATGGACCTCACAATGACGTCCAATGAAGTGGCCAAGGACTCCGTGCTTGGTTCTTTTGTGCCCCTTAGTTGATTTATAAGTGTTCTTAAAGTGGGCAACCCCTCATCAATTTGGGTGTTTATGTTGAGTTAGGGCTTTCTTCTCCTTGGTCTGCTGGTTGGCAATTTACATTGTCTCTGGGTTCTATTTTATAATATATTCTTCAATTTAATAAGGCGTGGCATGTAAATNGGAAATATTAGCTAATGTAAGAGGTCACTCTCTAAATTTTCTAGATGAGATTTCTCTATAATATTACAAATTTCTATAATTTAGATTCTTTTAGAATATATTAAATTAAATGAATAAAAGTAAAAATTACTAAAATGGGAGGAAAATAAGAGAAATCAAGCATATATGGCTTGACCAGGACATGATGGAAATATATTGACAGAGATCCTCCTCTCTATTTTCTCAATGAGGGTAAAAATGTGAGCGCGATGTGTGCAAATGGGCACAAATAGCGCTCATGGCCCATTAAAAATGTTATATCAGAGGAACACGTGTGCATTCTTAGGAATGCACACACATTGTTAAGAACATGCATATGTTCCTGCCGAAGAAACTTTGTGGCAAGTTGATTGGAGGTTTCTTCTTTTCCAAACATATAGCATCGGGAACACGTGCGTGTTTCTAAGAATATGCACGCATTCCTCCTGACCCCCTTGCCACTTTTTCATCAACCAACTTCGTGCACTCACCCACCTATTCATAGCCATGCTCTCAATGGGGGAAATACTCACTTCTACGAGGATAGGATATGGTGTAGTTCATTTAATTTTAATATTCTAAATCATAAAATGATTCTATATTTTCTCAATCATTCTCCACAATCTTCTAGAAATGCTATGCATCCCCAAACTTCACAAACATATAGGATAACAAGAGTGACAAGATTCTCAAGAGGAGTTTCATTTTATCCCATAGCCAAAGGTTCATTTATTTACAATTGTTTTCAAGGCTAAAATAAGCTTTCCATCCTCCATTTATCCTTTTCTCAATGCTATAGCTCCAGTTAATCTTGTGATGTAGATAAATTTTGAGATAGTTGTATGAAGTCACTTCCTCCAAGCTATTGTTTCCTTACATGAAATTCTCAGAAGTGATCTTTTTGGATTTTATTATCATGACGTTTGTCTCGACGATGATAATATTCATTCTCATTCTAGAATAAAAAACCTTGACAATACTTAGTTTCTTGTCAAGTCACCATAAGAACAACATCATTAACATAAAGAAGAAGGATGACCATCCACGTGTACTGATTGAGAGGGTCCTTCTTGTGAAGTTTAATATGAGGGAAAATGTTCTTCTTTATGTAACAAATTGTGTCTCCAATCCCTCTATGATAGGATCTTTGGTTCCCTGCTAACTAGAAGACAAATCCTTCTATGTTAAGGACCTTAGATTCCACTAGAGATCTAGCTTAACATGGAACCTTCAGTCCATCAAATGCCACAACAATTCCAAGAGAGAATCCAAAGTGCCCTAAATTCCTATTTATTATCATCTTTTTGGTATACATATCAAGTAATAGTTTCTTTTTCTTCTAAATAATTCCTATTTTCCTTCTTTCTTTTACCTTTTGAACTTCATTCCTTAATTATTCTTGATCTTTCATCATGAGGTCTTCATTTATAAATATTCCTCACTTGTTCAAACTTAAAGTTACTTGAAGTTACTGAGTATACCATATTATGTTCATAAGTGCTTACCTTAACACAAATGATCCTATCTTTAAGCTCAATTACTTAGTCATGTAATATATTTATATAATTTCATTAACCAATTCTATTTTTTCAAAATTTATATTATATATATATATATATATATATATTTTTCCAAAAAAATCACATTAATAAATATTTTTATTATTATTTTAATTTATATAATAATTATACCAAGGTTTTCGTTATTTTACCGTATGCCATATATAGTTATACAATGTATCATTGTTTAGATAGCTGTAAGGACAATAAATTCAAATCTACATGTCCTATTATTTAGATAGATGGAAGGATAGCAAATTCAGAGCTATAATTAGACACGGCATACTATTGTTTAAGTAGATGGAAGGATAATAAATTCAAGGCTATAGGTAGAATTGAATGATCTTTAAAAGCGATTATATTATATAAAGAGGAAAAACGAAAAATACAATTCAAAGAAATTCAAAATTATATAAAGAGGAAAAACGAAAAATACAATTCAAAGAAATTATAAATAAAGTATTATAAATATGGTAGAATATAGAGTATTTAAGAAAATTTAATTTATTAAGGTTTTCTATAAAATTATGTTTTATATAATAATATGTATTAAATATAAATAAAAATTAATAAAAAAATTGTTTTTTTTATATATTTATTTTAAATTATATTTTTATAATTTTATATTAATACATACATTTAATTTTTTAAATATATAGAGTATTTAAGAAAATTTAATTTATTAAGGTTTTCTATAAAATTTTTAAGAAAATTTAATTTATTAAGGTTTTCTATAAAATTTTTATATAATAATATGTATTAAATATAAATAAAAATTAATAAAAAAATTGATTTTTTTATATATTTATTTTAAATTATATTTTTATGATTTTATATTAATACATACATTTAATTTTTTCATTAACATGTTTTTAATTTTTCCATTTCACGACCTTGATATTAGAATATACAAAAGTTTTCATCCATTAAAATTTGATTTTTGTTGGAAGAGATTTTTAAAAACAAATATCTTGAAAGTTTTGAAGTAAAAAAGAATTAAGTGAAAATTACATTGAACATCATACATCTTTGCATATAACAGTATTCATGTGAGACAATTTGCTAGTTAGACTTGCAATCAATCATCAATTCTAAAGGCAAGTATAATTGGTAACACACAATATGAAATTAAGGACTTCCAAGTAACAATTAATGATTAAAAATGCATATCTCAATTCAATGTTACAACTATATATAAAAATAGGTTAACATAATTATTAGTTCAACCTAACTTTTGGTAACTTCATTTTAAACATGGAGAATTTTTTTTTGGCATTCTTCAATAATAAGATGAAAAATATATAGCATTGCATGACATTACAATGAAATCAAATTCAACAATGCCCTATCATTATTAATGAAGTCTTATAAATTTTTCACCTTAAAAATCATATTCAAAACTTGATTGCATAGATCAAAAAGTTAACAAGTGAAAAGAAGTCATAACAAAAAATAGATCAATAAGTTAACAAGTGAAAAGAAGTCATAACAAAAAACACTAAAGCAATTTACCAATAAGGAATCAACTATTGATAAATAAATAACCAAAGACTCATTGAGATAAAGAATTCATCAAACATGAAAACCTAGACCTTAGAGAAAGGAACCAATACATATCCAAATGGAATTTTGTCAACCAAGTATCAAAAGATGATGTCCAAAAATAAGATAAAAGATACAAGGATTTTTTATTGTCATCCTAATTACAAAAGTCATCATATTATTCAACTAACTAACCAAAGATAAAAGAAAAGTGAGAAGCTAATAGCTTGACTTTTTCACAATAAGAAAATTTTCTTAGTGCTTTGTAGCTCATATAGTAGTATATTGTCAACCATCACAACTTCAAGAACAAAGAATCATGAGAAGACATTACAAGTTAGAACAAAGACATTAGTTTTTCTATAAAATGTTGTGAGAAAAAACATGATAAAAAGATAAGGGATATAATGAACATAAATATGAAATAATAATAATAATAATAATGAAAATAAATGAAGTGGTACATTCTAACTAAAGGAGGTAACCTACTCTCAAGGGACATGACCTATAAATCATTGTGATTAATCAATGTTATAAATACATTGTTATAAATGCACCATCACATGACATTGTATCATCTCTCATTCATTATTAAAAATGTTTATTACTTATCCTATATGAATTTCAACTTATTAGCTTGTTTACATTGGATATTCAATAATTGAACATTGCCCATATTTCTATAAATGAACTTTGTTCATTTCAAATAATGCTTGGACTTATTAATTAGATGTAAATTTTGTAACAAAAAATTATTTTTTATTGTCAAAATAGGTGTTATCAATTAGATGTAAATTTTGTAATAAAATTAAATTTTATTTTCAAAATAGGTGTTATCAAGTTTCCATTGATTCAAAACATTTGATCAAATTTTTGATGATATGAATTTATTCAAACTTTTTTAATGATATGAATTTATTCAAAATGGGGGAAAATTTTTAGGCCATAGTTTTATCATCCAATTTGGATCATGGTGGAACTCTACTCATCCATAAATTTAAATCATGGTGGAAATCTACTCATCCATAGATTTAAAGATAATGGTTTTACAAGAAGATTAATTTACTTCCAACTTATTTTTTCATGAAATTCTTTCACAAATCCAATCTAGTAGGAATTGCAAAAATTCTTTCTCCAAATCTAGTAGAAGTTTTGTAAAGAGTTATAGTTTCATTTAATGAGAACTAAAAATTTAATCATGAATTTTTTTTCCTAAAAATATTGATCCATTTTAAAACCACTTAAAAGTTTTTAAAAAATTGAGTGAATTAAGATGAGACTTTCCCTTGATAAGAAAAAAATGAAATAAAATAAAAATTACCTACTTAACTTCTTTGTAGCTTGAAGAAAGGTAAATTGAAACTTGTTAACAAAAACAAGGGTATTGTAAACCATAATATATATCTTCTCAATAATAGGAATATGTCACAAAAATAGGATTTAAATATGAGTAAACAAGATAACAACTTTATATATATGAATCGAAAAAACCACTCTTCAATTTCATTCTACTTCAATTTCATTCTACTTGGAGCAATACATGAAAATATTCTTCTTTGTTAACTTCAGTAGCCATGATTTACGTTGAACAACTCCATTAACCCATGTTTTAAATGCAACCACAGATTAAATATCATTGAGTGATAAATTTGCTACAACAATACTTATAGCCAAACTACCATACATATAGCCACACTAAGGTATCCCTACATATAGTTACACTAAGGGTATCCCTGGTGAACTTCACCCATCCTTCTCATTGCTCTACATTGCAGAATTTCATTCTATTTGATATGAGGCAATACAGTAAAATATTCTTTTATGGGTAACTCCCTTAGCCATAATTTACTTTGAACAACTCCATTAACCCATGTTTTAAGTGCAACAATAGAGAAAATACTATTGAGTGATAAATTTGCTACAACCATACATACAGCCAAACTAAGAGAATCCCTGGTGAACTTCACCCATCCTTTCCATTGCTTTACATTGCAGTACATGAAACATCTAAATAGTAACCATTCCAAATCCAATCCAATCAATCATAGAGTCCTGTACATAAGTTAGATTTAGCCTTACTGAAAAAAATGAGACTGTGGGGCACTTGAATCATTCAAGGAGAAAGATCACGGGGTGGCCTATTGTACAATACCCTGCCCATCTTTTGGATTTTTCCTGTTTTCTCTTTGTCTTTCATCCCATCTCCTGTTTTACATAATTTCTCGTTGCTGTTGTTGATGGTCACCCCATCTTCTATGTTGAACTTCCACTCGCTCTCCAACCGGGGCTGCGCGCATGTAGAACACAAAACACTAACACTGCAATGCAAATCCAATTAAATCCAAGCTCAATATTTAACATTTTTAACCCTAAAATCTCAATATTTAACATTTGTAACCCTAAAATGTCAATACACCGACAGACATACGCTATTAGCTGTTCTTAACAAACAAATCTCTCGTTGTTATTGAGCAAGACCTGGGGGGAACGATTGCTTGCTTCTGACCAGTACATAATCTTTGAGGTCTACGGCCATCGCTGGAGTAGTCCTCACACACCAAGTCTGTTGTATTAACGTGGGAATCCATATAGCCAGAAATTGGAGATTTGAGTTGTTCGGACTGTATAAAATCTGGAGATTTGATTTGTTTCGACTGTATAATCTGAGTAATTGGAGATTTGAGTTGTTAGGACTGTATAAAAATAATCTGAGTAATCCAAGTATCTTATTGATTTTTCAAGGAGCTGAAATCATTTAAAAAACAAATTTAAGTAATGGAAAATTAAGATTTCACCAAATGATTACCTGCATGAACGTTATACCAAGTTACAGGCATGTATGTTATTCGTTTCCTGAAACAGATAAATGATCAAAACGACCAGCTGGGATTGGGGAAACCACCCACTGTTCTCGGGTTGTTGTAACAGAGAAGCGCGAGGCAACCGCAAAGGAAAAAACAATGAAGAACTGTGGAGGAAGGAAGATCCACTATCGAAAACCGCTAACGCAATACCGTTGGCGGCCTCTTGTTTTGTTATGAGACAGGCCAGCACAATAGCTACCACACAGTATTCAACATCGTCATCCATGGTCTTCCTGATCTGTGTGACATTTAGATTCTGGAGAGTCTGACTAAACAGTAGCGGTGAGAATTTTTGGTTGTTTTGTGTTATTTGGATTCATATGGAAAGTATTTGACAAGACTTACAGCGAATCTCAGGTTGATTTGGCAGGGTTCAAAAGAGGTTATTAATGTGGGATAAATTTTTATATAAGTTATTTCACATAAAGACGAAGATTTTACTTGAGATATTTTACATCAAGACAAAGGTATAATTTCATATAGTTAATCAGGTAATCAGGGTTCACACTTTGTTATGTGAATGTGAAAGTGAAAAAGAAACTATCACATTAAATTGTAATTAAAAATAAAGTAATAAATTAGTAAAGGTAATATATTATTATTTATTCCAGATTTAGATGAAGATATAATTCCATATAGATTAAATTTAATATAGATTACTTAATTTTACTGTTCATTAAATGAAGATGAGTGTGCAGGAAGATAGTATCACATTAATCTAGTTTTACAGTTTTAATATTCATTAAATGAAGAAGAGTGTGCAGAAAGATATTATCACATTAATCTAGTTTTACTGTTTTAATATTCATTAAATGAAGATGAGTGTGTAAGTAAGAAAATATTATCACATTAATTTAGTTTTACAATTAAAAGTAGAGTTATTTTTTATTAGATATGTAGGTAACATTTCAAATCAATTTATGGGATGAGTCTGATTCGGATTTATAGGTGTAAATATTTAAAAAATATATTTTTATTTTAATAAGAAACATTATTTCAATTTTTTTAGATGTAATTTTTTTTTTTTTAAGAAATATGATTTCAATTTCTGAAAAGATATTTGTAAAAAACACTTTTTAAATTATTAATCAGTAATAAAAAAATTTATAATATATATTTTCAAAAATGATATTAATATCTAAGAATAATATTAAACAATTATTTATAATAAAACTATTTTTTTATCAAAATTGAATTATTTTAGAGATATGTTAAAGAGTATGTAAATTACTTTTTAAACAATATCATTAATGTTATAAATAAGATGTAATATCTTTTTGGTAGGTATCGGTAAGTTGTGTATTAGATTAGTAATAATTTTCTCTTGGAGATAATTTTTCCATGCAAAATTACAATGTAAGAGTCATGTATTTTTTTATTTTAATTATTCATATTTTATTAAATAATTTTAAATTTTATCTTAAGTCAATAATATGTTCAATTATTGTACTCTTTTATAATGTGAAGTTAGTAATTTGACATGTAAAATGAGATAATTTCATATTTGATATTTAATATTGTTTTTAACCAAATACAATTTTAACAAATTTAATAAAATGTATATTTAAATCATAAAATCTCAATATATATATATATTATAATATTTTATTTTATACATCAATTATTGTACTCTTTTATAATGTGAAGTTAGTAATTTGACATGTAAAATGAGATAATTTCATATTTGATATTTAATATTGTTTTTAACCAAATACAATTTTAACAAATTTAATAAAATGTATATTTAAATCATAAAATCTCTCTCTCTCTCTCTCTCTCTATATATATATATTATAATATTTTATTTTATACATCAAATGTTATATATATAACTATTTAAAAAAAAAAAAATTAATAAATTTCTAGTTCACTATTATAATTTTGTATGCTTTTTTTTTTCATATTTTTTCTAACTATTATATATATAATAGAAAAGCATACAAAATTATAATAGTTAAGTAGAAATTTAAAAAATAAAAAATAAAAGAATGGTTTTGAAAACATTTTAGGTAGGAAAAAAATAAAAATACACTATAATGAATATACATTCAAAGAAAAACCTAAACTTTAAATTGTGGAAAAGATTATTTAAAGAAGATTTGTTTTCCTAAAGTTAAAAAAAAAAATGTACTATCTATCTAAACAAAATTTCACTATGATTTTGTTTTCTCCTTTAATAATGGAAACATGAGAAATCAATGTCATCCCACTTACATTAGAATTCTTAGTATTAATATTTTACCACTTCTAAAAACATGAGAGCTCACTAATTTTACTATGATTTTTTTCTCTTTTGATAATGGAAATATGGGAAATCAATGTCATCCCACTTACATTACATTAGGATTCCTAGACTTAATATTTTACCACTTCTAAAAGCATGAGAGCTCACACTATGGTTAGATTAAGTATTAAGTGTAAATATCAATGAAAAAAAGTGTAATCCTACACCAAACAATTAAAAAAAATGGTATTCACATTTATTTCTAATGATAAAATATCAAATAAGTAATTACCATAGCAATTAAATATTACAACAAATTAATGAATACTATTTAATTGTTCATTTTTTATAACCACTACAATTTTTCTCATTATTAATCTTAATCATAGTAAAATTAAACTTCCATGTATTTCAAGTTCAACTCTATTTTGCTTCTAGCTTAAGTCAAGAAAATTCTTATGGCCATATCCCTTCTTCTTTTCCGAATATTCATAGATCAATTGAGGTGGTGAATATCCCATTCTTGTAACATTCATTACTCTCTACAAAAATCAAACCTTTCTCAACATATCAATGCTACCTAGAATGGATCATCTCCCTCAATTTGTCCACAATGCCCTCAAACTTTGAGAACTAGATGTTAATCTCCATGAAAAATGTGATGGGTTGATTTGTCTCTTCTCCATGAGAAACAATGATCTCCTAATGACATGCATAGTCATTGATATGATGTGTGTCACCTTTCTCTTGTATGATATGTGTCATCATTTGCATCCCTAACAAGTCATTCAAGAGTACCTTATCTTATTATGAAGTTAATATTAAATTATACTAACATTATTTATATAATTTAAAATATATATTACATGTATAATAACTTTATATATAT
>ML780906.1:914629-925502 GCA_009831015.1 Picea engelmannii | reverse complement strand
AAAATATATATTTCATATAATTATTATATATTTAATATATATTTTAAATTATATAAATATATTTAATATATATTTTAAATTTTATAAATATATTTAATATACATTTTAAATTATATAAGTATAATTTAGTATTAACTTCATAATAAGATAAAGTACTCTTGAATGGCTTGTTAGGGGTGAAAAATGATGACACTATCATACAAGAGATAGGTGAGACATCATATCAATGACTATGCATGTAATTGGGAGATCGTTATTTCTCATGGAGAAGAGACACATCAACCCATCACATTCGTTGTTTCTCATGGAGAAGAGACACATTAACCCCTCACATTTTTCATGGAGATTAACATCTTGTTCTGAAAGTTTGAGGGCATTGTGGACAAAATGAGGAGATGATCCATTCCAGTAGCATTGAGATGTTGAGTAAGGTTTGATTTCCGTAGAGGTTCATGCTTGTTATAAGAATGTGATATTCATCACTCTAATTGATTTATAAAGTTTTGGATAATAAGAAGATGTATGGTCATAAGAATTTTTTTTACTTAACTTATAATCAAAATAGAGTTGAATTTGAAATACAAGTTCGTTCAATTTTACTATGATTAATATTAATAATGAAAAAAATTGTAGTGATTATAAAAAATGAATAATTAAATAGTATTCATTAATTTGATGTAATATTAGATTGATTGCTATGGTAATTATCTATTTGATATTTTATTATTAAAAAGGAAATGTGAATACCATTTTTTTTAATTGTTTGGTCTAGGATTACACTTTTTTTCATTGATATTTATACTTAATATTTAATCTAATCATAATGTGAGCTCTCATGTTTTTAGAATTGGTAAAATATTAAGACTAAGAATTTTAATGTAAGTGGGATGACATTGATTTCCCATGTTTTCATTATCAAAGGAGAAAACAAAATCATAGTGAAATTAGTGTGAGCTTTCATGTTTTTAGAAGTGGTAAAATATTAAGACCATTAATCCTAATGTAAATGAGATGACATTGATTTCTCATATTTCCATTATAAAAGGAGAAAAAAAAATCATAATAAAATTTTGTTTAGGTAGATAGTACACTTTTTTTAACTATTCAACTTTTAGAAAACAAATCCTTATTACATAATCTTTTCCACAATTTAAAATTTAGGTTTTTCTTTGAATATATATTCATTATAGTGTATTATTATTTTTTTATCTACTTAAAATTTTCAAAACTCATTCTTTTAATTTTTAATTTTTTTTTTATAAATTTCTACTTAACTATTATAATTTTGGATGTTTTTCTTTTTCATATATATAATAGTTAGAAAAAATATGAGAAGAGAAAAACATACAAAATTATAATAATGAACTAGAAATTTATAAAAAAAAAATAAAAAATAAAAAAAATAATTATATATAACATTTAATGTAGAGATGAAAACAAAGTTTTCTAAAATAAAATATTATAAAATAGATAGATATAATATTGTAGTTGAGATATTATGATTTAAATATTTATTTTACTAAATTTGTTAAAATTGTATTTGATGAACAAAAATATGAAATGATCTTGCAGATATCAAATTACCAACTTGACATTATAAAAGTAGATAAAAATTAAACATATTATTGACTTTGAAATAAAACTTAAAATTATTTTAAAAAATACAAATAATTAAAATTTAAAAATACATGACACACAATAAATCAGTGAGTCAATGTAAATTACTCTTACGTGGTAACCTTATATGAGAAAATTATCTCCAAAAAAAAATTATTACTAATCTAATACATAACTTACCTATACCTACCAAAAACAATATTACATTTTATTTATAACATTAATGATATTATTTAAGAAGTAATTCTCATACACTTTAACATATGTCTCTAAAATAACTGAATCTTGGTAAAAAAAAGTTTTATTATAAATAATTATTTAATATTATTTTTAGATGTTAATATTATTTTTGAAAATATATGCTATAAATTTTTTTAAATAAATTAATAATTATAAAAATGATTTTTTATAAATATCTTTTCAAAAGTTGAAATCATATTTCTTAAAAAAAAAAAAATTACAAATATTTTCTGAAAAGTTGAAATCATATTTCCTATTAAAATAAAATTATTTCTTTTAAATATTTCCAATCATAAACAATATCTATAAATCTAAATCAAACTCATCTCATAAATTATCTATAAATCTAAATCAAACTCATCTCATAAATTGATTTGGAATGTTACCCTCTACTTTTAATTGTAAAACTAGATTACTGTGATAATATCTTCCTGCACGCTCATCTTCATATAATGAAATGTGAAAACTGAATAATATGTATGAAGATTAATCTATATGGAATTATATCTTCATGTGGATCTCTAATACATAATAATGTATTACCTTTTCTAATTTATTAGTTTATTTTTAATTACATGTTAGTGTGATAGTTTTTGTTTCACTTTCACATTCAGATAACAAAGTGTGAACCCTGACTACTTGATTAACTATATGAAGTTATACCTTTGTCTTATGTGAAACAACATATGAAAAATTCTTCCACATTAATAACCTCTTTTGAATCCAACCAAATCAACTTCAAATTCACTGTAAGTCTAGTCAAATACTTTTCATATGAATCCAAATAACACAAGACAACCAAAAATTGTCACTGCTATTGTAAGTTGAGCCAGACTCTCTAGAATCTAAATGTCATACAAACCAGGAAGACTTTGGATGACGATGTTGGGAATTCTTACATAAATATAAGTGATCTTTGTACCATAGTGAATCATTTTTCCATGTAAATGTATTAGATGCACTGGAATCATGCTCCAACCTTTGAATGAGAGTCCACACTTCTTCATTATTATTTCATTCATCCCTTGCTTATATTATCCAATCAAGTTGGATGATAGAGATAGAACAGAGAAATTCCTCCACATCTTCATCCTTTCTTGAGAGTGTATCTACCACAACATTTTTCTTTCCTTTTTTGTAAATGATTTCAAAGTCATAACCCAACATCTTGGTCACCCATTTTGGTTGCTCTTCTAAAGATAGTATTTGTTCCAAGAAGTATTTAAGACTGTCATGATCTGTTTTAACCTTGAAGTTCCTACCTATTAGTCAATGGAACCATTGCTTCAATTCATGTAGTCTTGCCATCATTTCCTTCTCATAAATGGGTTTGTGTAATTCCTTTACCTTGAGTGTCCGAATTTCAAAAGCAAGGGGCCTTACTTCTTGCATTAGAACAACACCAATGTTATTTCCCAAGGAATCACATTCCACAATAAAGGTTTTTGTGAAGTTTGGTGTGGTCAATACAATATCTTTGTACATTGCCTCTTTAAGTTGTTCAAAACCTTAAGTTTCCTCTGGAGTATAGGAAAATGCATCCTTCTTAGTTAATGCAGTTAACGGTGTTGCTATTCTTCCATAGTTCCAAACAAACTTGCAGTAGTAACCTGCCAAACCCAAAAATCCTCTAATATTATTCAATGTTTTTGGAATCAACCAACCCATCTTGGCTTTAATCTTGTTAGGGTATACCTTGACACCTTCATGAGATACAATATGACCCAAATAATCTACCTCTTTCACCCCAAAGAAACATTTCAACGGTTTGGAATATAGTTTTTTATCTTTTAGTAGTTGTAGCACCCTATCAACATGTTGAACATGATCTTCCCAAACCTTTCTATAGATTAGTATATCATCAAAAAATACTAACACAAATTTTTGAAGGAAGGGATTGAAAATGGAATTCATCAACCCTTGGAATGTGGAAAGTGCATTTGTAAGGCCAAAAGGAATGATCAAAAAAATTCATAATGGCCTTTATGAATTCTGAATGTTTTTTGGGGATATCTTATTACTTCATTCTAATATGATGATACATTGAATGGAGATCCAACTTTGTGAAGTAGATTGATCCATGTAGTTCATATAAAAATTCTTCAATGGCAGGAATGAGAAACTTATCTTTAATAATGATCTTGTTGAGCTCTCTATAATATGGACTCATACACCATGGTCTCTCCTTCTTGAGTACTATTACCACCGGTGCAAAGTAAGAAATTTGGCTAGGTCTAATAATGCCAACCTCTAACATTTCTTCAACCATACGCTTAATTTCACTCTTATAAGCATAAGGGTATCTGTAAGGCCTGATGTTAGGAGGAACACTCCCAGGAATTAAGTGAATATCATGATCGTGATTGAAATTGGTTAGAAGATCTCTCAGAATATCTTAAAATACTTTGGAATGATTATCAATGACTCCTTGGAGATCTAGGGGAATAAATAGCTTAGATGTTTGAACATCTAGTGAGCATAGTTGTATAATTACACCCTGATGCCCCTTTTTCAATAATTTTGTCATGCCATTATAGCTTACCACCTTACCGAATTTCCTTGTTATACCCCTTAACTCAAATTCCTTTCCTTCTAATGAACATTTCATGAAAAGTTCTTGAAAATTAAAATCCATTGTTCCCAATGATTGTAACCATTGGACAAACTATTATGACATCAACACTACCCATGGGTATAGTAATCATTAGACTATCCATTACATATTCACCCATAGTAAGATTGATCTTATGGAATGTTTTTGAGAAATTGATAGTTCCTCCATTTGCAATCATTACTTGAAACTTGGGCACTAGATATATAAAACAATTGATAGATTTGGCTAATTTACAGTGAATGAAATTATGAGTACTACAAGAATCAATTATCACTATTACCTTTTTCTTGTTGATATATCCTTCAATATTGAGCATTTGAGGAGTGCTAATTTCATCTAATGCATGACATGATATGGTGGGAGTCATCTCTTTAGAAGAAATATCTTCTACATATTCATCGTGAGATGGTTCTTGTTATTTTTTTCTTTCTTCTTCTTGTTCTTATTCCTTTTCACAATGTATATAGAATAATTTCTTGTCACCACACTTATGTCCTTTACTGTACTTGTTGTCACAATTAAAGAATAAACCTTTTGCTTTTATTTCCTCCAATTATTGAGGTGTCAACCTTGTAGGTTGAGGTGGTTTAAAAGAAGGAAAATTATTCTCTCGATATATATTAGGGGTGGTCCTTCTAGTAGCCATAACAAAATTTTTACTTTCAACATTTCTCGCCAAACTGAATGCATTCTCCAATGATCTGGGTTCCCAAAGGTTAACATCATGTTGAATGTTATCATTTAAAGTTACTATGAATACATCAATCATGTGATCATATGGAATATCCATTACCTTTTTATTCAATATTTGGACGTTCTCAATGTGCCACGAAATTGTACCCTTTTTCTTGATATTTATCAATTGGTTGAAGAAGGTATTGCTCTATGTATCCTCATAGTGTGCTATCATTTCTTTCGTGAAAAGTTTCCAAATGACAAGTGATTTGTGAGGAAAAAACCATCGATACCACACGAAATGATTAGGTTCTAAACATAAGGATGCAATTTGTACCTTTTGTGTGTGTGGCAGATCATGTAAATCAAAGAACTGGTCCATTTGTAGTATTTGTGTGATTGGATCCTTGCCATCAAACATCCTCATATAGATCTTAGGAAATTGTTTGGTCTTCAACCCAAAGCTGGAGCTTCTTCATTCTTGATTCATGTTCATTGTGTCCTCATCATGAATTTCATGGGATACATTTTCAGTTATAGGTGGCCTCTCTATTAGAAACTTTTCAACCCTTACATGATATCCCCTTTTAAGCCATCCACCTCAGTATCCATCATCGCTTCCATCTTAGCTTCAATTGAACCCATCATCCTTTATAGTTCATCTTTTGTTACTTCCTTCTTTTGTAAATCATCTATTTCCTTGCACATTTCTTTACCTTCATCAAGAGTCCAAGTAGGACTATATGAGGGATTATTTAGTGTAGAAATTCCCTTTTTGGTGGCATGTTGTCCAAGTATCATTGCAAGGTAGGAATTCCTAATTGGCTTAGGAAGAGGTCCTCACAGACAAGGGAGTGTCAAGTGCTATATCTCTTTGATATACATGTGGGGTACAAAAATAGTATTCATCCCAATATCTCAAGGAACTAACTAAGGAGGCTTGACCATTCCCTTAGCCATACTATATGACTACCCAAGTACTAGAGAGTTATCTCCCTGAGTGTTGTTCTCGGTGTACTATAACAACAAGATGACGCAATGGTTTACTTAGTTGGTCTTGGGATTCTATGGGGTCTCCCGATATAGTGTTTTCTAATGCACAAACATTCAAAAGGGGCCTTCCAATATACTCTAGGTATGTGGAAGAACCACACTTTCCCTAGGTTAGAGCACTGACAAGTAACGATAGCTCAAACGTTTAGAGACACCAGAATATGTTTGTACCTAAAACGCCCTAAGATTCTCCCCAAATGTATGTGATAAAACTTTTATCGCACTTTATTTCACTTTTTGAATCACCACAATTGGATCTTCTAGTCAAAAGATATGCAAATTTGGGCCAAGGAGGCCACCTAGGGGAACGCCCACTTAGGGTGCACAAGTCAATCACCTTAATGCAACGCTTCTTCACCTTTTGATGATGAATTAAATATATGTAAAATAAATGGTTCCCTTGGTATATAAGGTGACCTGGGACTAAAATAAAGAATTCTTACCTTTTCTTCTGAAGCTATGTATCGTGGTTGTTTTCTTTTCTGAGTTTGCATTTTACATTCACGACAATTTCATTTTTAGGGTTTCTGAAGAATAAACAGTGCACCTTCCTTCATGGCTTCCTCCTAGTGACTATGTTTTCCATGCTTCCACCTATGAGAGAAAGCTTATCTCATTAGATAGACACTCTCTTAGGGAGAAAAACATTTCCTTCGAGTTTTCTGAGGTAGAAGGGAGGGTGCACCAGTTGGGGTTTGTGACCTTGATGGTTTCTTCTTTGTGGGAATGAAGTGAGTGCACCCTCTTCCATGGTTTCACTGGGATTCTCCCACTAATTCCCGGAGGTCACTCTGAGATCACCAAAACCTGTTTGCCACTCTTGGGTCACCTCAGTCTAGATCCCCATTTGCTTGGTCACCCAAACTAATGGTGCACCCCTATTCATCCTTGCGCATCTGAGGAGAGTTTTTGGTCAGAAACTGAGATATGGATTGCGTGGTAACCTTATCCTATATATCACCTTCTTGGGAAGATCAATTGGTATCAGAGCCTCAAGATCCATGGAAAAGATTCTGATCTTGAAGATTGAGCCAATTTTGTTTTGGGGTTTTCATGAAATAATCCAGAGTTTGCCCATTCCAGGGTTTCCATTTTATGCAAGAAGATCCATAGATCTCATAAGCCCCAAGGGTTCCCACATCTTCATTTCCATGGAGAGGATCTCAACAAATCTAAAGCAATACACATCTCTCCCTCTAGACCAGTTCAAGCTTCATTGCCTCAAGGTTTTGAGTCCTCTGTTCAACATTGCAACATAGGGGTTCCTTTTCTCTTTAGATGGCCTCACAATGCCTCCACGCAAATATCCTTTGGTAGTCGAATCAGATTCCAACACATCAAATCCCATCCAAGATCTTGCCTTTTTCCTCAATGAGCTGCTCATAATGAAACAATAGAAAAATCCAGATCCATTCCGGTTGGACACTTGAATCCAACTACCCAAGTTTGCTGGGAAAATGAATGGTGAAATGGTGGATTCTTGGATCCGTAGCCTATCCACCTATTTCAATACATGTCCAGGCCTTACCGAGGAAAGAAAAATGCAGATTGTCACCTTGAAATTAGAAGGACTGACATAAACTTGGTGGGATACCAAGCAAGAGAAGACCATATTTGTGATAGATATTGGGGATGCTCCATAATCCTCTACTTCAAAACCCATCAAAACCTGAGATTGACTTTCTGAAGCTTTGAGAAATCGCTTCTACCCACCTGGGTATGCGCAATCCTTATGGATCAAATGGTACCAACTTTGACAACTCCCTTCACAAGGAGTGTAAGGCTACATAGACTTCATCTTCAATATATGCCTCTTACTTCATCTTCCATATCTGGAAGACGTACTCATATTAAAATGTGTGTATGGTTTATTAATTCAATTCTATCATGAAGTAGAGTTGTTTGAAAATCCAACTTTAGATAAAACATTTCAGAGATCTTTGGCTATAGAAAGGAAACTCACTCCTAGAGGTCGTATTCCTTGGTCCCTCCCTTACACCAACCACCCTGCCTCTCAACCATCCATATCCCATCCCTCATCCCTCTTTCCACCTCCTCGGACTCAAAACCCCACACCCAATACAACTACAAGGACACCCTGGTGCTCATTCTAGAAAACTACTTCACACAATTCATTAGATTGTTGAATCCTCCAAAATCTAAAAACCAAAAAAACTCTACTCAATGAGTTCATTGCACCTTCCCAAGTAAAAGATACTAAAGAAGTTCCTCTGGACAATCCCACAGAAGTAGATTCCTCATTGATTCTAATGACCCAGGAATATTTGAACGCATCCACCCAACCCCTCTTCACCCATAACTGCCAAATCAAAAACGCCTTGGATTTACTGATTATGGACAATGGAAGCCAAAAACATTTCATGTCTCAAGCCCTTTTCAACCACCTTAATCTTGTCACCACTCCACATCCTCAACCCTATCAACTCAAATGGGTCCAAAAGGATGCCCCTCACGTCTTAGTTTCCAAGCATTGTCTGGTCATTTTTTCCATAGGCCAATTCAAACATATTATCCTCTATGATGTCTCCCCCTTGGATTATGAAAATTTGTTGCTCGGTATCCCATACCAAACCTAAAGAAATGCTATCTATCTAGCCAAATCCCTCCAGTACAAAATTAACAAAGAAGGCCACACTTATATCTTAACTGCAGCAAAACCCAAACCCCCTTCTACCAAAGAACAAATCCCACATGTACACTTAAACCAATGTGTCTCTCTCTATTTGGTGCACCCAATAACACCAAACAATACAACAAACCCTATTCCTGAAACTATGACTCCCCTCCTCCACGAGTTCGCAGAGGTATTTCAACCTTCTGAGGGACTTCCCCCCTCCCACCACATTGACCATTCCATTAATCTCATCCCCATATCTGCCTTACCTAATGCCCCTACTTACCAGTTGGCCCCAATAGAAACAGAGGAAATGGAAATACAACTGACCGAAACAGAGGATCTAAGTGGTTTACTAAATTGGATTTGATAGTCGGCTACCATCAAGTTCGAATGAACCTAGATGATGTTTGGAAAACAACGTTCAAGACCAAATTTGGTCTTTTTGAGTGGAAAGTCATGCCTTTCGGTCTCACCAACGCCCAAACCACTTTCATGAGGCTCATCAATGACATCTTCAGAGCACATTTGGGTCGATTTGTGGTCATCTACTTAGATGACATTCTCATCTTCAATCAGACATGGGACACTCACATGCAACATGTCCGACAAGTTCTCCAAATTCTCCATGAACACAAGTTGCAAGTCAAAGAGAAGAAATCATATTTTGGTCAAACTTCAGTCCCCTATCTCGGCTTTGTGGTCAGCTCAGAGGGTATTCAACCAAATCCAACTTGCATCCAAGCATTGAAACAATGGCCTCTACCTTCTTCAACTAAGGAGTTGAAAAGCTTTTTGGGTGGCATCAATTTCTATCATAAGTTCATTCCCTCTTTTTGAAATCTTGCTCGACCTTTACATCAACTCTCAAATACTTCTTCTAAATTCATATGGACCAAAGAAGAAACTACTCACTTTTCTCATCTCAAAGACGCCCTTTGCTCATCCCTTGTTTTACATCTTCCAGACCTCTCCCAACCCTTTGAGATTGATTTTGACGACTCACAATATGCTATTGGTTCCATACTTAAATAGGGATGACACCCCATTTCTTACCACTATGAAACCATATCTAAGGTTGTAGTGTACCCATTCACTACCGAGGTTTCCAAACCTCTCAGTTACCATTCTATACATGAATGATTACATAATTTGTAGAGACATTATAAGCGCATGAATTTAACACAATTAATCACACTTAATTCTTAGAGTAAAATATATAACTTACTACTACAATTAAACAAGCCATAGCATTCAACAGTAACTCATTTACACAACAGAAAACATGATACATGAACAACACATTCATGCCAAATGTGATAAAAACATAATTCAGATACTTATCTTTGAACAGCTGTAGAATTCACCAACCAAGTGTAGGCCTTCCACGAACCTCCTAGCCTTAGACAACACTATCCATCAGCTCAACAGTGGGTCACCCCCGAGCTGGGACCAAGCTCCACCCCAAGGCAAGGAATCCTAGGCTAGGATGAGGTTACAGGGAAGATAGCACATACACATCACTAGGAAGAAAGCTCTCCCAGGAATCTCCCATGCTCATTGCCCACAGACACTCATTCCCCACATGCCTGTTCCACCCCAGGAGAGTGCACCTTCTCTATCACCTAGATAGTCCTTCGGCTGCCAGTTTCCCTTACCTTGGGTTATAGGAACAGACCGGACTAGAATTCTCCGGGCTATATGGCAGCTACAGGGTTCCTTCTAGGAGTTCTCTTCTCCCTCTGTGAACTCTCTCACCGGGAGGAGTCGCTCATAGGCCAACAAGCCTCACGTAGTCCAGTACTGCGTGGTCACAACAATCCACGGGAAACATAGACAATTGCTTTCCAAAATGGTTCAACGGTCACAGGATAATCTCACGGGATGTGTTAGAGATATTTCTTGTAAGGGGGGGTCAGAATGTAAAGAATGGGTTAAAACCCACTTGTCCTAAGTTCGGGGTGCAAATGTGCCCATGATTAAATGAAAAACAAATCTAGACGGAAAGGATCACAGTGCTCAGATCAACGGCGCAGATG
>ML780906.1:891611-914585 GCA_009831015.1 Picea engelmannii | reverse complement strand
GGTCAAGATCAAAGCACCCGGATCAACAACACGCGAGGTGATTCCGGACCCCCCCGCCTTTTTACCTTTAAGTGGAAGGGGGGGGGTCTAGAATCGAAGGTGCATCTCTCCGACGGCTACAGTTCGAGCGCCCGGATCAATGGCGCATAGGCAACCTGGACATCCTCTGTCATTCTACGATTAACCAACACGGGCCCCTTCCCTTTCATGTCATCTTTTGCACCATCTGTTTTCTTCCTGGCCGTGTGATGAGGCTCGCGCCTTTCTGCCCTTTCCTCATCCTCCGACATCTGTCGCTCCCCCCTCTCTTGGTCCACATGGTCCCTTTCCCATCTCGCCATCCATCCATTGCCTGTCATGTGTCCTACCTCTTTCCACATCCACCTCCTACTGCAAGTGCACCCATTATGTCTTGTATCCTGCTCCTTCCACTTATCGTCTTCCGCCACATGTCTCCCCCTGCCACCTCTCTTACACCTCATTGCTTCTTTCTTTCCCCTCACAGTTTTGGCCCCATCATTCCGTTGTTGTGCCCCAACTTTCACGCTGGCCTCCACGTCTATGCCCCATATCGTTCAACTAATCCAAGTGGCAACGCAAAAGGTCTTCCACATCGCAGAAGTGCTGAGTTGGTCGGGCCATCCTCAATCCCAATGAAGCAGTTATTAAAGCAGTTGGTGGTGGTTAGACATCGCCTCCGCCATAATGGGAAAGCCCGGCAATGAATTAAAGGCACGTCGATTCGCCGCTGTAATTGTCAGGAGTTGGATTACGTCTGACATAAGTTGCATGATCTTTCATATGTTGACTGTCAGAAGCCATACAAACGCAAATCTTTCAATGCAATGTCTCAGTTCTGCTTTTGTTTTTGTTCTGAGTATATGAAGGCGTTTTCGCCATTTTTGTATCTATCGATGGTAGAGCTAAGCTCCCGACTGTAAAGTCTCAACAACATTCTAGTTCTCTGGGTTGTGTATCTGTGTTTGAGATTTCTTGTTTTATGACAAACAGTTCTCCTTTTTCCATCTATGTGTTCATCTCGTATCAGAGAGTTCATGATTGAATGCTTCTCTTGAATTAACACAGTTATGTTATGATAAATGATTTGTTGTTGCATTATTGTTTTCTCTAGTTTTCTGCATTTGGGTGTAAGAAGATCTTGCCTCTTGATTCCTTCTCTTAAAGTCTGTTAGTAAACCTGTTGTTTATGACAGTCCTCTGCATTTCTCTCAAACAAGTCTTCCCCCTACTCACCCTTATTACAACTTGTTGTTTGGAGTTTATCTAAGACCTCACTCGCCCGTGCATGCCTGGCCTAGTTTCTAAGTTGAGACGATGCTATTCCGAGTTTGCTTCCATTTGATCACCCCTTATAAACAATTGTCACATTAAACTGATGGGTGTTAGGCTCTGCTCCTGCAAGAAATCCAGGAGTGACTTCTGACTCTAACATTTCTAGCGCCGTTGCCGGGGACGAAGTTGAACATTTTCCCCAGATTTGAATGACAAAGATCAACTGATTCTGAAGGTGCATCAGATATCAGAACTTGAAGATTGCTACTGTGCACCTGGCGACTCCATTGTGACGACTCCGCTGGGGAAACCTGCTCTATCAATTGTGGCTTCGAGAGGCATACACACGAGGTCTAATCCACGCTTGCCTTTAGCTACACTAGAAGCTGACTCAGAAGCAGTGTGCAGAAAGGGAAAGAGCTCTGCAAAAGAAGTTTCCATCGCTGAAACAGGTAATACACCAGCCCCTTCTATGAGAACTCCATTTTCTTATTCTCATCTTCCTAGTCGTCCTTCCTCTGAGGTTTCCCGTCTTCTGAACTTCGTGAGTGTTCCTGCTGAGTTTTCTCCTCCTGGTCTGGTATCAGAAAAAGAGATCCTTGTCACTCCCCCCTCCCTGGAAGTTGTGCCTCAACATAGAACTCAAGCCTCTGAAGGTTTCACCACCCCTCATTTTATTGCTACTACTGCACAGAGAGAAGCATCTGCACATTCAGGTCCCTTGGATCTCTCTTTGTTTTCTCTGTTGTCTCCTCCAAGAACCTCTTTTTCGACATCTCCCATCCACACTCCTTCTCCTCCGAGTTCTCCCACACTTGTTTCTCCCATGGTTGGTGCTAATCCCCCTATGAATAGAATGGATGCCATAGTTTCTTCTAGATATGCTCCTTTAATCCTACCCCATCCTATGAATCCCCTCCCTGCTGGAGATTATTTGAAATATATGCCCAAGTTCACTAGGGAAGGAGACATAACTACTGAAGAGCACCTAGCTTCTTTTTACAGTTATGCAGACAACTTGAATATCGAGAATGAAGATGTCTGGATGAGAGTTTTTGTCCAGAGCCTATATGGAGAGGTAAGGAAATGGTTTAGAGGATTGGCCCCTAGATCTATTGCTGGCATTGAAGCCTTGGATAACATTTTCTTGAGGCAGCGGGGAGACAGAAAAGATTTCATGTATTACATGACAGAGTTTGGGTCTCTGAGAAAAATGGAAGGAGAGTTTATCTCTGACTTCTCCAAAAGATTTAATAAGATGTACAATAAGATCCCTGCAGAGATAAATCCCTCAGAAGCCTCTACCCAAATTTCATATGCTGGTGCATTTGATTCTGATTTATGCCTGCTATTGAGAGAAAGAAGAGCTACCTCCTTAGCTCAAATGCAAGACACTGTCGTAAAAGTGGAATCCAACATATTAGTAGCTGACAGACCGAGGAATGAAGCTGATGCAGACAGAAGAAAGGGAAGATCTGAAGCCTCAACTTTTGGCCCATCATTGCCCCACCCTCAAGTGAATGAACTGACCGAGATAATGAAGTTTCTGACCGAAGAGGTGGAGAGATTAAAGGTGGAAAGGAAAAAAATGTATAAGAGTCCTCAGAACGTCGAAAATAAAGGAGATTTCAGCAGGCCAAATAATAATATTTCTCCCCCAACTATGCACAGAGAAAGGGGAAGAGATAGAGAAGACCAGAGAATCCAGGCCCCTTTTCAGAACAATTTGGTGGCCAATGAGGAGGAAAGAGAAACAGATGAGCTTGATATTGAAATCCACTGCTTAGAATACACTCCTCCTTTTCCTCATCTCACTCAATTGGCTTATGAAGAGTCTCTCATGGATAGTCAGCTAAATGAATTGAGCAAGGGAGACAAAGCTAGCGACAGTTGAGGCAGGTACAACCTGAGGTCCGACAAAAGGGCAGCAACACCTGATGTTCCTGAGCAATCCACTAGAACAGAGAAACCTTCTAATGAAGTAGCAAATGTTCACAGATGTAAGAAGGCTCAACCCCTCTCTCCCATCGTCCATAATCATGTTCCTGAAATAAGAGAAATCCTAAATCCTATATCTTCTTTCAATTTCGAACATGAGATCCAAAAGATCAGAATTCCTGTGCCACTCACTAAGTTAATTAAACATGGGGAATTCAAAAAATGCTTCTCTGAGCTGTTGAAATCTAAAGCCTCATACCCTCTCACAGACTCCATAAACCTCCAAGATGAAAGCCCTGCAGTTGTCCTAGGTCCCATGGTAGAAGATAGAGATGATTCATCCCCTCCCTTCTACACATACCTGAACATACATGATAAAGTGCTACATAATTGCCTTATGGATTCAGGGGCCTCTCACAACCTCATGACCAAGACTTTCATGGAAGAGTTAGGACTAGAAGTCACTCAAGCCTATCATGACCTTTATTCTTTTGACTCCAAGAGGGTTCAATGTTTGGGAGTTATCAAGGACCTGGTAGTTTCTTTGTTTCAGCTGCCCATGAAAAGTATGGTCATTGATATTGTGGTAGATGATGTTCCCCCCAAGTTTGGCATGTTGTTTTCAAGATCTTGGATTAAGAGACTTGGAGGAACGTTACAGATGAACCTCACATATGCCATTATTCCAGTGTTTGGAGGGGAGCATAGAACACTATATAGGGAAGCCCAACTGGCCTACATAATCAATGATGAAGCCAACCCTACCAACCATCCCATCTATGCCTTGGACACTAATTTAGGCTCCAGCTTACTATAGCTCACCCACACCCATGAGGCTCCTTTACAGATCAGAAAACAACCCATTCTTAATCAGGAGACACCCCCTCCAACCACCTCAGTTTGGAAGATGTTTTTTGATGGAGCTTCCTCCAGTATAGGTGCAGGTGCCGGAGTGGTATTCATATCACCCTGTCGAGAGACCACATCTCTTTCATATAAGTTGGAGTTTGACACCACCAACAATGTGGCAGAGTATGAAGATTTGGTTCTGGGATTAAGAGCTGCCAAGGAAATGGGAATTAAAGAGATAGCAATATTTGGGGATGCTGAGTTGATTATTTAGCAGGTCAAAAACACCTATTCTGCTAAGAATCCTCAGCTCAGGAATTACAGAAATGAGGTATGGGACCTATTTGATAATTTGTTCCTGTCTTTTAATATTTCTTACATTCCAAGGGAGGAAAATGCTTCAGCCGACTTTTTAGCTATCACAGCTAGTTTGCTTGAAGTTCCCATGCTACCCACTATCGGATCTGATGTTGAAATAAGATATAGGCCCTCTGTACCAGACAATGTCAAACACTGGAAGGTGTTTGAAGATGATCAGGAAATCGAGTAATTTCTCCAATCCATTGATGACTTTTCTGCATTGCACATAGAGGAGGATCCTAACATGGAAGGTGACTATCACCCTGGGGAGTTTGTAAATAAAATTGTTGATCACCAGATTATTCAACTACCAAGCAATTACATTCCGAGGGGACTTATCCCATTAGAAAGGCTTTTCAATAGAAATGATGTGGCAGTGAAGGGAAAAGTCTCAGGTGATGGTGCCGACACGGCGGAGTGCAACATAGGCACATCGGAGGAGCCTAATCTTGTCAAGCTGTCAAAGTGTTTGACCGAGGAGAAGAGGGTCAATTATACTAAGTTGCTGAAGGAGTTTGTTGATATGTTCACATGGACCTACGAAGACCTCAAGACGTATGACACATCAGTCATTGAGCACAAGATCCCACTGAAAGAGGAGGCTAAGCCATTCAAGCAGAAGCTGAGACAGATAAATCCCATGCTGCTACCTGTCATGGAGAAAGAGGTAAAGAAGCTGTTGGATGCCCAGATCATTGTTCCCTTGAGATATTCCAAGTGGGTAGCCAATTTGGTCTCGGTGAGAAAGAAAAGTGGGGAAATCAGACTCTGCGTTGATTTCAGGAACCTGAGCAGGAGCTCTAAGAAGGACAATTATCCCCTGCCCAACATGGAACACATACTACAGAGGGTAACTGGTGCATCTAGAATATCCATGATTGATGGTTTCTCTGGATACAATCAGATATCAGTCATGCCTGAGGACAAAGAAAAAACAGCCTTCACCACTCCTTGGGGCACATTCATGTATGCCAAAATGCCTTTCGGACTGATGAACGCAGAAGCAACATTTCAGTGAGCCATGGACATAGCCTTCATCGGGGAGAAAGACTAGTTTGTGGTGATATATTTGGATGACATCACAATCTTCTCCAAGACAGACAAAGAGCATTGTTGCCACTTGAAGAAGGTTTTCCTGAAGTGTCGAAGGTATGGCCTATCTTTAAACCCCAAAAAATCATTGTTTGCTATGTAGGAGAGGAAGCTGTTAGGTCACATAGTATCGGCCAAGGGGGTAAGAATTGATCCTAGCAGGGTAGAAGCAATTCAGACCCTGTCACTTCCCAGGTCTAAGAAGGAAGTTCATGCATTTTTGGGGAAGGTTAACTTTTTGAGGAGATTCGTCTCAAACTTTGCCGAGCTGGTGAAACACATCACAACCATGCTCAGGAAGGGCCATGAAGTGAAATGGATTGCTGAACCCAGGGAATATTTTGCCCAAATAAAGAGAGCATTGACTGAGGCACCTATGCTATTTAGTCCTGATTATTCTAAAGATTTCCTGATTTTCTCATTTACTTCTAGTGACTCGGTAGCAGCAATCTTGTTGCAGAAAAATGATCAAGGGCGAGAGAAACCTATTGCTTTCTACAACAAGGCATTGAGAGATGTTGAACTCCGGTACGAGATCATGGAGAAACAGACCTATGCATTGGTGAAGGCTCTCAAAGCTTTCAGGATCTATGTCTTGCACTCAAGGATCACTGCATATGTCCCTTCAACCTCTGTGAAGGACATTCTTATACAGCCTGACATAGACGGGAGAAGGGGTAAATGGATCACCAAGATCCTGGAATTTGACCTGGAGATTTAGCCCACCAAGTTGATAAAGGGGCAAGGTTTGGACAAGCTGTTGGTTGAATCCAATTGCAAGGTTTTGGGGATTAACTTCATCAATTAGCAAGCTGAGTCATTCGGCAAGAATTCTCATACCATCAAACCACTAGCAGCATGTCCCTGGTACAAGGATATCTTGTACTTTCTGCAAGAATTAAAGCCCCTTAATGGATTGGGAAAAAGTAGGGCCAGAGATTTAAAGCTCAAAGCGGTCAAGTATTGTCTCATTGACCAAGCCTTATATTGGAAAGACCCTCTGGGGATACTATTAAGATGTCTAGACCCACAGCAAGCCCAGAAGGTGATGTTTGATTTCCATAGCGGTCTCTGTGGAGGTCATCATTTTTGGAAGACCACAACCCACAAAATCCTCCGGGAAGGGTATTACTGGCCTACCTTGTTCCTTGATATCTGCAGAGAAGTTAGAGCTTGCATCAAATGCCAGAAGTTCTCAGGTAAGAAGCAACTCAAATCTATGCCATTAAAGGCTGTGGTAGTTTCGACACCCTTTCAACAGTGGGGATTAGATTTCATTGGAGAGATTCATCCTCCCTCAAGTGGCCAGCACAGGTGGATCCTCACTGCGACTGATTATTTCACCAAGTGGATATAAGCTGTCCCCACCAGGAGCACTTCTCACAAAGTAATCATCAGCCTCCTGGAAGACATCATAGCCAAATTTGGCTGCCCGAGCAGGATTGTCACTGACAATGTCGCCCCCTTTAGGTTTGAGCCTCTGGTCAAGTTTCGTGAACAATTTGGAATTTCATTGGTTCATTCTACTCCATACTATCCTCAAGGAAACAGACTGACAGAGTCCTCCAAAAAAAGCCTGATCAAGCTCATCAAAAGGCTACTGGAAGACAATAAGAGGGCTTGGGGATCAAGGCTCAAATTTGCTCTTTGGGCTGATCGGGTAACAATAAAGAAATCCCTAGGTCTCTCACCTTTCCAACTTGTTTACGGAATAGAGGCCATTTTCCCCACTCAACTTGCCATATCTGTGGCGAATTTCCTCCAAGACTTTGAAGGAGAGCCCAACCATGTGGTCAGAAGGATTCATCAGATGGTGGAAGTGAAGCAGATTAGAGAATAGGTCATGGATAGGGCCTATAATCATCAACAAAAGATCAAGAGGGCCTTCGACAGAAAGAGAAAAAAGAAAGAATTCGAGCAGGGTGACCTGGTACTCAAGTGGGACGCACCCAGGCAGGACAGGGGCAAGCATAGTAAGTTTGATGCCCTCTAGTTTGGGCCTTTCAAGATCCTTGAAGTATTTCCAAACAACACTTACAGGTTGCAGGATCTGGAAGGCAAAGAAGTTTTTAGTGGCCCAGTCAATGGGCATTTCTTGAAAAAATGCTTTTTGTGAGCCGCAGTCGGCTCTTTTGTTTTTGTAAATATTGTTTTTGTTTTGTTTTCAGTTTAATAAAGGAATCCATAGCCCAACAGCAAGGCACTGAATCTGCAAAGAGTTCTTAGAGCATCACAGGGATGACTCTATCCCCCATGGAGCCGAATGTTAGCGATATTTCTTGTAATGGGGGGTCAGAATGTAAAGAATGGGTTAAAACCCACTTGTCCTAAGTTCGGGGTGCAAATGCACCCATGATTAAATGAAAACCAAATCTTGATGGAAAGGATCACAATGCCCAGATCAACAGTGCAGATGGGATTCCGGAGCCCCCTGCCTTTCTACCTTTAAGTGGAGGGGGGGGGTCCGAAATTCAGGGCGCACCTCTTCAACGGTCAAGATCAAAGCACCCAGATCAATGGCACGCGAGGTGATTCTGGACCCCCCCCCGCCTTTCTACCTTTAAGCGGAGGGGGGGGGACCAGAATCGAAGGTGCATCTCTCCGATGGCTGCAGTTTGAGCGCCCGGATCAACGACGCATAGGTAACCTGGGCATCCTCTGCATTCTGCGATTAACCAACGCAGGCCCCTTACCTGTCATGTCATCTTTTGCGCCATCTGTTTTCTTCCTGGCCGTGCGATGAGGCTCATGCCCTTCTGCCCTTTCCTCATCCTCCGACATCTGTCGCTCCCCGGCTCTCCTGGTCCACATGGTACCTTTCCCATCTCACCATCCATCCATTGCCTGCCATGTGTCCCACCTCTTTCCATGTCCGCCTCCTACTGCAAGTGCACCCATTATGTCTTGTATCTTGCTCCTTCCACTTATCATATTCCGCCACATGTCTCCCCCCGCCACCTCTCTTACACCTCATCGCTTCTTTCTTTCCCCTCGCATTTCTGGCCCCATCATTCTGTTGTTGTGCCCCATCTTTCGCGCTGGCCTCCACGTCTATGCCCCATATCATTCAACTAATCCAAGTGGCAGCGCAAAAGGTCTTCCACGTCGCAGAAGTGCCAAGTTGGCTGGGCCATCCTCAATCCCGATGAAGCAGTTATTAAAGCAGTTGGTGGTGGTTAGACATCGCCTCCGCCATAATGGGAAAGCCCGGCAATGAATTAAAGGCACGTCGATTTTCCGCTGTAACTGTCAGGAGTTGGATTGCGTCTGACATAAGTTGCACGATCTTTCAGATGTTGACTGTCAGAAGCCATGCAGATGCAAAGCTTTCAATGCAATGTCTCGGTTCCGTTGCTGTTGTTTTTCTGAGTATATGAAGGCATTTTCGCCATTTTTGTATCTATCGATGGTAGAGCTAAGCTCCCGACTGTAAAGTCTCAACAACATTCTATTTCTTTGGGTTGTGTATCTGTGTTTGAGATTTCTTGTTTTATGGCAAACAGTTCTCCTTTTTCCATCTATGTGTTCATCTCGTATCAGAGAGTTCATGATCGAATGCTTTGCGTGAATTAGCACAGTTATGTTAGGATAAATGATTTTTTGTTGCATTAATGTTTTCTCTGGTTTCCTGCATTTGGGTGTAAGAAGATATTGCCTCTTGATGCCTTCTCTTATAGTCTATTAGTAAACCTGTTGTTTATGACAGTCCTCTGCATTTCTCTCAAACAAGTCTTCCCCCTACTCACCCTTATTACAACTTGCTATTTGGAGTTTATCTAAGACCTCACTCGCCCGTGCATGCCTGCCTTAGTTTCTGAGTTGAGACGGTGTTATTCTGAGTTTGCTTCCATTTGATCACCCCTTATAAACAATCGTGACATTAAACTGATGGGTTTCAGGCTCTGCTCCTGCAAGCAATCCAGGAGTGACTTCTAACGCTAACAGGATGATTTCGGAACAGGGACTTCACACACAGGCTAGCTCAGCTTCCCCAAATAACAAAGATATTTCCACTCAATTCAGCATAGGATTCTCATTTAGGGAATGTGCACACGGGTTTTCCCGGAGACATGCACAGTCTCCCCAGCTCTGGATAGGGTGTACACGGTTTCTTTGGACAACCACAGGCTTTTCGGCTTTCAGAGTTAAACCAGGGTATTCTGGGAGATGGCTTCCATGGCTCTCCCCAGGACAGTTGGATTGAATGGATTAGAACCCCTCTCATGGTTTACTGCATTGGTTTTATTTGCATGCACCAGGGTTGACACTTGTCACCCTGGAAACTGCATGTGTTCCATCCGTACGCCTTCCTCCCACCACTTGGGAAATCATGTGTCCTTCCAAAGGACTTAGGATAAAATAATATGCAAATGGCTCTTTTTGGAAATAATATTAAAATATTATTCCAAGCGTAAGCCCCCTAGGCTTAGCCCCTAGGCTCAACACGCAGCCCCTTTCCCACCTTCCAACCCCTAATTCCTTGCCCACTCTGTGGACGCTCAGTCCCCCATCACTCATTCATCATGGTTGGTCTGCACTGGCAGTGTTTATATTTTATTAATTGATCTGCATACATACAAGTACATCAACAGGCTCCTGGCCTTCAACACTTAGGCTTCCTGACCTATCAAAACACATAAGCCTACAGGCTACGTAAAACTTGGCTCACCAGCCTATAGAACACATTTACAATTCTTTGTAAATAACATGATCTATAACGGGGCTCGGCCTTGGGGACACTACAATCCCCCTCCCCTTATTTTTTCACTGTCCTCAGTGCAACTCACACTGTCTCTACAAGTCTTTCAAAAATTTTCAAAAAGATGAGGGTACTCTACCCGCATTACTTCTTCATGCTCCCATGTCGCATCCTCAGGACCGTACCAGGTCCACTGGACCTTTACAAGCTCTATAGCTCGATTTCGGAGCTATTTTCTTTTCCTGTCCAATATGTGTATAGGATGCACTTGCAGGACACCTTCTGGTTCCACCTGGATCACAGTCCAATCGATAACATGATTAGTATTAGGTACATATTTCTTAAGCAGTGAAACATGAGACACATTATGTACAGTCATAGATGCAGGTAATGCAAGCATGTATGCAACTAGCCCAATCCTTTCCAGGATCTCAAATGGCTCACAAAATCTTGCTGCCAACTTGGCGCAACTTCCCAATTTCAGGGAACTCCTGTTAGTTTTCACTTTCAGGAAAATATGGTCACCCACTTTGAATTCTTTATGGGTTCTGTTACTATCAGCGTAACTTTTCTGCCTGTCCTGAGCAACTTTCAAATTCTGTTTGATTTTGATCATTTGATCTTCCATCTCTTTGAGTAGTTCCAGTCCAACTACTGCTCTCTCAGTTGGATTATCCCAGCTCATTGGAGTGTTGCACTTTCTTCCATTAAGTGCTTCGAATGGGCTCATCTTCAAAGATGCATGGTACCCATTATTGTAGGAAAATTCTACCAAATGCAGGTAGTCCTCCCACCTTGATGGTTTATCCATCACATACATTCTCAGCATGTCTTCTATTACTCTGTTTACTCTCTCTGTCTGTCCATCAGACTCAGGATGATATGTTGTACTGAAGTTTAGATTCGTTCCGAATCCCTTGAACAGTCCTCTCCAGAAATTCGAAGTGAATTTCGGGTCCCTATCAGACACCATTGTCTTAGGAATTCCATGCAAGCGTGCAACTTCTTTTAAAAATATATCAGGAACATCTGCTGCTCTATGGGTGGTTTTCAGTGGAATAAAATGGGCAACTTTAGTAAGCTTGTCCACCACCACCATGATTGAATGATGTTGCTTGCTTGTTCTGGGCAATACTGTGATAAAATCCATTGTTACCACATCCCATTTCCACTCAGGAATAGGTAAAGGTTGCAGCAACCCTACTGGGTGTCTGTGTTCAGCCTTAACCTTTTGGCATTCCATACATCTGGCGATGTATTCAACAATTTCCTTCTTCATACGTGGCCAAAAATAATGGCTTTTGACTGCTGCCACAGTCTTCTGATATCCTGGATGACCAACATAAGTCACATTATGCATTTCTTTTAGAATTTCTTGCTTCAATTCTTGGTCATTGGGTACATACACTCTATCTTTGTGCAAAAGTAGACTATCAATTCCCAAGGTATAACTTTCCTTGGTTTGTGGTTTCTCATTCTGCTGTAGCTTTGGTACCAGTATTTTGTACTGCAAATCAGCATTTGTAGCCTCCACAATTCTGTCTTTTAGCTCAGTTCTGTACATGCTAATGGCTGTAGCATGTAATTCATGCACTTTTTTGCTGAGTGCATCAGCCACTTTATTGTCTTTCCCTTTGATATGCCTGATATCAAAGTCATATTCGCACAAAAATTCCAGCCATCTAATTTGTCTGGCATTTAAATTTGGCTGATCAAATAAATACTTCAGACCATTGTGGTCTATTCTCAACTCGAATTTCTTGCCCATGAGGTAATGTCTCCATTTCCTCAATGCATGGACAATTTCTGCCAACTCTAAATCGTGAGTGGCATAATTCTTTTCATGCTCTTTCAGCTTTCGGGATTCATAACAAATTACAGATCCCTCTTGGTTGAGAACTCCTCCCAACCCTTCCTTACATGCATCCGTGCACACTACATAATCCTTACTTGCATCAGCAATCTTCAGGATTGGAGCACTAGTGAGCAGTTGCTTTAGTTGCCGGAAGCTGCTCTCACATTCATCAGTCCACTGAAACTTCTTCTCCTTCCTTTGTAAGGAAGTGATAGCATGAGCTATACTTGAAAATCCAGCTATGAACCTCCTATAATAACCTTCCAGACCCATAAAGGATCTAACTTCTGTCACATTTCTTGGCATTGGCCACTCTTGGATGGCCTGTACCTTCTCAGGATCCACAACGATCCCCTCTTCAGAAATAATGTGTCCGAGATAATGGATCTGCTTTTGGTAAAATGAGCACTTGCTCATTTTTGCATACAGCTGGTGTTCTCTCAACACCTGTAGCACCATTATCAGGTGTTTTTCATGTTCCTCCTCTATATTGGAATACACCAAGATATCATCCAAGAATACTATGATGAACTTGTCCAAATAATTTCTGAACACTCCATTCATTAAGCACATGAAAACAACAGGCACGTTGGACAGTCCAAACGACACCACAGTGAACTCATAGTATATAGGCACGTTGGCTATAGTATCTTTTATTCAGGTATTTCTTCTTGAAATACCTCTTAAAATCCTTCCACATGACCTCTTTCTCTTTGATGTGCTACACTTGCATAAATTGATCCCACCACATGGAGGCTTTTCCTTTGAGTTGGTACATTGCAATTCTTCCTTCTGCATGGGCAGAATAATTCTCCAGCTGGAAGTATTTCTTCATGCCAAGCAACCATGTCTCATCATCTTCCTCCTTCTTATGCTCCCCATCAAATGTTGGAGGTTTAATTTTATTCATTTCTCCCTTCAATTCCTCCCTTCCAGATTTTTTATGTTTTCAGGTAGGGGATGCACTCGAACTGCTATGTGCCTCCCTGTCCGAATGTTTTTGGGAGTGACTGTGACGTCGTCTACCACTCCTCGGTCTACTTCTTCTACCATGGGTTCTGCGACTCTCCGTCGTACTTGAGTCTCTTCCTTTCTCAAGTTTCTTCTCTATTCTTTCCAGACTCTGCAAGAATCTTAAGTTTAATTTCCCTTGCCAATCCTTGACTTTCATGAGCTATCAGCTCGACGCTCCTTGGCCTCTCTTTGCAATCCTTCAAGGATTTTTATTATATTTCCTTCCTTATCCATCTCCTTTCCATGCCCATTAGAGTTCGATCCTTCGACTCCTAGGTTAACATCCTTTCCTTCCCGCTCGTCTTCCATTTCAGGGGTAATTTGCACTCTTTCCCACTCCATACTCAGCGTTGATTAATTGGAGTTTGGCCTCTGTTGTATTCTGAACATGAACTATGCAATCCAATTCAAAAATTGTCAAGCCATTAAACTTCATGAATAACCCACAACATTTATAATTAATACGAACAAGAACGAAAGACATTTCAACTTCACAATTTTTCTGAGCTCTGTCTGTCTCTGTGTTTTTTCGGTTTTCTTGAAATTCTCCTATTTCCTTATCGAAAAATATTCCTCCCATAGAGAGCTCTTCGAGGTATCCCTTCCTTCTATCGGGGTTACCTCTATCGGGATTTTGAAACCGACAATGTTCTGGTGGTTTGAATCCCCGATTTCTGATTTCCCGATGCGCTACCTTTATGGGTAGCCCCTGCTATGGACTCTACATCATGTGATCATTGACTCGTGACCCTGACCTTTTCCCTTATTGGGGTTTGGGGTTTCACAAATCTGAATGTTCCAAAACGCTTGATAGTGAAATCCCCGATTTCCCGATTTCCGATGGACTCTGTCCGTGTTAGCCCTCCGGCTATAGCCTCACCATACGACAACTGCCCATGACCGTGATCAATCCTCTTATCAGGGTTTCAAAATTTGTGATGTCACGATGCACATGCATTCGCAACCTCTGATCCTCCGATTCCCGATGTGCTTTTACACTGGCTAGCTCTCCTGGCTCAACCTCTGGTCCACATGACCATACTATATGACCTCCACCCTACCCCATCGGGTTTCGGCGGTTTCAATGTCATGCTCATATGGTCACATGATCCCCGATGGGTCCCAGTCATTGACTTGTCAACATTCCTTTTTCCTATCTCTAAAAATCTGCCACCTGTCCTCTTGACAGTCGGTGTGGCCCCACACTCCTAGGCCTTATTGAGAAATCGCGTATCACGATTTTCTAATGCACGAAACCTTTGCTTCTGGGATCTCCGATATCCCGATTCTCGATATGTCGACGCGCCTTTTGCTTTAACCCTTCGCGGTTAAGTCAGGTCCATGTGACCTCTACCTCGTGACCATAATCGACCGCTTATCACGGTTTTGAGGTTCGGAGTTTCAAAGTGTATGACTCACTCGTCACCGGGGTTCCTGATTTCCCGATGAACTTCAAACACCGATGGAATTACTCCTTGTCAGGACTTTCCCTGATGGTAGATCTCTGCCATGTGTTCCCTGATATGAACGGTCCAGATCTTGTCGCAAAATCGCGGATCGCGATTCCATGTGACGAGATTCCTAGGTGCTCGAGAACTCCGATTCTCCGATTTTCGACTCTCTCCAGGACTTTGATACATGTCCTCCTTGAGATCCTACGTCTATGATTTCTTCGGTGTTTCGAACTCACAAGGTATCAATTCTCTTGACTTCTAAAATCCCGACGCCTCTTCGGGACTTCTCCTCTACCCATGAGGACTTAAGTCCTGTGCAAATTCTGTCAACTCGGACGGTTGATGGGTAATCCCACAGGGATCTTACGACTCACGATCCTCCCGAGTTTAAACTCATGTGCAGTATCGAAAGGATTTAAACCTTGTGCACGTTCTCTAGATCTGACGGTTACAAGGGTTTGCCTTCCCTTCCAAACAGATCCGACGGTTCTAACACCATTGGTGTAGAGACCTGTCTCCCTGTGGAAGTAGACCATACCAGCTGCGGTTTCACAGCACCACTTAAACATCCTGAGCTTAAAAAACTCGTCAAGTATCTCCTTGACGCTTTGACGCAAACCAGGGTCCGAAATTGGTCCTCCAAACACAATTTCTCCTCTCACCCTTGGTCCAAAGACCACTCAACTGGTCCATCTAGGATCAATGTTGAAACCTTGGTTCTGATACCAATTTGTAGTGTACCCATTCACTACCGAGGTTTCCAAACCTCTCAGTTACCATTCTATACATGAATGATTACATAATTTGTACAGACATTATAAGTGCATGAATTTAACACAATTAAACACACTTAATTCTTAGAGTAAAATATATAAGTTACTGCTACAATTAAACAAGCCATAACATTCAACAGTAACTCATTTACACAGCAGAAAACATGATACATGAATAGCAAAGTCATGCCAAATGTGATAAAAACATAATTTAGATACTTATCTTTGAAAAGCTGTAGAATTCACCAACCAAGTACAGGCCTTCCACGAACCCCCCAGCCTTAGACCACACAGTTCATCAGCTCAACAGTGGGTCACCCCTGAGCTGGGACCAAGCTCCACCCCAAGGCAACGAATCCTAGGCTAGGTTGAGGTTACAGGGAAGATAACACATACACATCACTAGGAAGAAAGCTCTCCCAGGAATCTCCCACGCTCACTGCCCACAGACCAGACCCTCATTCCCCACATGCTTATTCCACCCCAAGAGAGTGAACCTTCTCTGTCACCTAGACAGTCCTTCGGCTGCCAGTCTCCCTTACTTTGGGTTACAGGAACAGACCGGACCAGAATTCTCCAGGCTCTATGGCAGCTACAGGGTTCCTTCCAGGAGTTCTCTTCTCCCTCTGCACACTCTCTCACCGGGAGGAGTCGCTCACAGGCCAACAAGCCTCACGCAGTCCAGTACTGCATGGTCACAACAATCCATGGGAAACACAGACAATTTCTTTCCAAAACGGTTTAGCGGTCACGAGATAATCTCACGGGATGATTTCAGAACAGGGACTTCACACACAGGCTAGCTCAGCTTCCCCTAATAACAAAGATACTTCAACTCAATTCAGCATAGGCTTCTCGTTCAGGGAATGTGCACACGGGTTTTCCCAGAGACATGCACAGTCTCCCCAGCTCTAGACAGGGTGTACATGGTTTCTTCGGACAACCACAGGCTTTTCGGATTTTAGAGTTAAACCAGGGTATTCTGGCAAATGGATTCCATGGCTCTCCCCAGGACAGTCAGATTGAATGGATCAGAACCCCCCTCATGGCTTACTGCATTGGTTTTATTTGCATGCACCAGGGTTGACACTTGTCACCCTGGAAACTGCATGCGTTCCATCCATACGCCTTCCTCCCACCACTTGGGAAATCATGTGTCCTTCCAAAGGACTTAGGATAAAATAATATGCACATGTCTCTTTTTGGAAATAATATTAAAATATTATTCCAGGCCTAAGGCCCCTAGGCTCAACACTCAACCCCTTTCCCACCTTCTAGCCCCTAATTCCTTGCCCACTCTGTGGACGCTCAGTCCCCCATCACTCATTCATCGTGGTCGGTTTGCACTGGCGGTGTTTATATTTTATTAATTGATCTGCATACATACAAGTACATCAACAGGCTCCTGGCCTTCAACAATTAGGCTCCCTGAACTATCAAAACACGTAAGCCTACAGCTTATGCAAAACTTGGCTCACTAGCCTATAGAACACATTTACAATTCTTTGCATATAACATGATCTGTAACGGGGCTCGGCCTTGGGGACACTACAGAGGTAAAGAAAAATTGTAGTACCTATGACAAGGAATTTTATAGTTTGGTGAAAGCAATCAAACAATGGAGGCATTATTTGTTGGGTAAATAAACCATTCTGCATACCGAACACCACCCGTTGATTTTCATCAACTCTCAATCAAAGATTCAGGAACAAAGGCACCTTAAATGGGCCTCCTACATTCAACAATTTGACATAGTCATATTATACAAGAAAGGAACTTCGAATAAAATGGTTTATTTGCTAAGTCGACCTCCCACTACACTTCTTTCCATTCTATAAGTATGTTGTTCTACTGATGACACATGTAAAGATCAATATGCTATTGACACCAACTTTCGAGAGATTTGGGAAGCTTTGCAAAGCCCCACAATGATCAATCAAACCCCCTTCCTAGACTACAATATTCAGATGGGTGGCTATATAAGTTGAATTTTCTATGCATTCCACACTCAGAAGACTGTCTCTTGCTCATCAAGGAAGCGCATGCTTCAGCCTATGGGGGCCACTTCGGGACCACAAAGACCACCCAGCATCTGCAATGCCATTTTCATTGGCCTCTAGGCAACCTCAAGTTGAAAAAATTATCAGAGCTTGTGACTTATGCTCAGAATCCAATCCATCCAACCAGAAGCATGGGTTGTATCAACCACTGTCACTTCCTTCTCGGCCTTGGGAGTCAATCTCAATGGACTTCCTAAGTGGACTTCCAACAACCCAAAAGAAACATGATGCAATCTGGGTAGTGGTATGGCACTTCAGCAAGATGACACTTTTTTTCCTATGCACAAAGACTACTACAGTAGTGCAAACAATGAAACTCTATTTCTGTCATGTCTAGCCCCATTTTGGCCTTCCAAGCAGTATCATCTCAGACAGAGATTCTCGCTTCCTTAGTACATTTTGGAAAACCATATGGGTGCTATTGGGGTGCCACCTCAAGTTTTCTACTGCATTCCATCCTCAAATGAATGGCCAAACAGAGGTTGTCAAAAGAGTCTTGGTGCATGCTCTTTGAACTCACTTTGGGCACAACAAACAATGGGACAATTACTTACACATTCTCCAGCATAGCTACAACAAGGCAGCCCATTCTTCTACAAGATTTTCACCTTTTGAAGTCTGCTTGGGCTTCTAACCAGCATCTCCAATCGAGCTCCCACTCACTTGGGCTCCTCAAGTTACCTTCCATCAACAACAGGAACAATTGTCAGCTCAACGATTTCTCCAACAAATTGCACAACACCACAGTGCAGTCACATCAACACTCAAGGTAGCCTGAGATCATGCCAAGCAACGCCATGACAAATAAAGAACCATCATGGCCTTTCAAATAGGCGATCAAGTCTGGTTACACTTGGATAAGAAGCGCTTCAAAGGCCACTATCACAAGCTTCTGCCAATCAGATATGGTATGTATACAATACTCAACAAGGTTGGAGAAAATGCATATAGGTTGGATCTTCCACCACAACTGGGAATCCACAATGTCATTAATGTAAATCACTTAAAGTTGTTTGATCCTTTCCTCTTGGAAGAAACATTCACCATCACTCATCTAGTGGACAACATTCCTGATTTCCAACTCCCATTGGCTAAAGACACTATACTAGATAGTCGAAGTCACTCTACAAGACACCAAACTTACACTTCATAACTAGTAGCCTACCAAGGCCAAAATCCATCTTAGGCAAAGTGGATCACAACTGATGTATTGCACAACAAGTTTCCACATCTTCTCATGGAAGTCGAGACACTTCCAGATCTAAACAAGGAGGAATTGGGCCAAGGAGACCACCTAGGGGAATGCCCACCTAGGGCGCACAAGTCAATCACCAAGGCACAACACTTCTTCACCTTTTGATGATGAATTAAATATATGTAAAATAAATGTTTCCTTTGGTATATAATGTGAACTGAGACTAAACTAAAATATTCTTACCTTTTCTTCTGAAGCTATGTGTCTTGGTTGTTTTCTTTTCCGAGTTTTCATTTTACATTCACGACAATTTCATTTTTAGGGTTTCTGAAGAATAACTAGTGTTCCTTTCTTCATGGTTGCCTCCTTGTGACTCCATTTTGCATGCTTCCACCTTTGAGAGAAATCTTATCTCATTATCTAGCCACTCTCTTAGGGAGCAAATCATTTCCTTCGAGTTTTCTGAGGCAGAAGGGAGGGCGCACCAACTGGGGTTTGCGCCTTTTTTGGTTTCTTCTTTGTGGGAATGAAGTGAGTGATCCCTCTTCCATGGATGCATTACGATTCTCCCACTAATCCATGGAGGTCACTCTGAGATCTCCAAAACCTCTTGGCCACTCTCGGGTCACCCCGGTCTGGATCCCCATTTGCTTGGTCACCCAAACTAATGGTGAGCCCCTGTTCAGATTTTTGCCCCTAAGGAGAGTTTTTGGTCAGAATCCGAGCTATGGCTTGTGTGGTTACCTTCTCTTATAGATAACCTTCTTTGGAAGATCAAAATTCCCCCCCCCAAAAAAAGAAATGCACATTTTAAAACTATGATTTGGAGACTATTCTGTTAGTTGACCTTTCTGCTGTTGTAGCTCTATAATTTCAACGCTTCTGAGTCTAAAATTTTGGCCTAAGGTATTCTAATGTGTCTTCTTTCCAAACAAATAGGTTATACCAATATTGGATTTTCCAAGAAAATTTTATGTTAACTTTCCCAAGATGTGTTGATTTTTTCCCTTTCAGGAGAGCGAACTTGTACGATCTGCCATGTGTCATTGTCTTCACTTCAGAACCTGATTTTTTCACCAGTAATTTTTTTTTCCATAACCTAACCAATGGAATATGTATCACTCAATTTCAAAGTTGGTGGATTCAGATATAACCGTTTTCCCAAGAACACATGTTTTATACCAAAATTTGGACCAACCAAAAACCCTAATTTACTCAGAGAATAACTTTCATAGTACGATGAATCAACGGATGAAATTTGTAAAAATATACTTCACTATTCCTCCTTCGTAATATAAAAATTTCAGAACCTAAAACCAAGCCGAACAAAATTAGTAGTGGAAATGCCAAGAAGGCATGTTTCAAACTAGTTTCAGGACTAGTCAAAAACCCTAACCTAAAAATAGTCTATCTCCAAAAATATAATGAACCATGATCTGAAATTTGGACCCACATTTTCTCTATATGTCACATATACACCATATAAATTCCATATCTCGAAACCTTCAAGAAAAAAAGTTGTATTGAAAATTCCAAGAATACATGTTTTGAAGAAGCATGTCCTCAGGATTGTCTAGCTCTGATACCAAATGTTAAGAACCAAATATCAAAATGGCATAAAAACCTTAGAATAGTTACTCCACACCTTGAAAAAGATATACATTCAGATAATAAGACTCTTCGAGGGGGAAACATCCTTATACATTACATGAATTCACTAATACAAGATGATTTGAAATGAAAAGGTCTCTTTGGTATATATAAGAGACTAGGAGGTACAATTACAACTAATGGACCCAAGATGACATAAATAAAATAACAATACTAATGTAATATGCCCCAATTAATGGGTAATGTTCCACGATTCAGGTCTTAATAATGTGGTTCCATCTCATAACTAAGGGAATTTTTTTAAACTATAAAAATTATAAAATTTCAACATATTTTATAATTTCTCCAAAAAATTTCCTTTGATGGACCTGGAAGTTTTGATTCATTCAAGAGTTATCTTGGTTGTTTATTCTCAATGTCAAATAGTTTTGAGTTGTAAATCTTCTATCTCTTCAGTCACCTTTAAAATGTGAAGTTCGACCTCCCAAGACAATATTAACTCTACAACCTATATATTGACACCATTAAACCTTTCTTCAATGATTCTAAGGCCAAAAAACTTGATTCTTCTCATAAATTTGGGGATCTCACTATATTTTCACCATTCTCCTCCAAATTTGTCCCAAGTGAAACTTTGCATAAATGAATTTCTACCAAATTCGCACTATCCTTGGCCCATACAATCTTGGTGTTGAATCTAAAGCTTTTATACTAGATTGTAACATATCCGTCTACTGAAATGAAAATTAAAATGTCTCCATACATAAAAAAAATAAACCAAGGGGCAATAGGCCCATAAAATTTCAGCAAAACAACATGTTGATTTACTCATGCAACTAACAACATAATAAAACCCATGAATGCATGCATACCCAACAAACATCACAACATTCAAATTAACATTTACACAACAAAATAATCATAGTAAAAACAACAAAAACTTGGCTTTTATATAGATAACCAACTAGTTGCATATGAAGTACGTTCCTCCCAACCATAGGCAAATCGTTCATTTTCTCTTAGTAACAAGATAAACCTGATTTGGGGCTATGAGTCCATAAGGATATATGACCCTCTTGGCTATCCACTCTCCACTCTCAGCATCCCAAAACCTAGGTCTATTTCCACAACAGTTCCAATCCACCAACTCTCTTCCCCACAACCTACAAAACTCAAGGAATGCACCCCCTTCACTAATCTTAGTCATCGTGCTATACCATTCATTTATTAGGGCTTCCAATGCACTTGATTAGCCAGGAATATCTCAGGTGGGGACTCCAAGAACTCTCAACTACTCCAAGAGTGCTCAAAGAAACTTTCACAAGGCTCTTGAGCCATTTCTTCAATAGGAAAAGACACTACAAGATTACAACCCATTTTTATAGGAACACAAGCCACATTTCCAACAGAAACATATCCCAATAATGGATTCCTTCAAGAACAACATGGCTAGTGTTCTTCCTAACACTTAGTTCTTCTCTTGCTACCCAAAAACCACATGTAAAAACTGTCTCTTTTTTCCATATAAATTCCTTCTTCTCCCTTTTTTTCTTTACTCTCACTCTTCCCAAATATGCTTGATTAAACTCAACCCATGTTTTCATAACTGAGTGGGTTGACTTCCTCACTCAACCTCTTACATGAATTCAATGATTGGCTTTGGGAATATTTAACAACAAAATAGAAGGTTTATACTCAATGATAATACAATTTAAGAATGCGGGCTTGGACTAATAACCATGAATAATCCCCCCCTTGGACCCCTCTTAGACACTTCCCTCTCTTTTGGAATCATATCCCTCCATCATTATCATCCATTTCATATCACAACCAAGGATTATTGTTTTTATTAATTATTTCAATGCACCATTTACATAGTTTGTCCCTTGACCATATTAATCAATATGAGATTTCCACCCCAACATATTAGCTCACCAACCTAATTCACATTTATACAATTACATTATAATTTGTGGGGTTTAAAACTGATAATATTTTAGCCATGAGAAAAGAAACAAGAATCATTTCATTAATTAGAAAATGTCTTTTTAGTGCCCCACTTTACAGGGAAAATTTCCTAACCTTAAAGATTTTTATTGCATATAAGAAACCTATGTTTTCTTAAGTTGGAAAGGACAAATAAGAGTTCCAAAATAATAAGATTAAATAAGGACAAGTGATTTAAGCAAAAAAAAACACATTTTAAGACAACATGCACATAAAATGTTGCAAAACTAAGGGTTAATGATGAGCTTACACATTAATGGTGATTGTGAGATTTGAATGGTGGATTTAGTATTGACACGTGGCAACAAAAAAATATGTCAATGTTGGCCATAAATAAAATATTTCAACATTTATGACCTTTATAGAGAAAGAGTAAAAAAGAGCGAGACTAATTGAAAGTAAACAAATTATTATTTCATTCATACATGCTTTCTAATTCTTTATCAACTTTATATAGAGAGAGTGACATTGATACATGCTTTGTACTTCTCATTATGATGGAGATGTGTAATTCTTCCAATGCTTTAATATGAAGTTGACATGCAGCATTTAGAAATATATTAATAAGAAAAAAAAATCAATGTGGGTCATAAATAAAATGTCTATGTTAAATAAAATATTTTAATATTACACACATACATGCATAAAGCAATTGAAAGTAAAATAATCTTATTACACCAAAAAACACTTTCTAGAGATAAAAAATAAAATCAATAACAATTTTTATTTTATTTTATTACACATGAATTTCTTCAATACTTAAGCAATTTAAAG
>ML780906.1:876756-891532 GCA_009831015.1 Picea engelmannii | reverse complement strand
AATATTTGTATTTCAATTTATTTATTTTTTTAAATTACTTTTATAATTAATTTTGAAATATTTTTGTTATTGTTTTTTTAATACCACATGTCAACTTAATGTTGATGTAGGAAGAGTTTTCCCTCAATATATATATAAATTATAAAATTTCTTATTGAGGGAAGACTCTTCCTAAGTCAACATGAAATACAATAACATGAATTTGCAGGTTCATGATTAGCTCACATTATTGTTGGTGCACGAATTATATGCCTATCTCGAAATAGCGTTGTTACTAAGAAAAAGCACATACCTTTTAGTAAAAAAAAAACACAATAAGATAATATATATAGAAACATTTACAAAGAATAAGGTATGAAAAGTTTTTATAAATGGACTAACCAACTACCAAACAAATGTACAAATGAAACGAAGTGGAAATCTACTTTAGTTTACATGATATATGTGATCCGGATTATTTTTGGCACAAAATGAGAGCGGAGATGTAATAAGAAATATACTGAGATATATCAAATATCCAACAATATAACATAAATGTATCAGAGATACAACCATAAACACATATATATAGTAATACATGTTTTCTATTAATGAAAGAAATGTACAGAGGTTGTAAAAATACAGAGTGAAAGACTCACTAGAATGGTGGCAGCTTATCTCTGAGAAGAGATGTGACGGCTACTCGCATTCGCAAGAAGATGATTACCATGATGCTCAGAAGGCCTTTTTTACAATAAGAAGGAATGCCAAAAACCCTAGACATCCAAAAACCTAACCCTAGGATATGAAGTGCCAACAGTCATGTGGGCCTCGTTTGGGTAATTGAGTACATCAACTTCCCGAGGTCGTAACTTTTGCATACGATCTTCGTTTTAGGCGTGTGATAGCTCGTTGGAAAGGTATCATCGAGGAGATTCATTTTGGGGGATAAATAATGAATTTATCTATCATTGAGAACCACAGTCTCAAAAAACCTTCATTTGGACCCTCAAAATAGCCCCAAAAGTTAAAACCTGCTAAAAATAGTAAATTGCCAAAATTGCTAGAAACATGTTTTGGGCCAGTTGGAGAAGGTGGGTGGCCACTATTATCCACCTGGATCAATCCTCCCTCCTTAGGAAGCAATGGTCTCCATTGCGTTGAGTTCTCGGGGGAGAGGGGAAAGCAATTGCTAAATTTGAATCTTTGTGATCTGCTTGCATTGTTGGAGAAGCGGCATTGCTTAGCTTGTTGAAGGCTACCACGAACTGTTGGCTGGAAGGTTTGGACATTTTTAACCACTCTGGCTATTTTAGATGACTATGTGCAGAAGAAATCTTTGTTCTTTGTTGCAACCTTGTCGACCTGCTTCTGTTGGATAGAAGGTGCTTGGGCCGAAGTTATGGTGGTTGCAGTATCCTTCTGTTCACCTTTTGAACAGATTGTGAAGAAGCTGAATTTTGTAGTATGAGATACTACTTTGCGACAATGTTTAGGTGGGGCAGTAGTTGGAACTACCTCTGGTATTCTGTAGAGATGACCCCCAAAAGTAATAATGACACAATGAGGTCGAGACTCATAAACAACATGGCGTCTCTACATATATGGTTGGCCCAAGAGAAGATGACATACATCCAATGGGGCAACATCACATAATACCTCATCCTTGAAGGGTTGGATGTCATATGACAATCATCATAGTTGGTTGACATGAAGATCTCGTCCTTGGCGAAGCCACCCAATGCTGTATGGTTGCAGGTGTGGTGTTGTCGATAATCCCAACTGTTTGACGAACTCTACTGAGATGAGGTTCTTCTAGCTTCTGCTATCAACAATAAAATGAAGCGGGGTCCCCTTCACCCACATCTGTGAATGAAAAAGGTGCTCCCTCTCTTCTGAATCTGTTGGTTCTTCTGGTTGAATTGTTGCGGTCGCGACAATAGTAGTGGGGTCTGCATCGATGATCTATCTTTAACCAGTACTTTCAGAATCAGATTCTGAATCAGGGTTTAGCTCCTTGTCTTTGATCTCGGCCAGCAATGACTGTTTTGAGCGACATTCATCAGTGTTGTGACAGGGGATTTTGTGGAAATTGCACCATTTTCCGATGTCCTTCTTTATCTTCCCGTGACCCTTCCTTTCCATTGTCTTGGATTGGTTTTCAGGAGACTGTTTGTTAGGGCTATCTTTGTCATGCTTTGGTTGTTGCGGATTTGTAGACCTAAACTCTCGTCTGTTCTGGTGCTTAAATTTCTACTCGATTTTAACATCATATCGATAGGCAACACTGAGTGATGATATGTCCAGAAAATCCATTTCAGTTTGGATGTATCTGTGTAGAGCCCCACGGTATTTTAGAACCAAATGTCGTTCAGAGTCTTTGATACCCATCTTGGTTCACAAGGTATGGAAGGTATGGGTGAACTCTGGAACTGCTTGGCCCCTCTCCTGCCGTAGTGTGGTCCATCTCATGTATTGGTCCTCATAGTTTCCAACAGGGTAAAACTGCTCCTTTACCGCATCCACAAAAAAATCCCAAGTGGGCTCGACCCCATATATTCCAGACTCCTCTGTGGAACTCTGCTGCCAATAAGTTTCCCACCAATGTTTGACATGGGGGAGAGCCTTAAGGAGTGTGAAGGTGATCTTTTCCTTGTCGGAAAAATTATGAATAGAGAAATAACCTTCTAGCAGATTTAACCATTTATTCAGGGCATCTGCATCTATTTGACCTTCAAATACGGGAATATCAAAATTAACATGTACCTTGAAAGGTGAGGTGCCTCCAAAGTGGTTGCTTGATGAATATGCGCCTGATGCTATCGAGAGGTGTTGAAGTATGTGGGAAAAATTCTCCATCATTTCATCCCTCTGTCGCGTGCGAGCTTGCTCAAGCAGTAGACTGATAGGATCGTATGCTCCGTCATTTTTGTTTTCTTCCACCATTGAGGGTTTATTGGGTGTGCAAGAGCCATTGTCCTCAAGAGAGACAATATTGAGACCCAACTTGCTATACTTGGACCTCGTCGAGGACATGCACTGAAAAATGATCAAGAGCAGCCTGCTGTGATACCATTGATCCATATTTTTTTCGGCACGAAATGAGAGTGGAGATGTAATAAAGAAATATATTGAGATATATCAGATATCCAACAATATAACATAAATGTATCAGAGATGCAACCATAAACACAGATATACAGTAATACATGTTTTCTATTAATGAAAGAAATGTACAAAGGCTGTAAAAATACAAAGTGAAAGACTCGCTAGAATGGTGGCAGCATATCTCTGAGAAGAGATGTGACGGCTACTCACATTCACAAGAAGATGATTACCATGAGGCTCTTAAGGCCTTTTTTACAATAAGAAGGAATTCCAAAAACCCTAGACATCCAAAAAACTAACCCTGGGAGATGAAGTGTGAAAATTCATGTGAACCCCGTTTGGGTAAGTGAGTACATCAACTTCTCGGGGTCATAACTTTTGCATACGATCTCCGTTTTAGGCGTGTGATAGCTCATTGGAAAGGTATTGTCGAGAAGATTCCTTTTGGGGGATCATACCTACCTTTGGTTATCATTGAGAACTAATATCTCAAAAAATCTTCATTTGGACCCTCAAAATGGCCCCCGAAATTAAAACCTGCTAAAAATAGTAAATTGCCAAAATTGCCAGAAACATGTTTTGGGCCAGTTGGAGAAGGTTGGTGGCCACTGTTATCCACCTGGATCAATCCTCCCTCCTTAGGAAGAAATGGTCTCCATTGCGTTGAGTTCCCGGGGGAGAGGGGAAAGCGATTGTTGAATATGAATCTTCGTGATCTGCTTGCTTTGTTGGAGAAGTAGCGTTGCTTAGCTTGTTGAAGGCTATCACGAACCATTGGCTGGAAGGTTTGGACCTTTTTAACCAGTCTGACTATTTTAGATGACTGTGTGTAGAAGGAAGCTTTGTGCTTTGTTGCAATCTTGTCGACCTGCTTCTGTTGGATAGAAGGTGCTTGGGCTGAAGCTATGGTGGTTGCAGTATCCTTATGTTCACCTTTTAAACAGATTGTGAAGAAGATGAATTTTGTAGTATGAGATAGTACTTTGTGGAGGTGTTTAGTTGGGGTAGTAGTTGGAACTACCTCTGTTATTCTCTAGAGATGACCCCCAAAAGTAATAATGAGACTACGAGGTTGAGACTCATAAACATCATGGCATCTCCACATATATGGTTGGCCCAAGAAAAGATCAAATACATCCAATGGGGAAACATGACATAATACCTCATCATTGAAGGGTTTGGTGCCATATGACAATCCACACTATTGGCTGACACGAAGATTTCGTCCTTGGCGAAGCCACCGAATTATGTATGGCTACGAGTGTGGTGTTGTTGATAATCCCAACTATTTGATGACCTCTGCTTAGATGAAGTTCTTCTAGCTTCCGCTATCAACAATAAAATGTAGTGGGGTCCCCTTCACCCACATCTGTGAATGAAAAAAGTGCTCCCCCTCTTCTGGATTTGTTGGTTCTTCTGGTTGAATTGCTGCGGTCATGACAATAGCAGTGGGGTCTACGTCGATGATCTGTCTTTTACCTGTATTTTCAGAATCCGATTCTGAATTCGGGTTTGGCTCCTTATCTTTGATCTCGGCCACCAATGACTATTTTGAGCGACATTCATCGATGTTGTGCCAGGGGATTTTCTGGAAATTGCACCATTTTCTGAGGTCCTTCATTGTCTTCCCGTGAACCTTCTTTTCCTATGTCTTGGACTGGTTTTTAGGAGATTGTTTGTTGGGGATGTGTTTGTCATGCTTTGGTTGTTGTGGATTTGTAGACCCAAACTCCCATTCATTCTGGTGCTTAAATTTCTGCTCGATTTTAACAGCATATCGATAGGCAACACTGAGTGATGAGATGTCCAGAAAATCCATTTCAGTTTTTATGTATCTGTGTAGAGCCCCATGCTATTTTAGAACCAAATGTCATTCAGAGTCTTTGATACCCAGCTTGGTGCGCAAGGTATGGAAGGTATTGGTGAACTCTGGAACTGCTTGGCCCCTCTCCTGCCACAGTGTGGTCCATCTCATGTACTGGTCCTCATAGTTGCCAACAGGGTAATACTGCTCCCTTACCACATCCACAAAAAAATCCCAAGTGGGCTCAGCCCCATATAATCCAGACTCCTCTATCGAAATCTGCTCCCAGTAAGTTTCCCACCAATGTTTGACATGGAGGAAATCCTTAAGGAGTGCGAAGGTGATCTTTTCCTTTTCGGAAAAATTATGAACAGAGAAATAACGTTCTAGCAGATTTAACCATTTAGTTAGGGCATCTGCATCTATTTGACCTTCAAATACGAAAAATATCAAAATTAACCTATACCTTGAAAGGTGAGGTTCCTCCAAAGTGGTCGCTTAATAAAGATGTGCCTGATGCTATCAAGAGGCATTGAAGGATTTGGGAAAAATTCTCCATCATTTCATCCCTCTGTCGTGTGAGAGCTTGCTCAAGCAGTAGACTGATAGGATCGTTTGCTCCATCTTTTTTCTTTTCTTCTGCCATTGAGGGTTTCTTGGGTGTACGAGAGTTATTTTCCTCAAGAGAGACAAGCTCGAGACCCAACTTGCTATACTTGGACCTCATCGGGGACATGCACTAAAAAATGATCAAAAGCAGCATGTTGTGATACCACTAATCCTGATTATTTTCGGCACGAAATGAGAGCGGAGATATAATAAAGATATATACTGAGATATATGAGATATCCAACAATATAACATAAATGTATCAGATATGCAACCATAATCACAGATATACAGTAACACACATTTTCTATTAATGAAATAAATGTACAGAGGCTATAAAAATACAGCGTGAAAGACTCGCTAGAATGGTGGCATCTTATCTCTGAGAAGAGATGTGACGGCTACTCGCATTTGCAAGAAAATGATTACCATGAGGCTCTGAAGGAATTTTTCACAATAAGCAGGAATTCCAAAAACCCTATACATCCAAAAACCTAACCCTAGGATATGAAGCGCCAAAAGTCATGTGGGTCCCTTTTGGGTAAGTAAGTAAATCAACTTCCCGGGCTCGTAACTTTTGCATACGATCTCTGTTTTAGGCGTGTGATAGCTCGTTCGAAAAGTATCATTGAGGAGATTCATTTTGGGGGATAAATCATGCCTTGGGCTATCATTGAGAACCACGATCTCAAAAAACCTTCATTTAGACCCTCAAAATGGCCCCGGAAGTTAAAACCTACTAAAAATAGTAAATTTCCAAAATTGCCAGAAACATGTTTTGGGCCAGTTGGAGAAGGTGGGTGGCCACTATTATCCACCTAGATCAATCCTCCCTCCTTAGGAAGTAATTATCTCCATTGCGTTGAGTTCTCGGGGGAGAGGGGAAAGCAATTGCTGAATCTGAATCTTGGTGATCTGCTTGCCTTGCTGGAGAAGCGACATTGCTTAGCTTGTTGAAGGCTACCACGAACCGTTGGATGGAAGGTTTGGACGTTTTTAACCAGTTTGTCTATTTTAGATGACTGTGTGTAGAAGGAATCTTTGTGCTTTGTTGCAACCTTATCGACCTGCTTCTGTTGGATATAAGGTGCCTGGGCCAAAGCTATGGTGGTTGCAGTATCCTTATGTTCACCTTTTGAACAGATTGTGAAGAAGCTGAATTTTGTAGTATGAGATACTACTTTGCGGTAATGTTTAGGTGGGGTAGTAGTTGGAACGACCTCTGGTATTCTGTAGAGATGACCCCCAAAAGTAACAATGACACTACGAGGTTGAGACTCATAAACCACATGGCATCTCCACATATATGGTTGGCCCAAGAGAACACCACATACATCCAATGGGGCAACATCACATAATACCTCATCCTTGAAGGGTTGGATGCCGTATGACAATCGACACTATTGGCTGATATGAAGATCTCGTCCTTGGTGAAGCCACCTAATGTTGTATTGTTGCGGGTGTGGTATTGTCGATAATACCAATTGTTTGATGACCTCTGTTAGGATGAGGTTCTTCTGGCTTCCTCTATCAACAAGAAAATGCAGCGGGTTCCCCTTCACCCACATATCTAAATGAAAAATACACTCCCTCTTTTCTAGATCTGTTGGTTCTTCTAGTTGAATTGCTGCGGTAGCGACAATAGCAGTGGGGTCTGCATCGATGATTTGTCTTTTACCAGTATTTTCAGAATAAGATTCTGAATCAGGGTTCGTCTTCTTATCTTTGATCTCAGCCACCAATGACTGTTTTGAGTGGCATTCATCGGTGTTGTGCCAGGGGCTTTTGTGGAAATCGCACCATTTTTCGGTGTCCTTCTTTGTCTTCCTGTGACCCTTCTTTTCCTGTGTCTTGGACTGGTTTTCGTGAGAATATTTGTTAGGGTTGTCTTTGTCATTCTTTGGTCGTTGCAGATTTGCAGACCCGACCTCCCGTTTGTTCTTGTGCTTAAATTTCTTCACGATTTTAAAAACATATTGATAGGCAACACCGAGTGATGAGATGTCCAGAAAATCCATTTCAGTTTGGATGTATCTGTGTAGAGCCCCGCAGTATTTTAGAACCAAATCTCATTCAGAGTCTTTGATACCCAGCTTGGTGCACAAGGTATGGAAGGTATTGGTGAAATCCAGAACTACTTGGCCCCTCTCCTACCGCAGTGTGATTCATCTCATGTACAGGTCCTCATAGTTGCCAACAGGGTAATACTGCTCCTTTACCGCATCCACAAAAAAATCCCAACTGGGCTCGGCCCCATATATTCCAGACTCCTCTGTGGAAATCTGCTCCCAGTAATTTTCCCACCAATGTTTGACATGGGGGAGAGCCTTAAGGAGTGCGAAGGTGATATTTTCCTTGTCGAAAAAATTATGAATAGAGAAATAACCTTCTAGCAGATTTAACCATTTATCCTGGGCATCTGCATCTATTTGACCTTCAAATACGGGAATATCAAAATTAACCTGTACCTTGAAAGGTGAGGTGCCTCCAAAGTGGTCACTTGATGAAGATGCACATGTTGCTATCAGGAGGTGTTGAAGGACGTGGCAAAAATTCTCCATCATTTCGTCCCTCTGTCACGTGAGAGCTTGCCCAAGCAACATACTGATAGGATCATCTGCTCCATCGTTTTTCTTTTCTTCTACCATTGAGGGTTTCTTTTGTGTGTGAGAGCGATTTTACTCAAGAGAGACAAGCTCGAGACCCAACTTGCTATACTCGGACCTTGTCGGGGACATGCACTTAAAAACGAGCAAGAGCAGCCTGCTGTGATACCATTGATCCAGATTATTTTCGTCACGAAATGAGAGCAGAGATGTAATAAAGAAATATACTGAGATATATCAGATATCGAATAGGATAACATAAATGTATCAAAGATGCAACCAGAAACACAGATATATAGTAATACACGTTTTCTATTAATCAAAGAAATGTACAGAGGCTGTAAAAATACATAATGAAAGACTCGCTAGAATGGTGGCAACTTATCTCTGAGAAGAGATGTGATGGCTACTTGCATTCACAAAAGGATGATTACCATGAGGTTCTGAAAACATTTTTTACAATAAGAAGGAATGCCCAAAACCCTAGAAATCCAAAAACCTAACCCTAGGAGATGAAGCATGAAAAGTCATGTGGGCCCCATTTGGGTAAGTGAGTACATCAACTTCTCGGGGTCATAACTTTTGCATACGATCTCCATTTTAGGTGCGTGATAGCTCGTTGGAAAGGTATCATTAAGGAGATTCATTTTTGGGGCTCAATCATGCCTTCGTCTATCATTGAGAATAGAGATCTCAAAAAATCTTCATTTGGACCCTCAAAATGGCCCTAAATGTTAAAACCTGCTAAAAATAGTAAATTGCCAAAATTGTCAGAAACATGTTTTGGGTAAGTTGGAGAAGGTGGGTGGCCACTATTATCCACCTGGATCAACCCTCCCTCCTTAGAAAGCAATGGTCTCCATTACGTTGAGTTCTTGGGGGAGAGGGGAAAGCGATTATTGAATCTGAATTTTGGTGATCTGCTTGCCTTGCTAGAGAAGCGACGTTACTCAACTTGTTGAAGGCTACCATGAACCGTCGGCTAGAAGGTTTGGACCTTTTTAAAAAGTTTGGCTATTTTAGATGACTGTGTGCAGAAGGAATCTTTGTGCTTTGTTGCAAACTTGTCGACTTGGTTCCTTTGGATAGAAGGTGCTTGGGCTGAAGCTATGGTGGTTGCAGTATCCTTATGTTCACCTTTTGAACAGATTGTGAAGAAGCTGAATTTTGTAGTATGAGATACTACTTTTCGGCAATGTTTAGGTGGGGTAGTAGTTGCAACTACCTATGGTATTCTATAGAGATGACCCCCAAAAGTAACAATGACACTACGAGGTTGAGACTCATAAACAACATGGTGTCTCCACATATATGGTTGGCCCAAGAGAACATCACATACATCCAATGGGGCAACATCACATAATACATCACCCTTGAAGGGTTAGATGCCATATAACAATCGACGCTGCCGGCTGACATGAAGATCTCGTCCTTGGCAAAGCCACCTAATGTTGTATGGCTGCGGATATAGTGTTGTTGATAATCCCAACTATTTGACGACCTTTGTTGAGATGATGTTCTTCTGGCTTCCGCTATCAACAATAAAATGCAGCGGGGTCCCCTTCACCCACATCTATGAATGAAAGAGGTGCCCCCCCCTCTTCTGGATCTATTGGCTCTTCTGGTTGAATTGTTGCGGTCGTGACAATAGCAGTGGGGTCTGCGTCAATGATCTATTTTTTACCAGTATTTTTAGAATCAGATTCTGAATCAAGGTTCGGCTCCTTGTCTTTGATCTCGACCACCAATGACTATTTTGAGCGACATTCATCGGTGTTGTGCCAGGGGATTTTTCGGAAATCACACCATTTTCTGGTGTCCTTCTTTGTCTTCCCGTGACCCTTCTTTTCCTGTGTCTTGGACTAGTTTTCAGGAGATTGTTTGTTAGGGATTTCTTTGTCATGCTTTGGTTGTTGCGGATTTGCAGACCCAAACTCCCATTTGTTCTGGTGCTTAAATTTCTGCTCGATTTTAACAACATATTGATAGGCAGCACCGAATGATGAGATGTCCAAAAAATCCATTTCAATTTGGATGTATCTGTGTAGAGCCCCATAGTATTTTAGAACCAAATGTCGTTCAGAGTCTTTGATACCCAGCTTGGTGTGCAAGGTATGGAAGGTATTGGTGAACTCTGGAACTGCTTAGCCCCTCTCCTAACGCAGTGTGGTCCATCTCATGTACTGGTCCTCATAGTTGCCAACAGGGTAATACTGCTCCTTTACCGCATCCACAAAAAAATCCCAAGTGGGCTCAGCCCCATATATTCCAGACTCCTCTGTGGAACTCTTCTCCCAGTAAGTTTCCCACCAATTTTTGACATGGGGGAGAGCCTTAAGGAGTGAGAAGGTGATCTTTTCCTTGTCGGAAAAATTATGAATAGAGAAATAACCTTCTAGTAGATTTAACCATTTATCCTGGGCATCTACATCTATTTGACCTTCAAATACGAGAATATCAAAATTAACCTGTACCTTGAAAGGTGAGGTGCCTCCAAAGTGGTCGCTTGATGAAGATGCGCCTGATGCTATCGGGAGGCGTTGAAGGATGTGGGAAAAATTATCTATCATTTCGTCCCTCTGTCGCGTGAGAGCTTGCTCAAGCAGAACATTAATAGGATCGTCTGCTCCATTGTTTTTCTTTTGTTCCACCATTGAAGGTTTCTTGGGTGTGGGAGAGCTATTTTCCTCAAAAGAGACAAGATCGAGACCCAACTTGCTATACTTGGACCTCGTCGGGGACATGTACTGAAAAACGATCAAGAGCAACCTGTTGTGATACGACTGATCCAAATTATTTTCGGCATGAAATGAGAGCAGGGATGTAATAAAGAAATATACTGAGATATATCAGATATCCAACAATATAACATAAATGTATCAGAGGTGCAACCATAAACACAGATATACAGTAATACGCATTTTCTATTAATGAAAGAAATGTACAGAGGCTGTAAAAATACAGAGTGAAAGACTCGCTAGAATGGTGGCAGCTTATCTCTGAAAAGAGATGTGACGGCTACTCGCATTCGCAAGAAGATGATTACCAAGAGGCTATGAAGGCCTTTTTTACAATAAGCAGGAATGTCAAAAACCCTAGACATCCAAAAACCTAACCCTAGGAGATGAAGCGCGAAAAGTCATGTGGGCCCTGTTTGGGCAAGTGAGTACATCAACTTCCCGGGGTCGTAACTTTTGCATATGACCTCCGTTTTAGGCATGTGATTGCTCGTTGGAAATGTATCGTTGAAGAGATTCATTTTGGGGACTCAAGCATGCCTTCGACTATCATTGAGAACCACTATCTCAAAAAACCTTCATTTGGACCCTCAAAATGGCCACGTAAGTTAAAACCTGCTAAAAATAGCAAATTGTCAAAATTGCCAAAAACATGTTTTGGGCCAGTTAGAGAAGGTGGGTGGCCATTGTTATCTACCTGGATCAATATGAAAGATAAAACGAATCAATATGAGAGATAAAAGATAAGACTTAATATTATTAATATGTACACGTGATGAAGAAAAGTTCATTAAAACTGTAAAATAGAATATATAGGTCAATATAATATATGTAAATATTAATAAAAATAAAAATATTAATTTAATAAATTTAATATATTTTGTTATAAATATAAATAAATTTATCTTAGTTTAGATAACAACATATATTTAAAAAACTTATAATTAAAAAAATCATATCATTAAAATATTTTAATCAATCATAATCAATATTTTATTTTTAGTTATTTGTTTTATAATTGTAAATAAATTTAATATATTTTATTATAAATATAAATAATTTATTACATAAACGACATTGCTCACTTTGCAAAATTATTCTCTTATGCATTTTATCACGCCATTGGACATTGCAAAATTATTTTTCTTATGCATTTTATAACATAATAGTAGTTTTGAATAAAAGGTTATAGCACATATTATTGACTTTGTAAGGATAGGACGGTTGGATGTTTATATTGGTAGTTCAAGAGGCAGTGATGGTGAGATTGCGTATGAAGGTGAGTAACCCAAGCGAGAGTTATCTCAACAGCTCAACAGTGATGGTTGGTTCAGGTTATCTGTTGCAAGTGTTACCAAGTTTTATCCGGTTTTTTTTTTTTTTTTTGTAAAGGGTTATTAGTATATGTAAAAGATTTTGATTTGTTTTTTAAAGGGTTATTAATATATAATAAATAGTTAAATGTTTTAATTTTTTAAATTATGGTAATGTTATAATTTTAATTTGAATAATTTAATAAAAAGATAAGTTATTATTAATGTTGAATATATTTTGAAAATGCACTGAAAAAATAAAAAACTAAAATGACTCCATACATTACATTTTTTTTTGAGTAAAAGTGTTAGCAATTAATTTGTGATTAGAAGGTTAATTTAAAATAGGAATTATAGATCAAGAGATATGAGATTTCTTAAGTTAAATTTTTCAATAATAATTGTATGTTTTATTAAAAATTATAAAATTGCAAAATATCTATATTTTCTATAGTTTTGTGTTTTATTAAAAACTATAAATAGTAAAATGAGCTATATTTTTATAAATGAAATAATAAGTATGAATATACATGTTTTTCACCCTATAAAATATTTTCTTCATCTTTATTTCTATAATAATAAATAGTTATTTAATTCGTTGCTTGATAAAAATAAAATATTTAAAACCATTTAAATGTTTCTTTTTTATTAAAGATGATAATGGATTTTTTTGTATAATTATATAATAAAGGCTGGTATAATTAATCTTGTGGTGCTAATTTGAAGAATTACATAAAAAAAGGTTGGCATACTTAATTCTATAATCCTAATTTAAATAATTACATAAGAAAAAAGAACCATAATTAATGTTATGGAGTGTTCAACCCAATCCAAGGGAATCTCCTACATTAGAAAGATCAACCAAAAGTGGTAGCAACTAGGGTGTGACTACAAAGTCAATTTATAATAGGAATTAAGGAAAATGATATTTCATTGTATCAAAAAGTTGAATTTTCCAATAATAGTTTTAGGTTCTATTGAAAGATATAAAATATAAAATGACTATATTTTTCTAAGTAAATAATTAGTATGAAGAGACATGGTTCTCACCCTATAACATGTTTCTTTCATCTTTTTTCGAGAATGACATGCAATTATTTAGTCAAATGCTTAATAAAATAAAAGAACTAAAGCCACTCACATTTCTTATAAAAAATGATAGGCAATATTTTTTTTAAATATTGTTTTTTCTTAGAGAAGTAAGTTCATCTACAACTTGGGGTGGGAGAAATATTCATGTGTATTAAGTCAAGTGTCTCTAAAATTTTATGTGTAAGTTAATGAATACAAGATTAATGTGGATCTATGTTATTAAAAGAATTCTCAAAGTGGGAAATATTACTATATTCTTCATTATACCATATGCATCTTAGAATTATACCACAATACCCACCAAGCATCTTAATTTATCACACACTATGAGGTCCAACACATTATATAGAAGACAAATGGAGAGTAAAATTTCATATACTCATTGAGTGTATTAATAGCAACATCCTCCTTCCTATACACGTGGCTATAATGAAAACACTATAACATTTTCAATTTGGACTTACATAGCCTTTGAAAATAAAAATATATGGCACAATAACCCATTAAGGATAAGAAGATTCAAATGTCCCTCTCAACTTGCCAAATGTACTAGGGAGACTCAACTATAGAGCTTGGAAATCCACAAAAGAAGTATCATTACACAACTTAGAAGACCTAATAAAAACAAGAGATTTCTAAGCATAGTTAAGAAGAATAATGGTGTTATGGGCTTTGGCCACGAGGAAGGATTCCATTGAGAAATATTGATCTTTTGCAATGATATTGAGATAAGATCAAGTGAAAATCATGGTTTTGTCTTTGTACCTCATTTACTATACCCTAACCATTCTTGACATAGTTTGGATGTGAAAATTGTCCATTGCACTGTAGTGTATTCTTGTAGGGGAATGACGCTCCCCCAACATCCTTCCTTTAAGACAAATGGGTTCTTTAATACGATCTTCTCACATGAATGCGTTTTTCAATTTCCATAAGTGTGATAAATTTAACTATTGGTTGAATTATTTGTAAAAATATATTGAGAAAAATAATTGGATACACAATCATGTTCTTGGTTTTTCTTCTTCATGGATCCAAATCAATATAATTGGTCTATACATAAATATAGATTTGAAAATAAATCAAGAAAATAAAGAAACTTGGACACAAAGATGATAAAAAAATCTCACATGTTGTTAAACAATCCTCGAGAAACATAAAATAGGCACCTATGTGATATCAACCATGGAACAGACAACAAAAAATAAAAAGGGAACTTATAGATTATAATTATGTTCACTAAAATAATCTCTACAAAACCTTGATATTTAATTTTTATGTCAATTCATTGAGACAAAAATTGGCAAAAAGATTATATCAACAACAAGGATTTTTCCTTCATTCCCAAAGTGGTTTTACAAAAGAAACTAAAATAATTTTACAGAATAGTGGAGAGCACAACAAAGAAAGAGAAAAATAATTATACGTCGAAAAATATATAGCAATCCAACAAAAGATACCTTTGACATTTCCAAATGTCAAAAAAGTTATGAGATTGAAATAGGGAATCCAATGCATCATATCCCT
>ML780906.1:834667-876249 GCA_009831015.1 Picea engelmannii | reverse complement strand
CATAATAAGATAAGGTACTCTTGAATGGCTTGTTAGGGATGCAAATGATGACACATATCATACAAGAGATAGGTGACACTCATCATATCAATGACTATGCATGTCATTGGGAGATCATTGTTTCTCATGGAGAAGAGACAAATGAACCCATCACATTTTTCATGGAGATTAACATCTAGTTCTCAAAGTTTGAGTGCATTGTGGACAAATTGAGGGAGATGATCCATTTTAGGTAGCATTGAGATGTTGAGAAAGGTTTAACTTTTGTAGAGAGTCATGAATGTTACAAGAATGAGATCTTCCCCACCCCAATTGATCTATGAAGACTTGCAGAAGAAGAAGGGGTATGGCCATAAGAATTCTCTTGACTTAAGCTAGAAGCAAAATAGAGTTGAACTTGAAATACAAGGAAGTTCAATTTTACTATGATTAAGATTAATAATGAGAAAAATTGTAGTGGTTATAAAAAATGAACAATTAAATAGTGTTCATTAATTTGATGTAATATCCTATGGTAATTACTTATTTGATATTTTATCATTAGAAATAAATGTGAATACCATTTTTTTTAATTGTTTGGTGTAGGATTACACTTTTTTTCATTGATATTTATACTTAATACTTAATCTAACCATAACCATAGTGTGAGTTCTCATGTTTTTAGAAGTGGTAAAATATTACGGCTAGGAATCCTAATGTAAGTGGGATGCTATTGATTTCCCATGTCTCCATTATCAAAGGAGAAAAAAAAACCATAGTGAAATTAGTGTGAGCTCTCATGTTTTTAGAAGTGGTAAAATATTAGGACTAGGAATCCTAATGTAAGTGGGATGACATTGATTTTTCATGTTTCCATTATTAAAGGAGAAAACAAAATCATAGTGAAATTTTGTTTAGGTAGATAGTACACTTTTTTTTTCAACTTTTCAACTTTTGGAAAACAAATCTTCTTTAAATAATCTTTTCCACAATTTAAAGTTTAGGTTTTTCTTTAAATGTATATTCATTATAGTGTATTATTATTTTTTTCTCTACCTAAAATGTTTTCAAAACCACTCTTTTATTTTATTTATTTTTATAACATTTGATGTATAGATGTAAAAAACATTTTCTAAAATAATATATATATATATATATTTTGTATTTGAAATATTATGATTTAAATATTTATTTTATTAAATTTGTTAAAATTGTATTTGGTCAAAAACAATCTCATTCACATGCCAAATTACCAACTTAATATTATAAAAGGAGACAAGAATTAAACATATTATTGACTTTGAGATCAAACTTAAAATTATTTAATAAAATATGAATAATTAAAATTAAAAAGTACACGACACACAATAAGTCAATGAGTTAATGGAAATTACTCTTACATAGCAACTTTACATGAAAAATTATCTCCAAGAGAAATTTATTACTAATCTAATACACAACTTACCTATACCTACCAAAAAAATATTACATTTTATTAATAACATTAATGATATTGTCTAAGAAGTAATTGGCATACTCTTTAACATATATCTCTAAAATAATTGAATCTTAGTAAAAAAGAGTTTTATTATAAATAATTATTTAATATTATTCTTAGATATTAATATCATTTTTGAAAATATATGTTAAAATTTTTTTTAAACAAATTAATAATTATAAAAAAATTTTTTAGCAAATAACTTTTCATAAGTCTAAATCATATTTCTTAAAAATTTTTTAACAAATATTTTCTAAAAAATTGAAATCACATTTCCTATTAAAATAAAAATATTTCTTTTAAATATTTCAACATCATAAAAACTATCTATAAATCCAAATCAAACTCATCTCATAAATTAATTTAGAATGTTACCTACATGACTAATAAATAACTGTACTTTTAATTGTAAAACTAGATTATTGTGATAATATCTTCATCTACACTCATCTTCATATAATGGAAAATAGAGTAATCTATAGGAAGATTAATCTATATGGAATTATATCTTCATCTAGATCTGGAATACATAATAATGTATTACCTTTACTAATTTATTACTTTATTTTTAATTACAACGTAATGTGATAGTTTCTTTTTCACATTCACATAACAAAGTGTGAACCCTGACTACCTGATTAACTATATGAAGTTATACCTTTGTCTTGATGTGAAATATCTCAAGTTATACCTTCGTCTTTATGTGAAATAGCTTATATGAAAATTTCTTCCACATTAATAACCTCTTTTGAACCCACCCAAATCAACCTGAGATTCGCTGTAAGTCTAGTCAAATACTTTCCATATGAAGCCAAATATCACAAAACAACCAAAAACTCCCACCGCTACTGTTTAGTCAGACTCTCCAGAATCTAAATGTCATACAAAACAGGAAGACCATGGATGACGTCGTTGAATACTGTGTGGTGGCTATTGTGCTGGCCTGTCTCATAACAAAGCAAGAGGCCGCCAACGGTATTGCGTCAGCGGTTTTCGATAGCGGATCTTCCTTCCTCCACAGTTCTTCATTGTTTTTTCCTTTGCGGTTGCCTCGCGCTTCTCTATTACAACAACCCGAGAACAGTGGGTGGTTTCCCCAATCCCAGCTGGTCGTTTTGATCATATATCTGTTTCAGGAAACGAATAACATACGTGCCTGTAACTTGGTATAACGTTCACGCAGGTAATCATTTTTAGCAGTTTTATTAGCGATCCTATGTAAATAAATATCGATATAGTTTAAACATTAACTTGTCAAACTATTACCAACATCTATTTAAATTTTTTGGTGAAATCTAAATTTTCCATTACTCAAATTGTTTTTTAAACGATTTCAGCGCCTTGAAAAATCAATAAGATACTTGGATTACTCATATTACAGTCGAAACAACTCAACTCTCCAGATTTTATACAGTCCGAGCAACTCAGATCTCCAATTACTCAGATTATACAGCCGAAACAACTCAAATCTCCAGATTTTATACAGTCCGAACAACTCAAATCTCCAATTTCTGGCCGGAATTAGATTACGTCATAGATATATGGATTCCCACGTTAATACAACAGACTTGGCGTGTGAGGACTACTCGAGCAATGGCCGCAGCCCTAAAAATTTATGTACTGGTCAGAAGCAAACAATCGTTCCCCTCAGGTCTTGCTCAATAACAACGATAGATTTGTTTGTTAAGAACAGCCAATAGCGTATGCCTGTCTGTGTATGTGTATTGAGATTTTAGGGTTACAAATGTTAAATATTGGGATTTTAGGGTTAAAAATGTTAAATATTGAGCTTGGATTTAATTGGATTTGCATTGCAGTGTTCGCGTTTTGTGTTCTACATGCGCGCAGCCCCGGTGGGAGAGCGAGTGGAAGTTCAGCATAGAAGATGGGGTGGCCATCAACAACAGCAACGAGAAATTATGTAAAACAGGAGATGGGATGAAAGACAAAGAGAAAACAGGAAAAATTCAAAAGATGGGCAGGGTATTGTATCATAGGCCACCCCGTGTTCTTTCTCCTTGAATGATTCAAGGGCCCCCAAGGTCTCATTTTTTCAGTAAGGCTAAATCTAACTTATGTACAGTACTCTATGATGGATTGGATTGAATTTGGAATGGTTGCTATTTAGACGTTTCATGTATTGCAATGTAAAGCAATGGGAAGGATGGGTGAAGTTCACCAGGGATTCCTTTAGTTTGGCTGTATGTATGGTTGTAGCAAATTTATCATTTAATGGTATTTCCTTTATTGTTGCACTTAAAACATGGGTTAATGGAGTTGTTCAAAGTAAATCATGGCTAAGGAAGTTACCCACAAAAGAATATTTTCCTGTATTGCTTCATATCAAGTAGAATTAAATTCTGCAATGGGAAGGCTGGGTGAAGTTCACCAGGGATACCTTTCGTGTGGCTATATGTATGGTAGTTTGGCTATAAGTATGGTTGTAGCAAATTTATCACTCAATGATATTTCATCTGTGTTGTACTTAAAACATGGGTTAATGGAGTTGTTCAACGTAAATAATGGCTGGGAAGTTAACCACAGAAGAATGTTTTCATGTATTGCTCCAAGTAGAATGAAATTGAACAGTGGTTTTTTCAATTCATATATATATATATATGCCACACAAATTAACCATATATATATATATATATATATATATGCCACACAAATTAACCACAGAAGAGATGTTGAACAAAGAAAGGAAAGATTTCCTGTACAATCTAAAATTCGTTCATTTACACTTATAAAATTCGTTCATTTACACCTATATAGAACAAAGTAATGAAATAAAAGATTCCCTGTACAATCTAAAATTCGTTCATTTACAGCTATCTAGATCAAAGCAATGCACAGGTATCAAATTGTTTAAAGAAAACTGTGTACAGGTACCAAATTGTTTAATGAAAACAGTGTTTACTCACACCTCTTTAGAACAAAGCAATGCACAGGTATCAGATTGATTAAATAAAACGAGGGTGCACAATACACAAAACATCTCAAATTATGCTCATCCAAATACAGTATAGTATCGTGAGGGGCAAAAGCATATAGAAAAGGGCCCTGGGAGGAGGCAGGCTTCAGTGTAATCAAATGTGGGTGTAATTAAAGATGGTTGTAGCTTTCTGTAACAATTCATATGTACTTATAGATATTTCAATTTAAAACATTTCAAATACAACAATATTTATTATTAGTAAGTATGCTGATTTGTTTGTCAATGGTATTCATTAATAAGTATGTTGATTTGTTTGTCAATGGCATTTATTAATAAGTATGTTAATTTGCTATAGGTTGATTTGTTTGTCAATGACATTTATTAATAAGTATGTTGATTTGCTATAGGTTGATTTGTTTGTCAATGGCATTTATTAATAAGTATGTTGATTTGCTTGTCAATTAATAAGTATGTTGATTTGCTTGTCAAGTGGGTGTAGTTTAAATAGTTGGGTAGGAAAGTTCTTATCTTGTTTATCTAGGTTCCACTTTTGTGACATGTTGCTATTAGTGAGAAGATATATATTTTTATGGCATATAATATCCTTGTTGTTCACAAGTTTCGATTTACCTTGTTTCAAAGGACAAGGAAGTTAAGTAGGTAATTTTTTTTTTCTTATTAAAATAAAGTTTCATTTTAATTCACTCAAATTTTTAAAAACTTTTAGGTGGTTTTAAAATGGATCAATACTTTTAGGGAAAAAAATTGATGGTTAAAGTTTTAGTTCCCATTAAGTGAAACTATAACTCTTTACAAAACTCCTACTAAATTTGGGGAAATAATTTTTGCAATTCTTACTAGATTAGATTTGGGAAAGAATTTCATAAAAAAATAAGTTGGAAGTAAATTAATCTTCTTGTCAAAACATCATCTTTAAATCTATGGATGAGTAGAGTTCCACCATAATCCAAATTGGATGATGAAACTATGGCCCAGATATTTTCCCCAATCTTGAATAAATTCATATCATTAAAAAAAGTTGAATAAATTCATAGCATCAAAAATTTGATCAAATGTTTTGAATCAATGAGAACTTGATAACACTTATTTTGACAATAAAAAATAATTTTGTTACAAAATTTACATCTAATTAATAAGTCCAAGCATTATTTGAAATGAACAAAATTCATTTATGGAAATATGTACAATGTTCAATTATTGAATATCCAATGTAAAAAGGATAATAAGTTGTAATGAATGAGAGGTGATACAATGTCATGTGATGGTGTATTTATAACATTCACTAATCACAATGATTTATAGGTCATGTTCCTTGAGTAGGTTGCCTCATTTAGTTATAATGTACCACTTCATTTATTTTCATTTTCATTATTATTATTACTATTATTATTATTATTTGATATTTGTCTTCATTATATCCCCTACCCTTTTATGATATTTTTTCTCACAACATTTTATAGAAAAACTAATGTCTTTGTTCTAGCTTGTAATGTCTTCTCATGATTCTTTGTTCTTGAAGTTGTGATGGTTGACGATATAAGACTATATGAGCTACAAAGCACTAAGAAAATTTGTCTTTCAATTTTCTACAAATTTTGTCGCAACTTGTGTGCTTTGGGCAATGATAAGATTACACACCTAAGATTATCCTTGATATAATATGATCCTCTCTTAGCTTCTCACTTTTCTTTTATCTTTGGTTAGTTAGTTGAATAATATGATGACTTTTGTAATTAGGATGACAATAAGACATCCTTTATCTTTTATCTTATTTTTGGAAACCTCATTCTTTGATACTTGGTTGATAAAATTCCATTTGAATATCTATTGGTTCCTTTCTCTAACATCTAGGTTTTCATATTTGATGAATTCTTTATCTCAATGAATCTTTGGTTGTTTATTTATCAATCATTGATTCCTTATTGGTAAAGTGCTTTAGTGTTTTTTATTATGACTTCTTTCACTTGTTCACTTCTTGATCTATGGGATCAAGTTTTGAATATGATTTTTAACGTGAATAATTTCTATGCCTTCATTAATAATGATAAACCTTTCAACTTATTTCTGCATCTTTTTTAGTAGCTTCTGAATATCCTGAATGATCACCAATGATACATCTTTAAGGTCTTTTGATGAGGGCATTATTGAATCTGATTTCATTGTAATGGCATGGAATGCTATATATTCTTCGTCTTCTTATAAAGAACGTCAAAAATGTTTTCTCCGTGTTTAAAATGAAGGTACCAAATATGCATTTATAGTCATTAATTGTTACTTATGACTAGTCCTGAGTCACTCTGATCTGACTAGTTCTTCTTCAAAAGCGTCAAGCTTAGCTTGAGATGCTTTGACTTGTTGTTGTGCTATGACCTCCTATTCAGTGAACTGTTGTATGACTACTTCATTGACAGGTCCTTCGAGGTGTTGTTCAGTTGCAATGACAACTTTCTCCAGTTCCTCTCCTCTGCCTTCGATTTCTGTGAACAGTTGGTAAGCCTCGTCCTATACAGGTTGGAGCCTCTGAGTTACTTCCATAACTCTACTCTGAATAGTATGGACCTACTGCTGGGCAGTGCGCTTCTCTTGGGATCGCTTCATTCTTTCCATAGCTGACAGGGGCTTCAACTTCGCCTGTATTGTCTTTGCTTGATACTTCTCTTCCAGGAGATGTGACTCCAGTGCCTTCAATTATGGATCCTCAGTGAGTTGTTCATACATTTGGGCACTGCGATCACTCAGTTTCTTGCATTCCAGGGCAAGGAATTTTATTCTTTAAACTACACTTCGAGTAGTTGCTTCCCTTTGGTCCCTTACATCCTGCAGGGTGTCAGGTACAGTATTGTAGTTGTTGGACAGCTTTTGCAAGATGCTCTACTTGATGCATGACTTTGTCTTTAGCCTATAGCTCTAAGCTTGTCACAGAGTAGAGGGCTTTGTTTACTGCATATTTTACTTCGAGGTTCTCTGCGAGCGACTGTTCTTTCTCTTGCTGCTTCTGTGATTTCTCCGCTTCAAACTTTTCTTGGAGAGCAACCTTCTCTTATTCTGCAATTTTGTGTTGTTCTACAATGTCGCCTTGTACTTGCTTCAAGGTTTGGGTAGCTTGTTCTGCTTGTTCTTGTGCGTGACGAAGATGAGCTTTGACCGCATCAACTAATCGACGGAGTTAGGCTGGCTCATCCCCCAACTCCGGTTCTCCTAATGACAGGGGCACAGTGGACACTGTGCGACTGGACTGAAAGGCATGTTGTACCCCTTGGAACTCGACCTTAATTCAGTCATATATTTCCTCATGCTTAGCTTCTTGTTTCTCCACGATTTCCAATGAAGTGTCATTGAGGGATGCTATGATGAAGTCAAAGTCATTAGTAGTAAGCACGGTCTTTATCTTGGTCACGGTGGCCCTTGATTTCTTCCGGGAGGAAGGTTTCGGGGGAGAAACCTTCCTCTTCTTCAGGGGATCGATCTCATCTCTCGACGGTGTTACTTTGCCTTGCTTCTATTCAGCTCCTATGCCATTTATTTCTTCTTCCTCACCCCCTCGGTCAAGAGATACTGAAGCGGTCTTTCCTAAGTCATTTATTAGGTCTTGGAACTCTTTGGTATTCTTCATTTTGCTGGGTCCGAGTGTATCATGCATGGTTTATGGGATGTTAGGGTTGGACATCTCTGTAGGGTTTGCTAGAATAAGGAGGTCTCCTAACCATTCCTTAGTGATATCCTCAAGATCCTCTTCCGTGACCTTGTAGTACGACTGCAGATGATCCTTATGTTCATTGGCTCGTGTTGTAAGGTAGATGAAGTGTCGATATGTGCAGAACTTCATCAGAGTTCAGAATCTCTGTAAGGTGTTTGAAGTCATGAGAGGTTATGCTTCTATGTCTCTCTTCAACTGAAGGTAGTAGGTATGAAAAACAACGTTCAACTACCATTGTTTGTTCATATCACTCAAGTACCAAAGGGTAGTGAACTTCGCAGCAAGCAGCTTGAACAATTCAATATCCGGGAAGGTCACACCTTCTGACATCTCCTAGGCAACAAAGACTATAAGGATTAGGATCCAGTTGAAGTGGAACTTGTAGCCCTAATCCTGTGCTTCATGGCAGTTTAGCTCTAGCTGATTCATGAGGTACTTCACCCAGTTCATCTGTAAACCTTCTACGCACTTTCCCACAAGGTCAACAACAAAGCCTGTGACCTGGGTAGGTCTGTTCTTCCTTACTAACTTTCCTAATATTAACTGACAGGTGAGGTGCATTGTGCCATTCTGGATGGATGCTACCTTGTACCCTCACATTTTGACATCGCCATGTGTATCCTTGATTTTCTATGCTAGTGCACGATCTGTGGCTTTTGCTAGATAGAACTCTTATGGATCAGGTCCTTTCATACTCAAGCTTATGATCCTATAGATCAAAGTTGGGTTGATTGTGATACGACGATCTAGCCATAAGTAGTCACCATGGTAACATGAAAGTAATAACTTGACATAGGCATTGACTTCCTGGTGCCTTCCAAAGTGTGGGATTTTCATGATGATTAACAAAGTGGACTACGCGAGGTTCATCGTCCATAGCTGAGGGATTATCTTTAAGTTCTTCCCTTTTTTCCTGGTCAGGTATTTATATGGGGCAAGCATACTGTAGTTTTTTCGATCTCTGAGGTTGAAGGCACTGAACTTCAATTCTGTGATCTTATCCTACTGTGCACGAACTACGTGTATCTCCCTCGGGAGGTATGCAGTAACCATGGTGTACTCCAATTCTCTTGGTACGTTATCTCGACTCACTTCCCCAACCAGAGGTGGGATGTAATCCGACAATATGGTCAGGATCAGCTTTACATTTGTTAGGTCGTCTCTGTGTTTGGTTCTCTTTTCTGCTAATGGTCGGGATGATCCAGTTCCGTGAGCAGTCGACAGAGAGGCTTGTAGTCCTCTCGTCGATGATTTTTGAATACTTGCATACATCTCTCTTTCAGACATTACCCTTTTATTCATTAGGTCAATAAGAAATTCTTTGACAATTTTCTCTGCAGCACTAAGCTCTCCCGACATGCATGCTCGTGGTTGAATGTCTCAGGTTTGAAGAGTAATTCTTCAATGCAATAGGATAGATGGCACTAACACGATGGTCACTGTATGAAATCAACTATGTTGTGAGCTTTGATATTCATGATTGGCAAAAGTGTTCTCGTTGTGTGGCACAACGGGATAAATGGATAACTCGGCAACAAGTCTCTTGCAATGGGAGATAAGCCTTCATTAACTTATTTCTTTCCATTTTTGTGCGGTCCCAACGGTCTGGTGGTGAAATTTCTGACCATAAATTCCTTTCTACCCGTTCGGGTTGTCAGTCGAACGGTTATACTATTCCAATGGCTATATTTCTTCGCCATGGCGAAGTGCCATGTGACGTTGTTATGATATTCCGACGAAGCTCCAATTTTGCAATTTTTCCTTCTGCGAAGTTCCCTCGGGAACCTTCTAAAACTTTTCAATCTTATATCTCTTCTTATTTAGGTTTCTAGCCTTATTTCCAGTGAGCTTCATCTCAGAATTCCTTTTTCCATTTTGATTCTTATCTTTTTTCAGGAGAGTAACTTCGCGTTGTTGAGGTTCCTTCCTAGAAATCAAGGGTAATACTTCATCTGTACCTGGAATAGGTACTTTAGTCTTTTGTGGGTCTTCTAATGTTCTTCCAACTTTGACATCCAAATATATGGTTTGAAATAGCTTCGCCTAGTTCTCCTGTTCTTCAATCAAGTGTGCAATCCTCCTATTCATGAAATCTTTCAACTCTTTCTTCTTTTGTTCTAAGACTTCTTCTTCTTTTCTGCTGGCCTGGTCTCCTTCAATCTAAGGTTTTCCTAATAACATAGCAAATGGAGCGTTGTTCTCATTAAATTTAACAACTTCAAATTCTTCCTATGTCGAAGTTCCATGAGCACTCATAGATATCCTGGTAAGTATTCCACATAGGGTTATTAGCTTTCCTCTGAATAATCCTATTCCTCCCAATGAAGAAATCATAGCAAGATTTCCTAGAATTTCCCAAGTTCTTTTGGTCATGATATTCACCTGTGTTTCCTCATATAGAACACAGTCAATGTCGAAGTCTCATATTCTTGCTTCAATGTACTCTTTTTCTTTAAAGACCTCTGATAAACTGACATGTCGATGGTCATTCAGGGTTTCTTTCATCTGTAGTAATACTTTTTCTGATTCTTTCTGGGGTTCTGTCATAATATCAGTTGCTAGATCTTTCTCGTGGTCTTCTTGTCTCATATTCATCCTTTCAACCTTATCAATCATTCTAGGGAAATCTAATACTTCATGGTCCATAGCTTTACAACAGAGGCAACTAGGTCTTCTACCAAGGCATTCCTTAGCTAGATGTCCCGGTCTTCTGCAACTGTAACAAAGGGTTAATCCTCTATTTATCTTAAATGATCCCCAGCCTTTCCTATACTGTGGACTAGGATCATGGTATCTAACCTGCAAAAAATTCTTTCTAGGATCTTGCATCCATTTGTTAGTCCAAACATTCTCTCTATGCATAGGTATAACATATCTTTCACTATTCTTATCAGATCTACTCATATCAAATCTTCTTTCTTCTATCAGTGCCCTAGTTTTCAAGCTAGGATAAATCTTATCAAACATACCTAGATCCATACTTTAGAAACAAAACTTTCCACTAATCTTATCTTCAACAGAGCACAAAGCTTCTAGATATTAAAACTTTTTACTATTCTTACCTTTACCAGAGCACAAAGCGTTCAAATCTTACCTCTTTTCTTCAGATCAAAATTATTTATTTAGCACAGAGCTTCACAAATCAAGTAGAATACTACGCACTAGAGCGACAGATCTATGCACAGAGCTTTCACAATTTCAGGTCAGGTCTTTGCACAAAGCTTCTTTTTCCTCAGTTCCCAGCAATCACAGTTTTAAGTTCTGGTAACGAAACCATTTGTTGGCATAGGGGTAGACCCAGGGTTCAATGCTACAACAACGCACCAAAAAAACCCTAACTACCGGCCCTTTCGGCAACACCTACGAAGCAGATGAAGTCTCACCCAAGGTAGAGGCAGGGGTGGTTGCAGGACTGCAATGTCTACAACCTTAGCTGGGACACAGATCTGTGATTCTAATCAAGGCACTCAACAATTAACATTCATTGATATTCAGTTCTTAGTTACAACGCATTTAAAACCTAATTACATAGCATCATAGTATTCAACCATATCTAGCATCTAACAAAACTTAGCATGACGAAACAGATCAGATATAGCATATTCAAGCACTAAGCACATGTATATAAGTCATATCTAACATCCATCCATATTGTTAAGCACTAATAATCGACAGATCATTCATCTATATTAAATCACTAAACACATTAACATATAAGCACATAAACACATTGCACAAAGCAGAGCAACACAACATGTACGTGGTTCACCCCCACCCTGGGGATACATCCACCAACTCTTTGTCTTCTTTATTAGATTCTTGAATAGGTTACATGCACAGAGCCTAAAAAACCCTACTCCGCAGAGGATAGGAGATCTGTGCAACTCCCTAGATCCTCCTTCCCTGAGTATATCTAAGCACGCAGCCTTCTATAGTCTCTTACAATGACTTGCACTTAGCTTTGCAAGTCTCACATAGTATGCACCAAAGCACTTACAACTCTTGATCACACAGATCCAACTCTAACACTCAACCATTTGTGCTCACTACATCACCTTAGCATCTATTTATACATACAAAATAGGCTTAATCTTGGGTGAACCCATGGGCCGACATTCCCATACCCGTTACATAATCCCAAATCCCAAAAAAGGCCCTAAAAGGGGCCGAGATCCTGTGATATCCTCTTCGTCTTGCGCTCTGCCTTCGCCAACATGTCGAAGTCCCAAAATTAGGTCAAACATGATCAAGAATGCTCAAAACTTGGTCAAAGGATAGCAAGGATCTCTGTTAAGAACCAAAGACTGAATACAGAAAGCACCACAACAAATATAGAAGAATAATATAGAAAATCACAACTTTATTATAGAAACCCTTGAGGTAGGGCAACACCATACAATGGATCCTATTATGGAAGGGATCCTCTCCTATTCACTTGCCTCTTCGAGGGGGCATCCTCCTATATCTTTCAATCTACCTCTCTAGCTACCTTACAATCTCTGTCAATATCTTTCCATCGTGTCCCAGTCAAGCCAGATATGCTTGATTTCTCTTATTTTTCTCCCATTTTAGTAATTTTTACTTTTATTCAATTAATTTAATATATTCTAAAAGAATCTAAATTACATAAATTTTTATCTTGTAGAGAAATATCATCTAAAAAATTTAGAGAGTGACCTCTTACATTAGCTAACATTTCCCCTTTAAAATAAGTGTAAAGAATTTACAAGAAATGTGATTATTTATGTTTGTTTTTTTTAAATATGTATTGATGTTTTTTGTATTTACATGCCATGCCTTATTAAATTGAAGCATATATTATAAAAGGGAACCTGGAGACAATGTAAACTTCCAACCAGTAGACCAAGGAGAAGAAAACCCTAACCCACCACAACCACCCAACATAAACACCCAAATTGATGAGGGGTTGGCCACTTTAAGAACACTTGTAAATCAATTAAGGGGCACAAGAGAACCAAGCAGTGAGTCCTTCGCCACTTCATTGGATGTCATTTTGAGGTCCATTGCAAGTGACCAAGGGAAATTTACTTCTATTTATGAATATAGGGCAAGAATGTTTGAGTATTACAACACTAGATTGGATAGGAACCAAGTTAGAGAATTGGGTATTTCAAAACAAGAATTGATGTATATTTCTAGGGATCCTCAATCTGGACAACCACCACTTGTAAACAAGAAACACATTTGCATTAACTAGTGTTTCCACCCACAAATTAGTCAAAACTAGATGGATAGGTGGTGCATGGTATTTGATAAAGATCCCTGTAATAACATGGAGGTGCCTTAATATTTTTTATGAAAATTGTGGGCTGAATTTATTTTGGTTCATCATGTCAACTACTTTGACATGGGTGACTTCCAGGGGGTGGGTCAAGGGTCTTCATAGGACCAAGAGCATGCTAGGAGCGCTCCCATGTTAGGTCCTCATCCCCCCAAGTGAAGACCTAACCCCCCTATCCATCATCCTCCTATTGCAGAGAGCTTGCAACAGGTACAATTAGCTATACCATCATTGAATTAAATCCTAGTGCAACATGATAGCTTTGTTGCATTATATCGATAGGAGGTGTCTGCCAGTGACATTGATATAGGGGTCAAAGATTCACCCCATACAACAGAGTGGAGTGAGGAGAGGGAACATGGACATAGAATTCATTCATGTGAACCTCACAGATGATCGAGTTGTAGGTAGACCTGATATTTTCCTATGGAGGCTAGACAACATCAAAGATTCATGGAGGAGGTTAGTATCTTAACCATCTATATGTTCTTCATTGTTATATACTTATATGGTATTCTGTGTATTTATATCAATATTTTATTTCATGTTGTTTTGCAGTTGTTACGTCTATGTAGTAGACCCACTATGCCCATGGATGCATCAATGCATGTATCTACCATTGATGTAGTAGTAGAGGCAGTTTGCTCATTTGGTGTACCCCATACACAAGTATGTGTCACATTTGATAAATTCACCATAGTCATTTCTTTATGTTATGGAATCCTCAAATTTTTAATGTTCTTGTGTTTCTATAGGTTGTGGGACTAGACGATCTCAAGGAATGTCCATCTAGGATGGACAAGTCACCTGCATAGGTATCATATTTAGAGTTCAATATCATTTAAATATCAAAATTTTTGTATTTTTTTTATTGAATTTTATTGTTTGGTACTAATAGTTCAAAATTATTAATATGTATGCAGGTTATTGATATATTCGCTAGTTATAGTACTAGTCCACTCCCTGGGCACCTAGAATCTACTTGTGGGTTACCTTACAATAGGCCAAGGGAGTTGAAATCACTTGTACAACTTGTGGGGGTCCATTTCCTCCCACCCCCAACATATTTCTTATTTGGTGCATCCTCAGTGGATGCACCCACAGACCACCCATACACACCACCTCTTCCATCGCATCCATCCATAATGGATGCACCTATATGTCACCCACCCCCACCATCATTTCCATCGAACCCATCCACCAAGGCTACCATAATAGAGGTTTTCTTGGAGCAGGTTGTACAACCGAGTGCTCCACCTGTCAACAATTTTCTACTGAGGCCAAAGATATTCAAAGTGAGATAATGTGTTCATAATTTTTTATGTATCATGAATTTGATTTTATCCATATTTGTTTAATTTTGATGATTTGATCCTTGCAACTAATGCAAGGTGGCATCATTGAGTGATTAGGGTCGTGGAGGAGGGTAACACCCTCATGATTATCAGCCCCATATGCAGTCAGTTGTCTTATGTTAAATTTCAAAGTATCATTTTGTAATATTTTAATTCATTGTGGAAAAAAACTTGTAACAAAGTTTTTATTGTGTGCAGTCTCCGGAGTGACGACTCACACCTAGGCCCAAATCCACTTAATATGCTTATTCAAGAAAGAGAAGAAATTTATATTTCCAATATGCTCTTGAGGATGTATAGGGTGGCAGTGGTCAATGATTGACCAATTACTACCATTTTGTATCTAGGCCACCATATGGTTGTTTTTTATGTTAGGGCACTTGCTATTGTTTTGTACGTTGGGCATGAAGTGCCATTTTGTAAAAAATGTACAATTTAGACGATGTTTAATATACATATATATATATATATATATATATATATATATATCATGGCATGTTTTTTATGAATCTCATTTTTTCTGCATTTTATGTTGATGAATGTATGAATGTCAAAGTGTATGAATTTTATGCGTATGAATATATGATTTTTTTTTCTAAAGTGATTATAAATACTTGCATTACACATTAATGAATCTGTTATGGTGGAAAATATTTCTAATTTCTAAATCCATAAGCAATTAATGGTTCTCATTACCTAAATTTGACAAAAGGATGACGTCTCATCCTACTTAAGACTCCAGGAACCAATAATAACAATCATGCAGGATACCATAATCACAATAGAAATAAGAGAGTTGAAGCCTCACATTACTCTATCCAAAATGAAGCATGTTCATTATAATGGAAATCACAACATGTTACAAGGGTTTATTAATACAAAATCAACACATAAAATATGAGTGTGCAATAAAGCCTCACATCAAATGAAAGTGTACCTCAAACTCTCCATTAATTCTTGCCAAATTGTTCTACAATGTAGCCCAAGAGGAGAGCTCCTAAATTCCCAAATTATCCACCCTTTACAATGGAGAGAGATAATTATTATTTATAGAGTGAGTCTCTTCTCTTATACAATAAAATATTATTATTTTATAACTAACTCCATGACAAGTCAAATAAATATTATAATAATGAATTAGTTAGATCTCTCCTCAATCCATGGTTGACCATGTTACAACATGTGGACGTTATTCTATCCAAAGAAATTCATCCTCATCCAAAAATAGCAGTATTATACACCAAATAATTCTCATGAAGGGGACACACCACCAAAAATAGGCATCAATCCAATTCAAATGCCAAGTGTCCACATGGAATGTTCCCTCCAAGAATGTGCATGCATGAAACCACTCCACATGTGTGAATTCCAAGGTATCCAAATCCATTGATGAATGTGAAATATGTCAAGTGGATGGGGAATCCACAACAAAGTATGTGACAAATGCCTAGCCTTTCCTTGCCTTTCCTTTTCTTTCCTTGCTTGTCTAGCCTTGTCTTGCCTTTGCTTGCCTAGCCTTACCTTTCCTTGCGCTCCCTTACCTTTCCATTTCGTGCCTTTTGTTTTCAAGCCATGCCTTGTATTTCCATGCCATGCCTTGCCTTTCCTTTCCATTCCTTGCCTTGTCTTGCCTTACCAAGCCATGGATTTCCTTTCCATGCCATGCCATCCCATACATTTCCATGCCTTGCCTTTCCATGCCATGTCTTTCCTTTCCATGCCATGTCATGGAATTCCTTTTCTTGCCACTCTTTTCCTTTCCTTTCCAATCCATGCCTTTCCTTTCCAAGCCTTGCCTTTCCATTCCATGCCATGCCATGCATTGACCTAACTTTCCATGCCATGCTATGCCTTGACTTGTCATGTCATGTATTTCCTTTCAATGGAATTCCTTACCATGCCATGCTTTTCCTTTCCATGCTATGCCATGTCGTGCCTTGAATTTCCATTTCTTGCCTTTATTTTCCTTGCCAAGACATTGCTTTCCTTGCCATTCCATTCCATGCCATGCCTTGCCTTACCATGCCATGCATTTCCTTGCCTTGCCTTGCCATGCCATGCCTTTCCATGCCATGCCTTGCCTTTCCATTCCATGCCATGCCTTGTCTTGCCATGCCATGTCATGCCTTTCCTTTCCTTTCCTTTCCAAGACACGTCTTGCCTTTCCATGCCATGCCATGCCATGCATTGCTATGCCTTGCCATGCCTTTCCATGCCTTGGATTTCCTTTCCATGTGTTGCATTACCTTTCCATGTCATGCCTTGCATTGCCTTTCCATGCCTTACCTTGCCATGCCATGCCTTGCCCTTTCCATGCCTTTCCTTGTCTAACAACAATTCATCTAAAATGTACTTTCATTATGATATTCATAAAACTGATTGTTTGTAAAAATCTAGTTATTTTCATCATTAGAGAGAATTTGTGATCAAGTTAATTTGATAAAAAAAATAATGGCATTGATGTATCATACCTTTTTTTTTGCCTAAAAAAAAAATGCTTTTACTAAATCAACAAGTTTAATGCATAAAAATTACAATCAAAGTATTCATTAAGCCTGTAATTCTACAACTTGTTATCCCATCAGATAAAAATACTTGCATGATAATTTCAATGTCATAACGTAAGCTCTCTTTATTCATATATATACGGTATATTCATAGTTGTGAAACATGTATTATCAACATTAATAGGATTTACATAGAAAGAGATGTCACTAAATAGGTTTATGTTCCATCATTATGGTGTAGTCTCATTATACTATTGATCCATAATTTATTTTAGATTGCATGGAAAAAAAATAACTTCAGGGCCTTATTTAAAACCAAAGAAATAAAAGGTAATATTTCAACTCAATAAGTTTTATAATAAGATATAGCAAGTAGACCTAGACCTATACCTAGACCTTGCCTTTCCTTGCCATGTCTAGCTTTGCTTAGCCTTGTCATGTCTTGTCTTGGCCTGCCTTTCCTTTCCTTGCATTTACATACCTAGACCTAGACCTATACCAAGACATTTCCTTGTCGTGCCTTGCCTTGTCATCCCTTGTCTTCCCATGGTCTATGTCATGGTATAGGTCATGGTAATGGTGTAGGTATAGGTCTTGGTATAAGTTGTAATACCCCTAGGATAAACCCCAACTGTACATATAAATGTAACTGTAATTTACATATAATATGGTGAGTTGAAGGAACAAGATATTTGGTTTGGTTCTACATGCATTAAGTCAGTTCGTGTGAATATCACACCAAAGGAGTGAAGATAGTTTTAAAATGATTATAGCACGAATTTTAATGTACTTGGAACACACAGATGTGTAAGTGCGTAGGAATGGTACACTAAAAGAGGAACAACTTGAAGTATACAACGTGCACCAGTATAAGCATGCAAGGATGGCACACTAAAAGAAGAGTCATCGAGGATGGCGCACATTCTAGGATTCAATGCACACTAGCTTAGTGCTTAATTTTGGAGGCTCGAGAGCCTTTTTGTATATATGTCATGATATAGCATGCACATTTCTAAGCGCGTGAGGGTGGTACACTGAAAGAAGAGTGTGCACATCAGAGAAGTTCCGCACACACTGGTTTAGTGTGCGATCTTTTTATTTTTTAGGCTGGTGAGCTTGGATGCAAAAAGACTAGTACTTTTGTACCAAGAATGTAAATGTAATCACATAAAAATATAATGAAAACGCATCACTGCAGCATACCAACCACGTAAAAGAGTATGGGGAACTAACTCCACTAGTTTAGGTTAAGGGGATAAGTTAAGGGGGCTTAAACCTAAAAGGAATATTATATTAATATTCCTTAAAAGTATAGTTAGTAGGGATATCATTTTATCCTAAGTATGAAGGAGGGGGAAAAGTGGACCGAAGATGGTTCTCAACATGAAAAGTGTCAAGTTGGGAACATGCATCCAAATAGTTTGGACTTAGTACATTTTTCCTATCATTCGATCAAGGGGGATTAATCATGACTGGGCATTTATGTCATAGAACCCTGCATTTATGTCATCGAACCTTGTTGTTATTGTCATTGAACCCTACTGTTACTGTCATCGAACCCTGTTGTTACTGTCATTGAACCCTACTATTACTTTGATCGCACCCTATTTTTACTGTCACACATACTTGTACATTGCTTATCTTGGAGAGATGGACTGAAGAGGTAAGTTATCAGACCCATAGGACATTGCATTCTCTCTAGGTGAGGGAATTGCTGGGAATTATTTACGAGGTGCCAAACTGTAGAGACATGGCTCTGAGACTTCCTATCTAGCATGTTGTTGAATCCCTGGAAGGGAAGTGGGGCAGTCGAAGGACTGTTGAGCAGAGAAGGGGCACACTTTCTGGGGTGGGACATGGATGTGGGGAATGAGGGACTGTAGGTTGTCAGTATGAATTGACACCTATGACAGAGTTTCATGTGATTGAGTCATATGAGAATGAGTTTCTTGTTGACTAAGATACTTTAGCTTGGCTAGGAAACCTGACCCAAGTGGAGTTTAGCACCATCTCAGGGGTGACCCACTACTGAGAGTTATGAGTAGTGTGGTCTAAGACTGGGAGGAATGTGGAAGGTATGAATGCACTTGGTGTACCTTTAATGAATGATACGTGTCAATCTTGTATTAAATCACGTGTTGTTTTAATAATTATGCATTTGTTTTAATGGGTTTATCATGTTTATGTTACATGTAAATTTCTATATGATTATGTATATAATTGTTCATTACAGAGTGTATTTTTATGTTTTAATTAGTAACACAGTTAGTATGAGAGAAATTTTGTTGAATTGATGGTAATGGAGATGTTACAATATGGTATCTGAGTTTAGTAAGTTTTAAGTGGCATAGCCCGGTTGGTGGTTGGGTATGTTACAATATGGTATCAAAGAATATACCCAGTTTTCAATATGCATATGTTACAATATGGTATTAGAGCATATACCCAGTTTTCAATATGGGTATGTTACAATATGGTATCAGAGCCCATTTTTCAACACTGAGCCTGGATGGGCTGAGTTATATTAATGCTGAAGAAGACTCTCACAAAGAATTGAATTCGGGAGTGGCTAAAATTCAAGTTACAATTTGTGCATGACGGAAATTGGAAGTAATTTAGTGGAATTGGGTAAAAACACCAATTTCTGTTGTTAAATTCATGGACAATTTGGATAAATTTGATTAAGTGATGATATATACTTAATTTTAATCCATGTTTAAGAAAAATTTAGACATGAATTGGTCAAATTTAAAGTTACAAAGAAGCCATGACAGATTGAGTGAAATTGTTTCAGTAAAATTCACAATTCATGAATGAATTTGGGGAAACTCGCAACCAGAATGTCAACCCACAGTGCACACAAACACTTGTTGTTGCATAAGTTGAATTTGAGTCTGTTGGAGTGAAACTGAACAAATTTCATGGTTGCAGAACGTCCATGAAGGAAATTGGGTGAAAATCGGGCAAAAGCCCCAATTTCTACATCAGAATTATGGGAAAAAATCAGTTAAGTGTCAAAGTACTATGCGTGCTAAGTAGTAGTGATACACATAAGGATAAAGGTGTATAGGTGAGTGCATTAAAATTGAGTAATACAAAGTGCAGAGCCGGTGATGTGGAAAAATAGTGTTGTGCAAGTGTGTGCACCAAACATTTGATGTTGCGCAGAAAATAAGGGTGGCGTGCATAGAATATAGGTACCATTTGATATTTACACTAATTTTTGTCATTGCACCATGTATAAATAGTGGCCTTCATAGAATGTAGGTGTGCGGTAAAGTGCGCTAAATTTTGGAGATCGCAGGGTGTAGAGATTGTGGCGCACGATTAATAGTGTGATGCGCAAGGTGTGCACTTGGAGTATTGGTTGAGCGCAGTTCGATTTTGTTGGTGCATGCACAACATTGGTATGTAGTGCATGAAAGTTGATTATTCACGTTTCACGAAGGTAAAATTATTGGTGCATAGTGTGAACACACTAAACCTTGGTGTTGTGTGGTGTAGTTCTTGCGGTGCGCACAGAGTATTAGTGCGTGACACAAAATTCATGCTTACTAGATATTGGTGCGCGACAGAATAATGGTGCGTAGGGAGTATTGGCATGTAGTGTGAACACACTAAACCATGGTGTTGTGTTGTGTGGTTCTTGTAATGCACATAGAGTATTGGTGCGTGACACAAAAGTTGTGCTCAATAGATATTGGCATGCGACAAAAAAGTATGCACACTGGATATAGATGCGTGGTACATGCACTAAATGTTTGCGATGCGTGTGTAAAACTGGCGCATGATAATTATGGTTTTAAATTCAGAAGTAGTGTGTGTGAATTCAATTGGGAATTTAATTTCCCAAGAAGTCAAAAGAAAGAATTTTGATGCTTTATCGAAACAAAATTGTACATAATTTCATGAGTTTGTTAAATTGTTTAGCCTAACAAATTATGTTGGTTTCACATTTTGCAGAGTTAAAAGAATTTAGATCATAACATGATCAACACAATTTTAGAATCATGGAAGATATGCATGGATTTTACATCCATGAAGAAGAGATCAGAGGAATGTATGTCCATATGGGTAATGAAGGTACAAATTCAAATGAACATGGAGAAGGTAAGGAAGAAATCATGAACTTGGTAGAGACCATAAAAAGTTTTCAAAAGGATGTCCTAAGTTATAAATATGGTAATGAGAGGCTTATGAAAGCCAAGGAGCAGTAAGAAGACTTCAACATCAAGTTAATGTAGATCTTGGATATAATAGAGAAGAATATGGATAAAGAGACTGAATCAAGCAGATCATAGAGCCATAAGTCTCATGATAATAGGAGAAGAAAAAGAAGTGTTGGAGGGCATCACCATCACTCTACAAGGAATTCAACTAGAGGATCACACAACAGTGCAAGTCCATCCCTTGTCAGGAAGCATACAAAGAGGTCTGGGGTGGATGAGATATAGGGGGGAATGAACAAAATCAATCCTCCTACTTTTGATGGTGAACACAAGAAGGATGAGGATGCTGAGACATGGCTACTAAACATGAGAAAGTATTTTTAGTTTCATAATTAATCTTGACAGAAATAAGGTAGAATTGGTATTTATTAGCTCAAGGGAAAAGCATCAATGTGGTGGGACCAATTTGTGCAGGTACAACACATTGATGAGAATAAGGTGAATTGGAGGGAATTCAAGAGGTATTTTCAAAGGAAATACTTCACTAAGATATATTGTGATAAGAAAATGAAGGAAATATTTGAACTCAAGCTTGGGAGTATGACCACAGATGAGTATGAAGGGAGGTTTTTAGAGCTACTGAAATATCTTTCCTTCATCAAGGATGAGAAAGTTAAAATTCAGAGATATTTGAGTGGGCTTCCATCATTTATCAGTGACAGGATATAATATGATGATCCCAAAACATTAGAGGAAACTATAAGAAGGGATAAGTGTCTTTATGATCAACATAAATGGAAAGAAAATTACCAAAAATATTGGGAAGACAAGAAGAAAGGCAAGATGGAATAGAGGAATAAGGGAACTAAGCCACCATTCTTCATAAATAACTATTAGGAACAACTAACTTCTAAAGAAACTAGAATGACAGAGACATTGGGAAAAATACCAAGGAAACCACCTATTCAATGTTGGGGTTGTAAGGGAGATCATATGTATAGAGATTTCCCTCACATAAGTGAAAAAGTGAGGACTATTCACAATGTACAACAAGATGAGACAGTGGAGGACATGGGAAAAAATGTACCTAATATCTATGCATTCTTGGACAACAAGCAAGCTGAGTTTCAATCACATATGATTGAAGTGGAAGGTAAGATCAATAACCAGACCATTGCTATTTTAATTGACTCAAGAGATAGTCATAGTTATCTAGATCCTAAGTTGGTGGAGGGGTTTGAATTGCCAAGAAGAAAGATTGGAAAACCTTGGATGGTGCAGTAAGATAAAATATCTAAAAGAAAAAATAATGACATGGTTAAGGCATGTCCAATAAACATGAATGGGTTGAACACCAGGGAAGATTTGAACATCATACCTTTAGGTTCCTATGAATGCCTAATTGGTATGGATTGGTTGGACCAACACCATGTTGTCCTAGATTGTTATAATAAGGCATTTACTTGTTTGGATGAGGAAGGTAACTTAAATACAGTGCAAGGAATTCCCAAAGAAGTAACTGTCAGGGAAGTTTCATCCTTGTAGCTGAAGAAGATTTATATTAAAGGGTGTCAAATACTTGCAACACATATGGAAGAGACACCTAAAGATAAGGTGATAAATATTGAAGATTATATAGTCCTAAAAGAGTTTGAGGATGTATTTAAAGAAATACCAGGATTTCCACCCAAAAGAGATATTGATTTCTCTATCAATATGATGCCTGGAGAAACTCCAGTATCTAATACTCCTTAAAAGATGAGTATACCTGAATTGAAGGAATTGCAAATGCAACTTGAAGAGATTATTAAGAAGGGGTATATTTTCCCAAGTGTGTCACCTTGGGGTGCCCCAGTATTATTTGTGAAGAAAAAGGATGGAAATTTGATACTTTGTATTGAAGTCAAGAATTTGAACAAGGTAATTGTGAAGAACAAGTATCCTTTGCCAAGGATAGATGACCTTTTTGATCAACTGAAAGATGAAAAAATATTGTCCAAGATTGATCTCAGGTCAGGCTATCATCAGGTAAGAATTAAATAAGAATACATCAGAAATACTTCCTTCAAAACAAGGTATGTCCATTATGAGTTCACAATGGTGTCATTTGGGTTAATGAATGCACCAACTATCTTCATGTGTCTCATGAATTGTATATTCAGGAATTACTTGGACAAGTTTTTCATTGTATTTTTGGATGACATTCTTATATATTCTAAGTCTGAGAAGAGAATGAGAAACACTTGAGAATGGTGTTATAGGTATTGAGGGAGCATCAGTTCTATGCCAGATTGAGAAAGTGTTCATTTTACCAGAAACAAATTAATTATTTGGGCCATATCATTTCAGAGGAAGCAATAGTTGTGGACTCAGAAAAGATAAAGGCCATTAAAGGATGGCCAACAACAAGGAATGTATCAGATCTTAGATTATTCATGGGCCTTGCAGGTTACTATAGGATATTTATTAAAGTATTCTCAAATATTTCACATCCAATTATTTCCTTGTAGAAGAAGGGTGTGAAGTTTGAATGGCAACAAGACTGTGAAATAAGTTTCCAACACTTGAAGAATTTATTAACAAGTGCTCCAATACTAAGGATTTCTTATCCAAATAAATATTTCATTGTATGCATTGATGCATGTAAAGAAGGACTTGGTGGATTCCTTAGTCAGAATGGGTACATAGTGTGGTATGAATCAAGGAAGTTGAAGGAGCATGAAAGGAACTATGCCTTGAAGATGTGGAGACACTACCTCATGGAAAAAAAAATTGAGTTGAGGAGAGACCATAGTCTTCTGAAATACTTGTTTGGACAACCAACTCTAAATGCTAGGCAAAGTTGGTGGTTAGATTTCCTCAGTGAATATGACTTTGATATAAAACATATCAAAGGTAAAGAGAACAAGTTGGGTGATGCACTTAGCAAGAGGGTGCATGAGATGCATGCTACAACCATTAGCATGTACCAATCATATTTCAAAGATAAGATTCTAGAGGTTGTAAAATCATATCATAAATACATGGAGGTAAAGGAAAAACTTCAACAAGGTAATTTACAACAGAAAGTTGAAGGCTATAAGCTGGAAAATGATGAAATTATCGTGTACAAGAAAATAATTTATGTGCCAAATTCTTGGGAACTGAAGAATTTGATATTGGGAGACATGCATAGTGTGCCTTATGCTGGACACCCGGGTTATCAAAAAACTATTGTATCTATCAAGAACCAATATTATTGGTTAGGCATGAAGAAAAAAATTGGTGATTTTATTTCCAGGTGTTTGGAATGTCAAAAGGTCAAGGTTGATAATAGACACCCAACATGAGTGCTACAACCATTTTCCATTCCTGAATGGAAATGGGAAGTGGTAACAATGGATTTTATCACCAAACTACCCATAACCAACAAGCATCATGATTATATCATGGCAGTGGTTGATACACTTACCAAAGATACCCATTTTATTCCAGTAAATCTCACTCACAAGGAAGCTAACATAACTGATATCTATATGAAATAATTAGCTTGATTACATGGAATTCCCAAGACAGTTGTAACTGATAGAGATCCAAAATTTACATTAAATTTTTGGAAAGGATTATTCAAGGGATTTGGAACAAATATACATTTTAGCACAACTTATCATCCAGAGTCAGATGGGTAGACAAAAAGGGTGAATCATGTAATAGAAGATATGTTAAGGATGTATGTGATGGATAAACCATCCAAATGGGAGGATTATTTTCACTTGGTATAGTTTTATTACAACAATGGGTACCAAGCATCCATAAAGATGAGCCCATTCGAGGAACTCTATGGTAGAAAATGAAACACACCAGTAAGCTAAGACAACCCAACAAACTGCGTAGTAGTTGGGCCAAAACTACTCAGGGAAATGGAAGAGAAGATGATGAAAATAAATCAGAATTTGAAGGCTACCTAGGACAAGAAGAAAATATATGTTGATAAGGGAATAACTCATAGGGAATTTAATGTGAGTGATCATGTTTTCTTGAAAGTAAAGGCCAACATAAATTCTCTGAAGTTGGGAAATTTCTCAAAGATGGCAGCTCGTTTATCTGGGCCATTTGAAATCCTAGAAAGGATTGGGCCTGTAGCATACATGCTTGACTTGCCTGTAGCATACATTATTTCATTGCCTACATCAATGTGTATTCATAATTTATTCCATGTATCATTTCTTAAAAGGTATGTACCTGGTACTAATCATGTCATGGATTGGAATGTGATTCAGGTGGAGCAAGAAGGAGGTTTTCAAGTGCATCAGATGTGCATATTGGATCAGAAGATCAATGATGCAGGAGCATCGCAACTACCCAAAGTAAGCATGGAGGCAGCGCATGTGTTTTTTTTAAACACATGACATATTACTTGAAAACGTTTCAAATTGAAGCGCCTAACTTTCAATGATCCATTTATGAGGGAGCGCCTTTTGTATATTGTATCAGACCTCGAGCCATACACTCTTGTCTGAAATAGATAGGAGGCATTTAATCTAGTTAATGCAGGTAGATAGAATTTATTTTCTAGACTAGACAGTTTTAGATGGAAGGAGGGAAAACGGATATAGACACCCTCATTGTATCATTGTAACATTAGAGAGAGAGAGAGAGAAAGCATTCAGAAGAGGAGAGCAAGCAGAGAATTGTATGAAGAACACCCATGTACAGGTAGTTTGAATTAATAGAATGAGCTTTGATTCAGACCCTGGGTTGTGTTGTTTCACTGTGTATTGTTGATGTGTTCATTATGTTTCTTTCTGGTTATGCATTTTCTTTGAATATGTTGTGCATGTGATTTCAGGGTTTAACTGAAGTCTAAGAGGAGAGGAATGAGATTCCTACAAAGAGTGCAGTCGAATTGATCCGCAAGGAGTGCGTTGATGAGGCCCAGGAGTTGAACTTTTGTTCTCATTCGTTCCGAAGTAGATTTGGTTTGTTGAAGTCGTGCAAAGAGTGCGCAGGAAGAGGAAGAAGTCTCAGTTGAAAACCTGAGAAAAGGAAGCAAGGACTGTTGCCGCAGTAGTTTCCCAGAGTCGAAGAAGGATGAACACTTGAAGTATTTACATGGTTGCCACGAGAAGTGCGTGCAAGTTCCCTCTGAAAGAACCAGAGTGGAAAAGCTTAGGAGATTTAGCACCTTCGTAACATCATTAAGGAAGTGCACTGGAGTGTGTCGGGAATGATTCAAGCAAAGAGTTGCAGGCTCAAGTGTCAGAAGACAAGTTCTAAGAAGAACACTTAGCCGTTCTCAAGGAATCCTCAAGGAGGAGAAATCGACGGTCAGGATTCACCGAGGGAACTAGCGAAATTTCGTCAGCCATTAGATCTCGGGGAGTTGCGCAGGGTTTAAGCCCCAGCGAGCAGAGGAGGAGCCATCGAGATATTGGCAACATCGGGGTTTCATAAGGTGAGAGAATCGAGACATTGAAAGTCTCGAAATCTCGAGAAAGGAGCTCAGTCATTGATCTCAGCAGGACACGTGTCAAGGAGCCAGGGAGCGTCGGGGTTTAGTCCATCAGGATATCGGGGTTTCCAAGGACGTAGAAATCTCGCACCAAGGAATCGCGATCCATGATTTCCCGACGAGTGCTTTGGACCGTTGATCGGAGGGACACGTGGCGGAAGATCCTGGCAAGTTGGGTGTTTAGAGGCATCGGGGTTTCCGGAGTTGTGAAACGCTTGCATATTGACATCGTGATCGGTGATTTCCTGACGCAATTGGAACCGTTGATCGGAGGGACACGTGGCGAGAGATCCCGAGGAGTTGGGGTTCGGCATTTCGGGATTTCCGGAGTCAAGCGCATTGTGTATGTTGAAATCGCGATCCGCGATTTCCCGATAGGGTTAAAGACGCCTAGTGGAGGACAGGTGTCGGAGGGTTAAGTCTCACCCTGAGGTGACGACAGGTGGCGTCGCATATCGGAGTTCAGGATCTGGAGAGGTCTGTGACACAGTGCATTAGGAATTGCGATTTCCTTAAATGCGATTTCCCGATCGCCAATAGAGTGTGGGCCATAAGCATCAGGGTATAAGACAGGTGGACGGAGGTCAAGCCTTACAGTGGGTCACCGCCAGGTGGCGTTAGGGATCGGAGAATCGGGAATTCTGGGAGCGTGAGTTCTACGCATTTCAATTCCGTGAATTCTGAAATTTCGATAAGGAAAAGGATGTGGTCTTGTAGACTGGAAGGTCACATGAGGAAGGAGTTAGCCGGAGGGAGATAAAGGGTGCAGAGAGCACCATCGCAAATCAGGAATTAGGGATCCATGAGGTGAGTAATTCACGACCTCGTGAGTGCCGATTTCCCGACGGGAAAATTCCCGATAAAAGCAAGGAACACGTGGGCAAATACTCATCGGGTTTCGGGGAATTGTGAGACCCAAAATCTGCAAGTTCAAGACTCGCGATTACGTGAAATCCGATTTCCCAATAGACCAAAGGGAGATCATAAGGAGAGTTCTGTGGGTGCTGGAAAGTCCCGATAAGGAATTTGAAGAGCAGTTCAGCTCTTCGGGCCGAAGGAAGAGAAGTTCCTGGTGGGAGTGGACATGCCCTAGGTGGTGCATTCTGCATCAAGTGGTATCAGAGCAAGAAAATCTCTCTGTTTTCTGTAGCAGAGAAGAAAGGAGAATTCACCATGCCGCCAAGGAGAAGAGATAGACAATCACCCGATCCAGAGGGGGAAAGGGAATCGTCCAGAGAAAGAGGTAGGCCAGGGAAGAATCTGGAAGTAGAAAGACAACTGTAAGAACTATGCTCTATGATTGTGGATATGGGAATAAAGCAAAGGCGCAAAGCTGATACAGGAGATACCAGTGAATCCGAGGATGAAGGTGACGTTGGACAGGGAGCAGGAGAAATCCCAGCGGAAGATGCAGCAAATGAGCAATTAATGAAAGCCATCGCCCGGATGAGTTCAAAGACAAAAATGGACATTCCGACTTATGAAGGAAATCTGGATGCAGAAGAGTTGTTGGATTGGATTAGAGCTCTTGACACCTACTTTGATTATGAGGATATCGAAGAGGATAAAAATGTCAGACATGCTGTCACCAAATTGAAGGGACATGCAACATTATGGTGGGACGAGCTTCAAGCAGGTAGACACTGCAAAGGTAAGCAAAAGATTAAAAGTTTGGATTGAATGGTTGCGAAGATGAAAGAAAAGTTCATCCCAAGGGATTATCAAATCTGTTCAGGAGGATGCAGAACCTGAGACAGAAATTGATGACAGTGAAGGAGTATACTGAGGAATTTTACAAGCTCAATATTAGAGCGGGTCATCGGGAGAGCGATGATGAAAAAGTAGTCAGGTATATGAATGGCTTAAGATATGATATCCAGGATGAGATGAGTATGGAAACCATCCGAACGGTTGAGGATTCATATCAAATGGCATTGAAGGCTGAGGAAAATCTAAGCCGTAAGCAACGACAGCGAGCCCGAGGTAGGATCCAACCAAAAGGTAAGTCTGTTGCTCAAGAAAGGTTCCAGAAATCTAAGGATGACTGGAAAAAGCCTCAAATGAGAACAGAAAGAGGCGGAAGTTCACAGCGAGGCCAGCACGCTGAACAACGAAGGTAGCAGACAGAACAAGGTGGAGGATACGCTGATGCGAACACATTTCCTCATAACAGAGGTAGAGGAAGAGGCAGAGGTGGAGTCATCACATGCTTCATATGTGCAAAGAATGTACATAAAGCCATTGACTGTCCAGATAGGAAGAAGGACAGAGGATAAGCTCACATCACCCAAGCACAGAGGCAAGATGCTGAGGAAAAAGACGCAGAAGACGGAAGGTCATTGATGATGCGTAAGTTTCTCTTAACACCCGAGAAGGAGGTGGAGGACGCAGTTCAAAGAAACAGGCTTTTTAGGACCACATGCAATACCAAAGACAGGAAATGCCAGGTTATTATGGATAGCGGAAGCACAGACAATCTCGTTTCGACTGAGATGGTGGAAAAGATGGAATTGGAAACAACTAATCACCCAAGGCCATACAAGGTTTCATCGCTGCAGAAGGGACATCAGGTAAATGTCACTAAACAGTGCTTCATTGACATCAAAATAGGAAGATACAATGATAGGATTTTATGCGATGTTATTCCTATGGATGTATGTCATGTATTGCTGGGCAGACCATGGTAATATGACAGAAATGTAATTCATGATGGGAAGATGAATGCGTACACTTTGGAGAAGAATGGAAGAGCACATACGCTGAATCCAATTAAGGATAAAGAAGTAAAACCAGAACCGAGAAATACTATACTTCTCATGAGTGGGAAGGAAATTCTGGCAGAAGTAAAGAAGAAGGAAGATCCATAATTCCTTGTGGTCAGAAAACCGAAAGTTGTTTTGACCAGCACAAGAGTGGATGATCTTCCAAAGGAGCATATGCCATCATATAGACCTCATACCAGGAGCAAGTTTTTCGAACAAAGCAGCGTACAGGTTGACACCACAGGAGAACGAAGAGGTTAAAAGGCAGGTGCAGGAACTATTGGATAAAGGACTGGTCAGGGAAAGTCTTAGTCTGTGTGTTGTTCCAACGGTACTAAGTCCAAAGAAGGATGGAGGATGGAGAATGTGCACTGATTCCAGAGCCATTAACAAGATAACCATAAGGTACAAGTTTCCATTTCCACGGATGGATGACTTGATGGACTGTTTAAGTGGAGCCAAATTTTTTTCAAAGGTTGATTTGAAAAGAGGATACCATCAGATTCTCATGAGGGAAGGCGATGAATGGAAGACAACCTTCAAGACTAACGAAGGGTTGTATGAGTGGCTAGTCATGCCATTTGGTTTGACAAATGCACCAAGTACATTCATGAGGCTGATGAATGAAGTGCTAAAAGAGTTTATTGGTAAGTTTGTCATTGTTTATTTGGATGACATCTTAATTTTCAGCAAGTCAAAAGAAGAGCATCTAAAGCATTTAGCTGTAGTAATGAGGAAGCTACAGCAAGAGAAGATGTTGATCAACATAAGGCAGTCTTCATTTATGAAGAGAGAACTCATTTAATTGGGGTTTGTCATATCAGAAAATGAATTAAAAATGGATCCAAGTAAAGTAGAGGTGATTAAGAATTGGCCATCACCGAGGAATGTTTTCGAGGTGATAAGTTTCCACGGATTGGCAAGTTTCTATAGGAAATTCATTAGGAAATTCAGTGGAATTAGCGCAACAATGATGTAAATAGTCAAGAAAAGACATAAATCTTTTCATTGGACTGAAGAGGCAGAGAAGAGCTTCAATTTGTTGAAGCGAAAGATCACCGAACAACCGATCTTGGTATTGCCGGATTTCACGAAGGTATTCCAGGTGAACTATGACACAAGTGGCTTTGCCATAGGGGCGGTCTTGAGCCAAGAGGATAGACCGATCGCATATTTCAGCGAGAAGCTGGATGAGGCCAAGGTGAAGTATTCAACGTATGATAAAGAATTTTATGCTATCATACAGGCGTTGAAGAAGTGGAGGCATTATTTGATGCCAAAAGAGTTTGTTCTGTATAGTGATAATCATGCACTATAGTTTGTGACTCAACAGGAGAAGTTGAATCAAAAACATGCTAAATGGGTAGAGTATATGAAGAATTTTACATTTGTCATTAAACACATTTCAGGGACTGCTAACAAAGTGGCTGATGCTTTGAGCAGGAAGTGTTTGTTGTTGCAGGAGTTTCGAGTCAAGACCTTGGGTTTTGAAAACCTTAAGGACATGTATGCAGGTGATGCAGATTTTGCAGAGGCATACGAGGCAGCTGAGAATCCAGTTCTCAGAGACAGAAGCCTGTGGATGGATTACATGATCCAGAATGGATTGTTATTCAGAGGCAATCAGTTATGCATTCCAAATTTCTCCATGAGGGAGAATCTGCTAAAAGAAAAGCATAGTGGCGGATTAGCAGGACATCTTGGCCATGATAAGACATTTGAAAAACTAAGTGAAGCCTATTTATGGCCGAAGATGCGAACAGATGTCAAGAATTTTGTTGACAGGTGCAGAATTTGTCAGCATTCAAAGGGCCGAAAGAAGAATGCGGGATTCTATAAATCCTTACCCATACCAGAGAGGCCGTGGGATGAAATCAGCATGGATTTCGTATTAGGATTGTCGAGGACGCAAAGAGGACATGATTCTATCTTTGTGGTGGTCGACAGGTTCTAAAAAATGGCACATTTTATTCCATGCCATAAGACTAGCGATGCGACTCATATCGCAAACTTGTTTTTCAAGGAGATTGTTAGACTTCATGGTTTACCCAGAAGCATAGTATCAGACAGGGATACAAAATTCATTGGACATTTCTGGAGGACACTCTGGAAGAATATGGGGACTAACTTAATGTTTAGTTTAGCCTACCATCACCAGACGGATGGGAAAACAGAGGTGGTAAATAGAAGTCTGGGAGATTTACTCAGAAGCCTGGTGACAAAGCACCACAACAGTTGGGACAATGTGTTGCCACAGGCGGAGTTTGCGTACAATGATTCTGTGAACATGAGCACAAGCAAAAGCCCATTTCAGATTGTATATGGTAGGCAGCTGAGAGGAGTATCTAAACTCAGGATTCAGAACAGATAATGACTAAAAGCGCAAGCGCTGAAGAATTCGCAGAAGCGATGGGAGAACTTCACAGCAGGGTGAAGCAGCGATTGCTGAAATCGAACCAGGAATATAAGCGCAGAGTGGATCAACATTGGAGACAACTTCAATTCGAAGTTGGCGATCTAGTTCTGGCACATCTGAGGAAGGAAAGGTTCCCGAGAGGAACATACAACAAGCTGAAAATGAAGAAAATTGGGCCATGCAGAGTCCTATAGAAATTGGGAGAAAATGCTTATGAGATTGAATTGTCGGATGACATCGGAATATCTCCGAAATTCAATGTTTCAGACTTATATCCATATAAGGCTGAGGAAGCAAGAACTGGAAGTGATGAACAGCCAGAGATCCAGTGGCAGAAGCAGATGTCGATTGTAGAAAGGCCACAGATGGAGCGTATACTTGACAAAAGAGCGAGCAAAAAGACTAGACGGAAGCAATACTTTGAGTATCTGGTGAAATGGAAAAATCATCCAGTGGAAGATGCCAGTTGGGAGACAGAAGAAGTTATCCAAAAGCATGGACAGAACTTACAGGATCTCATGGACAGGAGCCCATGAAAGTTTTCAAGCCGAGGAGGATGATGCAGGAGCATCACAACTACCCAAAGTAAGCATGGAGGCAGCGCATGTGTTTTTTTTAAACACATGACATATTACTTGAAAACGTTTGAAATTGAAGCGCCAAACTTTCAATGATCCATTTATGAGGGAGTGCCTTTTGTATATTGTATCAGACATCGAGACATACGCTCTTGTATGAAATAGATAGGAGGCATTTAATCTAGTTAATGCAGGTAGATAGAATTTATTTTCTAGACTAGATAGTTTTAGATGGAAGGAGGGAAAACAGATATAGACACCCTCATTGTATCATTGTAACATTAGAGAGAGAGAGAGAAAGCATTCATAAGAGGAGAGCAAGCAGAGAATTGTATGAAGAACACCCATGTACAGGCAGTTTGAATTAATAGAATGAGCTTTGATTCAGACCCTGGGTTGTGTTGTTTCTCTGTGTATTGTTGATGTGTTCATTATGTTGGTTTCTGGTTATGCATTTGCTTTGAATATGCTGTGCATGTGATTTCAGGGTTTAACTAAAGTCTAAGAGGAGAGGAATGAGTTTCAATTGTTTCTCTATCTGAGCTAGGAGATCCCTGCAAAGAGTGCAGTCGAATTCATCCGCAAGGAGTGCGTCGATGAGGCCCAGGAGATGAACTTTTGTTCTCATTCGTTCCGAAGTAGATTTGGTTTGTTGAATCCATGCAAAGAGTGCGCAGGCAGAGGAAGAAGTCTCAGTTGAAAACTTGAGCAAAGGAAGCCAAGGACTGTTGTTGCAGGAGTTGCGCAGAGTCGAAGAAGGCTGAACACTTGAAGTGTTTACAGGGTTTCCGTGAGGAGTGCGTGCAAGTTCCCTCTGAAAGAACCAGAGTGGAAAATCTCAGGAGGTTTAGCACCTTCGTAAAATCGTTAAGGAAGTGCACCGGAGTGTGTTCTGGGAACGATTCAAGCAAAGAGTTGCAGGCGCAAGTGTCAGAAGACAAGTTCTGTGAAGAACACTTAGTCGTTCTCAAGGAATCCTCAAGGAGGAGAAATCGACGGTCAGGATTCACCGAGGGAACTAGCGAAATCCCGTCAGCCATCTGATGTCGAGGAGTTGCACAGGGTTTAAGCCCCAGCGAGTAGAGGAGGATCCATCGGGATATTGGCGACATCGGGGTTTCATAAGGTGAGAGAATCGAGACCTTGAAAGTCTCAAAATCCTGAGAAAGGAGCTCAGCCGTTGATCTCGGCAGGACACGTGTCAAGGAGCCAGGGAGCGTCGGGGTTTAGTCCATCAGGATATCGGGAGTTCCAAGGACGTAGAAATATCACACCAAGGAATCGCGATCCACAATTTCTCGACGAGCGCTTTGGACCGTTGATCGGAGGGACACGTGGCGGAAGATCCTGGCGAGTCGGGCGTTTCGAGGCATCGGGGTTTCCAGAGTTGTGAAACGCTTGCATATTGACATCGCGATTGGTGATTTCCCGACGCGATCGGAACCATTGATCGGAGGGACACATGGCGAGAGATCCCGAGGAGTCGGGGTTCGGCATTTCGGGATTTCCGGAGTCAAGCGCATTGTGTATGTTGAAATCGCGATCCGCGATTTCTCGATAGGGTTAAAGATGCCTAGTGGAGGATAGGTGTCGGAGGGTTAAGTCTCACCCTGAGGTGACGACAGGTGGCGTCGCATATCGGAGTTCGGGATCTGGAGAGGTCCGTGACACAATGCATTAGGAATCGCGATTTCCCGAAATGTGATTTCCCGATCACCAATAGAGTGTGGGACATAAGCATCAGGGTATAAGACAAGTGGCCGGAGGTCAAGCCTTGTAGTGGGTCAACTCCAGGTGGTGTCGGGGATCGGAGAATCGGGAATTTCGGGAGCGTGAGTTCTACGCATTTCAATTCCGCGAATTCTGAAATTTCGATAAGGAAAAGGACGTGGTCTTGTAGACTGGCAGGTCACATAAGGAAGGAGTTAGCCGGAGGGATCTAAAGGGTGCAGAGAGTGCCATCGCAAATCAGGAATCAAGGATCCATGAGGTGATTAATTCACGACCTCGTGAGTGCCAATTTCCTGACGAGAAAATTCCCGATAAAAGAAAGGAACACGTGGGCAAATACTCATCGGGTTTCGGGGAATTGGGAGACCCAAAATCTGCAAGTTCAAGACTCGCGATTACGCGAAATCCGATTTCCCAATAGACCAAAGGGAGATCATAAGGAGAGTTTTGTGGGTGCTGGAAAGTCCCGATAAGGAATTTGAAGAGCAATTCATCTCTTCGGGCCGAAGGAAGAGAAGGTCCTGGTGGGAGTGGACGTGCCCTGGGTGGCGCATTCTACATCAATCAAGTAGCTCTGGAATCAATCCATAGGGTTAGTAAAGGTCCAATGGGCCTAGTATGTCCGTGAATATGCAACTTGGGAGCATGAGGATGCTATGCGGGCAGAATACCCACATTGTTTTGAATACTTTTGAAATTTTGGTTGTAAATGTGTATATTTTGCACTAAGGACAATGCATAAATAAGGGGGAGGGGAATGAAATACCCCTAGGATGAACCCCAACTCTACATATAAATGTAACTGTAATTTACATATAAGATGGTGAGCTTAAGGAACAAGATATTTGGTTTGGTTTTGCGTGCAGTAAGTCAATGTGCATGAATCTCACACTGAAGGAGTGTGCACACTTTTAAAATGATTATAGCGCATATTTTAATGTATTTGGTGCACACCTGTGTAAGTGTGCAGGAATGGCACACTAAAAGAGGAACAAATTGGAGTATATAATGTGCACCAGTATAAGTGCATGAGGATGGAGCACTAAACAAAGAGTCATCAAGGATGGTGCACATTCTAGGATTCAATGCACACCAGCTCGGTGCATGATTTTCGAGGCACAAGAGCCCTTTTCTATATATGTCATGTTATAGCACACACCTATGTAGGTGCATGAGGGTGGTGCACTGAAAGAAGAGTGTGCACATCCCAGAAGTTCTGCGCGCACTAGTTTAGTGCATGATCTTTGTATTTTTGTGGTTGGTGAGCCTAGACATGCAAACAGACCAGTACTTATGTACTCAGAATGTAAATGTAATCACATACAAATATAATGAAAACACAGCACTGGGGCAGATCAAACAAGTAAAAGAGGATGGGGGGATAACTTCACTAGTTGAGGTTAAGGGGATAAGTTAAGGGGGCTTAAACCCAAAAGGAATATTATATTAATATTCCTTAAAATTATAAAGTAGGGATATTATCTTATCCTAAGTTCGAAGGAGGGGGATAAGTGGACCGAAGAAAGTTCTCAACATGACAAGTGTCAAGTTCGGAAGATGCATCCAAATATATTGGACTTAATACATTTTTCCTATCATTTAATTAGGGGGGAATAATCATGACCGGGCGGTTCTGTCATCGAACACTATTGTTATGTCATTGAACCATGTTGTTACTATCGTTAAACCCTATTGTTACTATCATTGAACCCTACTGTTAATGTCGTCGAGCCTTGTTGTTACTGTGATCGTACCTTGTTGTTACTGTCATAGATACTTGTACATTGCCTAGCTTGGAGAGTTGGACTGAAGAGATGGGTTGTCAAGAATGTAGGACATTACATTCTCTCCAGGTGAGGGAATTGATGGGAATTATTTCCCGAGGTACCGAACTGCAGTGACGAGGCTCCAAGACATCCTGTCCAGCCAATTTCTGAATCCCTGGAAGAGAAGTGGGGCAGTCAAAGGGTTTTTTAGTAAAGAAGGGGCACACTTCCTAGGGTGGGATAGGCATGTGGGGAATGAGGGACTTTAGGCGGATAGTATGAATCGACACCCATGACGGAGTTTCCTATGATTTATTCATATGAGACTGAGTTATCTGTGACTGAGTTTCTTGTTGACTGAGATACTTTATCTTTTCTAGGAAACCTTACCCAAGTGGAGTTTATCCCCAGCTCGGGGGTGACCCACTACTCAGAGTTATGAGCAGTGTGGTATAAGGCTGGGAGGAACGTGGAAGGTATGCACATAGTTGGTGTAACTTTAATCAAATATAAGTGTCAATTGTGTATTAAATCATATGTTGTAGTAATAATTATGCATTTGTTTTCATGGGTTTATCTTGTTTATGCTACATGTATATTTATGTATGATTATGTATATAATTGTGCCTTCGAGAGTGTATTTTATGTTTTAATTAGTAACATAGTTAGTCTGAGAGAAATTTTGTTCAATTGATGGTAAGGGAGACATTACAATATGGTATCAGAGCTCAACAAGTTTTAAGTGGAATAGCCCAGTTGGTAGCTGGGTATGTTACAATATGGTATCAGAGCATATACCTAGTTTTCTGTTATGACCCAAGGGGGGCACATATATGGATAAATGTATATGATATGACCCCAAGGGGGGGCATATATGCGCCTAAATGTACATGTAATTTGTAAATACATATGTAATAGGGTCGTCTTAGTGATAAAGGGGCCTCGTGTGCAAGTGCGAATATCTATATATAAGAGATCATGTATTCATTATTGGAGGGGAATTGGGAAGTATGAACGGTATAGGGTTATTTGGTGGGGGGGTCCCCTATTCTTTAAGGATTTATTGTGTAACTTATCTATATTGGAGTTGTGCTCCATGTTGAAATTATGTACATGGTGTGCACTTCTATTATTTTATGATATTTTGAGCATTTGGATCATAACATTTGGTATCAAGGTCAAGGTCTTGGGGTTTCACTGGTACATCTGAGACACCTTGGAATTTTTTCTATAATTTTTTTTCTATGGTGTTGTAGAACGAAACCCTTGGAGGATATTTGTTAGATGGATCAACGTACGTGGGGTTAACATTTCCGCTCATGAATCCTTATACTTTTGGAGATATAGCCTGTGTAAGATAGGGTTTTGGAATCATCCTAAATTTAGTCATCGTGGATTTTTTTCTATAAATTTGTTTTGGTAACATCACACACCCAAAAATATGAAGGATATTCACAAACATTATCAAGGTATTTGTGTTAAAAATTCCATCTTCTTGTTCATCCCACTTTTATAGATACACCCTGTGTAAGATAGGGTAGCAGACTAGTCCTATTGACTAGTATCAAACAAGTGTTTCGGTTAAAACAACCATAAATTATTCATAGAGAATTAAAATTGAATGAGACCACTTGAATTGAACAATCGAAAAGACATGGTATTTTAGTTACAATTTTCAGAATTTTATATCAATTATTGTGTACGGGGCACGTTGTACAAGTTCTCTCTCCTAGAAAGGCCAAAAATCATCAAGGTGTGGGGAATTTACCATAACTTCCACCTGGAACATAAAATTTTGGTCATACCTATGGCATTGTAGAGAAGAAATTTCAGAGTACTACAAGTCGCAATTTCAGACTAATAAGGGCCGAAATTGCAGAGATACATCATAAGTAAGGTTGGCTAGGAGGACAGACACCAAATCAGGGTTTCAAATGTATGTTCACTTAAAGCTATCATAATGTTTGATTGGAATTTCCGATTGAGATGATTCAAAATACTTTGGAAAGATAACACATAGAAGCAGATATTGGAAAAAGTATTACAACTATTTGATATCTTTATCCTTAATATATTGAGGTAGTGATTTGAGGGTTGGGATTAGACCTCAATTAAGAATCAATGGAAATACCTAAATTTACAGGAGATGAAGATAAATATGAAATCAATCCTATGGTATGGTTGAGGTTGGTAAAATACTATAATATGACTCCTCGGAAGGCAAGAGATTAGTTTTTTTATGAATCTTGGAAGTGGTGGATGAGTGTTGATCAAAATACTAGATGGCACTGCACATGGGAAGAATTTGAAAGAATCTTCTCAGATAAATGGATTAGGGATACAAAAATGGAGAAAATGTATAGAATTCAAGATGAATTAAAAGAAGAAAAGGAAGAGATTAAGAAGAAGGGTGAGGAGATATCTAAGATAATATCCCTTAATGAATCACTCATTAAGGAGGTTAAGAACCTAAAGTAAGAAAAGACTAGCAAAGACAAGTGGGAAAAAGATGAAGCAAGAGAAGATTTGAAAAATAAAGATGAAGATATATGTAGATTACGAAGCCATAATAAAAAACTATTGGATGAGGTTAAGAGATTGAAAGAAGAAAAGAATAATTCTCAAAATAAAGAAGAAAGAAGAATCTTGGATGAAGAATCTACCAAAAGATTGGAAGATAAAATTTGCAAGAAGGTTGAGTAATCCTTAAATACAGATGAGGTAAAGTCAGAAACGCAAGCCAAAATTGAAGAAGGACATCATAATTTGATAGATGGGGTCACCTTGCAAGTTCAAAAGAAGAAATAAGACAAGATTCAATAAGGTCAACAGAGGATACTTGAAGAATTTTAACTCCATCTAGAGGATGTATAATGGGCGTTATATATGCACTAAAAACATAGTAAAAGCCCCCAATTAAATTGTCAACCCAGGGTAAGTAAACTTAGAGTTGTAGCAAAATATATGCCTAAGGTAGAAGGATGGTAGGAGTATAATCTAACTAAGGAAGGCAACTATCTAAGGTTAATCTACTCAAGAAAAGCTTATCTAATGAGAAAAATCTAATGAGCAAACTCTACTAAGCAACTTGAAACTAGGTAACCTAAGTACTTTTGGGCCAAGGGTCGATGGATAGTTCATAAGAAAGCAAGTAAAATCCTATGTAAAGAAAACTAGTTCAACAATAAGAAATAAGCAAACTACTAAGCATAATGAGGAAATGGCAAAAGAAAACTTCTTTAACTTTCCAACCTACATTCAATGAGCAACTACCCTATGAAAGAAAATAAATAAGCAAGTAAGCAAAGACACCTAACTAACCTATTAAATAAAATAGACAAGCAAGCAAAGACACCTAACTAACCTATTAAAGAAAAAGACAAGTAATAAAAGGAAACTAACTACGACACGTAATCAAAGTAAAACTTCTCATTGAACAACTATCTAGCCTAAGAGGCAATTGGACTAAATGATCAATGCAAAAATACTTCTAATGCATGAAAGGAAATCTATTTTATTGAAAGAAAGAAAGACTAGAAACTAACCTTGAACCTATGATAAGAAAGCTACTATATGATCTATCAAAGGAAAGACTATCTATCCTAAATCAACAATAAAACTATCTTCTAGACTGTGAAAACAAGAAACTATCTCTTCTAATCTACAAAAGAAAGAAACTATCTCTAACCTACGAAAGCAAGAAACTATCTTTAACCTGTGACAATTCAAATATAATGTTGGTGGTTGTGTGAAGACAAAAACAATATTAAGTACCCTACATGTTCATTTATTAACCATCAACAACATAACGAGATCATCATTATACTTATATTCTACATAAGAAAAACTCATACTTAAACTCATTCATTAACTAAGAACTGCAATTGCAATCTAATTATAGTCAAGAAATTACGTAACATGAAACTATGCTATGTCTATTCTAACAATTCAAACTACAAATAAGGAAATGAGTAAAAACAAAAATTTAAAACATGATATTAAAAAACAAACTAACAGCTATATTAATCAACAACTAAGTAAGCAAGATCTATATAAAACTGAAACAATCAATCTATCATTAAAAACTGGAATTAACTCTATCCATCCATCAAATCCTTGTCAATTAAAACCCAAATTAAAACGTTATTCTATGCTATTCAAAACTCTGTTTTAAACTTGATTCTAAAATCATAAATAAAAACATAATCTAGTATTTAACTACACATGGGCTTAGTCTAGAGACTTGCAAGTTTGTTCCTAATCTACAATATCAGTGCATGTTAATACATATCATCATCTAACCTGCAAAAGAGAATCAAAACAACTAAGCTACAACAAACTAGTTAGCACAATAAAAACATGCATGTACAAAAAATAAAAAGAGCAATTAAATTAAGAAATGCATAAATAAAAATGAAGACAATTACCAAACTACTGGTGGGACTACAACAAGTCGTGGTCACTCCCTAAAAGCACACCACGTGCTTAAAAATATGAATTCACCATTAAAACTTGAAAACACAGTTCTGGCATAATTTTGGCAATGTAAAAAACTCAAAAATAGAGAAAAATGAGTTTGTCTCCAATACACTGGTTCTTCTACTTGGTTATGCTACTTAATAATAATCTAACCATCCTAGTAGTATTTATAAGATTACACACCAAGTGGTCGACCACAGGAGGGTTGTTAAGAACCAAACATCAATATAGCATGGAAAAACCTCAGGAAAAGTACTCAACGCCTTGAAACAGAGATACTTTCAGATAATAAGCCTCTTCGAGGGGGAAACCTCCTTTTACCCCACTTAAATGTTCAAGTACAAGATGATTCAAAATGAAAATGTCTCCTTGGTATATATAGGAGACTAGGAGGTATAATTACAACTAATGGCCTAAAGCCGACATAAATAAAATAACATTACTAATATAATATGCCCCAATTAAGGGGTAATGAGCCAACATTATGGCTTAACATGCCCCTACCCTTGAGACAAGTGTTGTCCGCAACGCTTGAGTAAATCTGGATGCTTCTATATAAAAGACTCATCTTCCCAAGTGGAATCTTCAGCTGGTAGTTTCCTCCATTTATGAGATACTCTGAAATGGATCTATTTTGACCTTGAAGTGCCTACCTATTAGGTAAGGACGCCATTTTTTCAATGCATGTAGTATTGCCATCATTTCCTTCTCATAAATGGGTTTGTGTAAGTCCATTCCCTTGAGTTGTCAACTTTCAAAAGCCAGGGGCCTTCCTTCTTGCATTAGGACAACACCAATTCCATTTCCCGATGCATCACATTCCAGAATAAAGGTTTTTGTGAAGTCTGGAGTGGTCAAGACAGGAGCTTTACACATCACCTCTTTAAGTTGTT